>OX578149.1:83927596-83985096 GCA_951213105.1 Amaurobius ferox | reverse complement strand
CCCTTTATATTACCATGTCTTGTAGAGAAAGTAAAAATAGTAGTGCTTAGTAGATGTATTTTGGGGTATTTTTTAATTAAATTTCCTTAAGTATGAGTATTAGTAGTGTTTTGTGAGGCAGGCTACAGTATATATGGATACAAAAATTGTTTGGATGGGAAAAAAATCTGATGTGGGCGGCACATGACTTTCCTTATATAATGCAATGAATTTACTACTTTTACAGTAAACAAAATAGATTATTTTTACAGTAGTTTTTTGTATTCTTTCCAAGATATTGAATTTTCGTCAATGAGTCGTCATTTTCCATGTCGTCATCATCAATGAGACGTCATTGATTTAGCGTCATTTTTATCCATTTGGTGAGTTTTTCGTTAATTTAGAAACATTTAAAATAGTCGCTAAGTTGGCGACATTCAAAAGACATTCAAAGTTGGCGACATTGCAAAAGTATTACTCAAAGTACCTTTTTTCTTGAATGGAACGAGCTAGATCCACGAGAATGATGTCACCCAATTTATCGCATGGTATTACATATGAAAAGTGAACATGTTTCTCAATAGGAAATATTTTTTTTAATTTTATATGACTTTTAGATAATTTTTTTTAAAAATCTGCAATATATCGAGAACGGTTCATGTTAGCTTACTAAAATTTATGCCAATCATTTTCTAATGAAAAATTACTATTTGTGTAACTTTATTAGCGGTTTTGATTTTTTGACGATTTTTTTTAAATTTCTCTCGAAAATTTAAGGGGGTTCTGAATATTCGATTGCGTATAAAAACAATAGGTTTCCGGCGTTTACGGATTGTGATTTTTGTACCAAATTTCGTTCGAATCGGTCCATTCGTTCGTCAGTTATCGTCTCCACAGGCTCACTGACACACAAACACACACACATACTTTCACTCACACACACACACATCACTTCAAAAATGTTCGATTCGTGATCAGGGATGCTTGAAACGTGCTCTCTCGTCGAAAACTCGGATTCAAACCCGTCACAATACTTTCCTTATACATTATGTATATAAGGAAAGGAATAAATTTAAATAGGCAGGGATATTATTTACTGTTTTAGCTATAATACATATTGCACTAATAATTTTGTTCTGGAACATTAACAGTTTAAATGAATTTTTAATTAATAATTTGCCATAAAATTGCATACTTTGCGGTGAGGTCTATCTTACCCCCATCGCCACCTTAATTATTGTCTCAAACGATTTTGACATTTTCTTAACAGAGTTTTAACTCATTATCTTTACTTTCAGGATTAGGGCTGAATTTCTGTGATTTTTTCCGCGGAGTTTTAGACATTTCGCAAATATCATGTATATTCGCGAATTTAGAATTTTCTTTTCTTTTTAATGCCTAATTTTTATTATAATTTTGTTTCGCGATGCGAATGTTTTCAATTTTTTTTTAAATTTCGCGAACATCAGATAGTTTAAGTACTTAAATCTTCTAGATAATGAACAATTGTTTGCTTTTTACTTTCACTGCAGTACATGGTAATGTATAGGGAAAGTATTGAAATCATGCCGAAAATCACAACTCGAGTTTTCGACGGATCTACACGTTTCGAGATCTCTAGAATACGAAAAAAACATTTTTAACGTGACGTCCGTCTGTCTGTGTGTCTGTGCAATGTATGTATCCACTCTAACTCAAAAACTTACGGACCGAATTTCATAAAATTTGGTAGGTAAGTCACTTGGGTATAACCCTGGTGCTGATTAGTTTTTGGTACGATTCTAAAAAATTTCATGTATTCACTTTAGCTAAAATACTAATTGCCCAAATTTCACAAAGTTTGGTAGATAAGTTACTTGTACGATACTCTGGTGCTGATTAGATTTTGGTATTAATCGGAAAAGAACAACCTGCCTTTTTTTACGAAATGGCCCGCAGAAATGTCATGTATCCACTCTAAGTTGACCAAATTTCACAAAATTTGATGGATAAGTGACTTAGGGGATACTCTGGTGCTGATTAGATTTTGGTATTATTCGGAAAAGAACAACCTGCCTTTTTTTACGAAAAAGCCCTGAAAAATCGCAAAATCTAAAAAAAGCTACGCATGTTCAAATATATCAATTAAATGCTTGTTTAATACGTAATTTTTGATGAGGAAAATAATAAGAAAACCTTTATTACTCTAGGACTAACCATTCTCGAGATATTTCGAATTTAGTTATTGGAAGGTTTTTCGAATTTAGTTATGCCACTTTTAATAAAATGTCTAATTACCAAATAAAAACAGAAATTGAATTAAAAATGCAAATTTAGTGTTATTTTGTGCAATTAAACCCAATTTAATGAATTATTAAAGAAAAAAAATATATGAATTTGAGTCTGCAGGGAAAGTCATGTGCTGCCCACATCAGATTTTTTTTTGTTCATATAAAGGGAGTATGAAAGAACTTTGTATTAGCGAAGATTCGATGGATTTCAGGAATATGAGAAAATTTCCTTTTCGTAGCTATACATAAAGTCGACACCGTTCTGTGTGAATACCCACAAACAGTGTTGGTGCAAAAATATCCTAATTTAAAAACACGTCATGGTACAACAGACACTGCATAAAAGAAGAAAATATGTGTACGCACAATATAAAGCATCAAAGCGTTGATTATTTAAATGAAAATTTTGATTTTATGTAGCGACTTTGATAACATTGCTGGAATTTGAACAGTTTATATATATAAGTACTAAAGTATTAGTTTTAAAAAATCTTGTGTGGGCAGCACATGACTTTCCCTGCAGACTCAAAATATTTTCTTTATTTCTTTAATAATTCATTAGATTGAGTTTAATTGAACCAAATAATACTAAATTTGCATTTTTAATTCAATTTTTGTTTTTATTTGGTAATTGGACATTTTGTCCGAAATCGGCTTAACAAAAATGCAAGAAATTTCAAATATCTTGAGAACAGTTAGTCCTAAAGTATAATGGAGTGTGTTATATTATTTTCCTCTTCAAAAATTGCGTATAAAACAAGAAGTTAATTGGTGCATTTGAGCATACACTTAGTCCTTTTTTTTAGATTTTGGAGATTTTGGCGAACCATTTCGTAAAAAAAGGCGGATTCTTTTTTTTCGAATCGAACCAAATTCTAATCAGCACCAGAGTATCCAATAAGTAACTTATCTACCAAATTTTGTGGAATTTGGTCAATTAGTATTTTGGCTAGAGCGGATAAATGAAATTTTTACTGGCCATTTCGCAAAAAAAGACGGGTTTTGTTTTTACGAATCGTACCAAAAACTAATCAGCACCAGGGTCACATCCAAGTGATTTACCTACCAAATTTTATGAAATTCGGTCGATTAGTTTTTTAGTTAGAGTAGATACAAAATCTGCACAGACAGACAGACAGACACACAGATACACACACAGAGTCACACACAGACGTTACGCTAAAAATAGTTTTTCGTATTCTAGAGGTCTTGAAACGTGTAGATCCGTCGAAAACTTGATTTGCAAGTTTCGACATAATTACAATACTTTCCCTATACATTGCCATGTATTGCAGGGAAAGTAAAAATTGTAATATTCACTTTCTTATACGTAGTATTGAGAAAGTACTGTTTCCCGAAAATTTTCGATTTCGAGATTTTTATGCTAATAGATATTTTATAGACAGACCTCCTGAACACGTTTTGACTTTTTTTTAGAATGATGTCCACCCGTCTGTCGTCTGTCTGTAGGTATGTCTGTGGTCGATTTGTTGTGTACACCACGATAGCGGTCACAAATACTAATGTATTTTTACGAAACTTTAGAGTTGGCTTTGTTATGAAAAAATCTAGAACTAGATAGAATTTTTTTTAACTTCCAATGAAAACTTCGAAATTTATTAGAAAATTTATATTTTTACTTTCCCTGCAATACATGGTAATGTATAGGGAAAGAATTGGAATCAAGCCGAAAATCGCAACCCGAGTTTGCGACGGATCTACACGTCTCGAGACCTCTAGAATACGAAAAACTATTTTTAGCATGACGTCTGTGTGTGTGTTTGTGTGTGTGTCTGTGTGTCTGTCTGTCTGTCTGTCTGTCTGTCTGTTTGTGCAGATTTTGTATCCACTCTAACTAAAAAACTAATTGACCGAATTTCATAAAATTTGATAGATAAGACACTTGTGGGCGAATCTGGTGCTGACTAGTTTTGGGTACGATTTGGGATAAAAGAACCTGCCTTTTCTTGCGAGATGGCCCTCAAAAATTGCCTTTATCCACTCTAGATGATAAACTAATGGACCGAATTTCACAAAATTTGGTAGATAAGTCGCTTGTGTGTCATCCTGGTGCTGATTAGATTTTGGTACGATTCGGAAAAAAAACTCTGCCTTTTTTTTTGCGAAGAGGCTCTCATAAATCGTCAAAATATAAAATAAAAACTATGTATGCTTAAATATATCCATTAAATGCTTGTTCTATACGTAATTTTTAACGAAGAAAAGAATAAGACCAACCCCATTACACTAGGACTAGCCGTTCTCAAGATATTTTAGTTTTTTCGTATTTTCTCTACGCCACCTTTGAAAATAAGTCCAGTTACCAAACGAGAACGAAAATTGAATTAAAAGTGAATTAAATTTAATTAAAATAAGGAGAACGGGGATATAGGTCTGCAGGGAACGTCATGTGCTGCCCACATCAGATTTTTATTTACATAGTAGTTACTTCTATTACTGCTTCGTACACTGTAAAACATTTGCAATCATGTTACTGAAAATTTCAGGAGAATCAGCTGTTCTTAAAGGGGAGTAAGGCTCCTCATAGTTATGATAATATCTGAAACATCTGATGTAGGCAGCACATGACTTTCCCTGCAGACTTATATCCACGTTCTTTTTATTTCTCATTTGGTAACCGGACATATTTTCAAAGGTGACGTAGAGAAAATACGAAAAACTAAAATATTCCGAGAACGGCTTGTCCTGGTGTAATGGGGTTGGTCTTATTATTTTCTTCATTAAAAATTACGTATTAAACAAGCATTTAATGGATATATTTGAGCATACGTAGTTTTTTAGTTTAGATTTTGACGATTTTTGCGGGCCATTTTTCAAAAAAAAAGGCAGGTTATTTTTTTCGAATGATACCAATATCTAATCAGCACCAGGGTGACCCACAAATGACTCATCTGCCGAATTTTATGAAATTCGGTCCATTAGTTTTTCAGTTAGAGTGGATACAAAATCTGCACAGACAGACAGACAGACAGGCACACAGACACACACACAGACACACACACAGACGTCACGCTGAAAATGGATTTTTCGTATTCTAGAGGGCTTGAAACGTGTAAATCCGTCGAAAACTCGAGTTGCGATTTTCGACATGATTCCAATACTTTCCCTATACATTACCATGTATTGCAGGGAAAGTAAAATACAAAAATAGCGCTTCGCCAAACGATAATTAGCTAAATATTTCAGAAATAAAGCTCAAAATTTTCATGAACGCCTGTTAGCGCGGCTCTTCTGAAAGTTTTGCGAAATTATCAACAAAGTTTCTGAAAAAAAATTGTAAAGGTTGCAGAATGTTTTATAGAATAGACTCTTTTAGAAATATTGATGTGCCGACGCAGTGGTCGAGTGGTCAAGGCGAGCGTTTCCACAGTAATCGCTCGACTGCTGTGTTGTGGGTTCGACCCCCCCCCCTGTGAGGCATGGATGTTTGTGTTGTGGGCGTACTGTGTTCCGCCCCCCTCTGCTGCGCCTGGGGCAACGTCTTAGGACGGCTAAATGGTTCACGTTCTGGCCCCGCTGACGAAAGGCGAATGACGAAAGTCCTGGCAAAAAAAAAAAAAAAAAAATTGATGTAAATCCTTTAAAATTTTGCGAAATTTCACGATTTATTCCGCAGACGTCCCACGAATGCTGCCCTTTTTTTCCCGCCATGAAACTATTGCCTTATCCATGATTACATGTCTCCTAAACGCACAGCCTCGGTTTACCATTTTGCCCTTCAACTAATCCATATCAATTCGATCAAGGATCAATGACCATTTAAACCTTGTTTATTCTGTTGCCATTCCCAATCTCATATTAATTACGAGCCGCGTAAACGAGTTCCAGTCGAATTTCAAAAGAAATCCCATTAACGTTTGGGAGAAGCTGAAAAATAAACATTTTTCTTTTGAATGTATACGAATGCGTATTGCATTTTAATGAGATGGAACGTATTTAAATTAAGCGTCACGTGACCCGTCACTGAGACGAGAAATTGAGTGGTCACGTTTGAGCCGGTTCTTCCGACCGGTCTGATAAACGTAATTACTTTTTTAATTATTAAATAATGAAGAGTGCGTGAATACCAAATGAAGTTTCACGATGGAGTGATATATGCGGAGGATGAAGAGATTTTAACATTGAAACTTTGCAACATCTTTCTTCTCTCAGGGAATTGAATAAGGAGTTCAATAATTTTTACTTTTTTCATTCTGTTTTATGGAAAACTTATTGTTTAGCGAAAAATTTTGAATTCGTTAGTTCAAGCACGTTTTTAGAATTCATATTATGTCACTTATAATATGCGCACATACAAACATATATATATATATATATATATATATATATATACAGGCGTGCATTTCAGAAAGATTTCATGGAGGATAAAAATAACAGCAGGAGGATAACCTGAGGTAAAAATAGCAGGAGGCGGTCAGTCAGATTGTCAGTCAAATTGACGCACGTCAAATTGACACGTCAAAATGCACGTCAAATTGATATTAGAGGGTGGAGTATTCACGAGTATGGAGTATTCACGGGTGGAGTATTCAGGTGGAGAGTCAGTCCACTTTGACGATAGGTGCTAGCAATTCCATCCCAGTTCAAACGTTCACCCAGGTATTTTACAGCGTGTGCAGGTGTATGTGCGTGTATGTGTATGTATGTATATGTGTTGGTATTGCAACTCAAGAACAAATCCTGTGGAAGTATGGTATGTCTAGATATATTATTACTTTCCTTACATACATAATGTATAAGGAAAGTATTGCGACGGGATCGAAAATTCGAATTCGAGTTTTCGACGGGAGAGCACGTTTCAAGCATCCCTAATCACGAATCGAACATTTTTGAGGTGATGTCTGTGTGTGTGTGTATGTGTGTGCGAAAGTATGTGTGTGTGTGTGCGCGCGCGAATGTATGTGTGTGTGTGTCAGTGAGCCTGTGGAGACGATATCTCACGAACGAATGGGGCGATTCGACTGAAATTTGGTACAAAAATCGCAATCCGTGAATACTGGAAGTCTGTTGTTTTTAAACACAATCGAATGTTCAGAACCCACCTTCAGAACCCACCCGCTGAATCGCCCCTGCAGTGTTAAGTTGTCTGGGCGCCACTGTAAAAAACTCTGCATAGAGTCAGAGAGAAGGAAATAAAACTCTTTTAGATGAAAAGCTTGAAAATGCCATTACGCTTTGAGAATTATATCTAAACGTCGCTAATGTTAGTAAAGAGCCCTTTGTTTCCATATGACACAATAAAGAGGTATAGTATTAAGTACATGTATTTTTGACTAATTTTAAATTAAGATTCCTCAATTATCATTATAATATTCATCAGTATTTTTCACAGTTGTAGAACAGAATTCACAATATAGAGAGATAAAAATTAATTGAAAGGTAAAAATCATTTTGAATATTAAGGGAATATTCCTTGTTGTTTCAATTCTAATTTAAATTCCGCTATTAATTTATTTCTACAAAATTGACAGTTTAAATAAATATTTTAAGCCTTTCACCATAGAAACGCACACAATGCAGGACTACTTATCTTATCGCAGGGCCTCCTGAATTACTGTCTCAAATGAGATTGGTATTTTCTCAGTATGGAGTTTTTAAACTCCTTTATCTCCATAACTCCATAACTCAATATCTGAACTTAGATTTGAACCACGGACACTTGAACTGGTTAGACGAATGTTAACCATTGAACTACTGGGGGGGGGGGGGGGGATTTCTATTTATTTACCGTGGAAATGGTTCCGACAGCACTTTATAACGAAATTGAATGTTCCTCAAAATCCCTTCATTTCGAGATATTTTTATAATAATGTTTTAACGAAATTTAATATCTCGTTTTTACAATAAATGTTCACAATAATGTTTCCATAAGTTATTTATTAACCTGTACAAGGTTTCACTTGCCCTTCAAAATATAGTACATTTGCAAATAAAATATTACTATTGAATCTGTTTGAACAAAGTAAAATAAATCTGTACCTTCTATTTATTTTATGCTATTTTATTATTATAAGCATTTTATTATATTTTATTATGCTGCTCCTATGATAAAGAGGAATGGTTGTTACAAGTCACGAAGCTGACAATTTTAATGCAAAATAATTTTTCTCAAATTTATACCTTGAAACATATTTTCACTTTTGCATGAAATGAACGCATATCATCCAGAAATTTATTTAAAAACTAGCACCATACCCGTTCTTCGTACGGAGTATATATTATAAAGAAACTTATAATTCGCAATTATGTGCAAATTCTGTTAAAATATTAAATTTATTGCTCCTAAAGAGAAGTTTAAGAATATATGTTCTCAATATGCAAAATTATCTTCACGGGCAGATCTGAAAAATAAAACATCCTGGCCCCTTTTGTAAGCAAATTTACAAAAAAAAAAAAAGGAATTGAATCAATATATGTAACCTCGTACTACTTATATTGTCGCAGATTAGAAAATATGCCAGTGTGTTTGTAGAAAATTACCCATATTACAATATGAGTCTCAAAAATCTTTGCCAAAATGAAAGAGATGGCGTAATAAATTGAAAATATCAATAATCCCCGTACTCTTTTAACAGAAGGTCGTAATTGAATCCAATATATGTCAATATATATCAAAACATATGCCAATATACCTGTACTACTTATATTCTCGTAGATTAGAAGATATACCCGTGTATTTGTAGAAAATTACTCGTACAACGTACAATATATGAATTTAAACAATTTTTGTCATAATAAAACAATGGCATAATAACTTGAAAATATCAATAATCCCTGAATCAATAATTCCCGAAAATATCAATAATAATAACGTTTAAACCTGAAGACCGTAATTGATATTATCCAGTCAAAAATGCTATAAGAAAAATCAAATCGTTCTTTTCTAAAATATATTTTTATATCCATTTATTTATTATTCAAATCGAAAAAATAATAATTAAAATTAACAGACAGATGTAATTTAATTGCGTTTCTGAGCAACGTTATATAAGATAGAATCTTTCTCATAAACTGCGAAATTAAATAACCATTTTAATTTCTTAATGCTTTTCATTGTTCAATAAAAGCTTGTGAAAATTAAACCATGGAGATAGATTTCCCATTTAAATCATGTTTCAAACAATTTATGTTTTCAGAAAATGACTAATTAGCGCAAAAAATCTCCCATCAAACTCAGAGATAAAGTTTTAATTCACTTTCAAACGATTTTCAAGCTTTTCGTTTGGATAAACCACGGAGTTAGAGAGTAAAACTCCTAGGAAAAAGTTTTGTTTTTCATTAATATTTCGACAACCCCTAGTCTTAGATACTCGAAACTTGGGCTAAATTTATGGGGGCCTATTTCAAGTCTATCCACAAAATTAAACAAATTCGGTTCAGTCATTCTCCCGTGATGATGAGACAAACGAAAATTTCGTTTTTTACTAATACCTCGAGAACCCACTGAACGTAGAAACTCCAAACATGGACTAAATTTTAAGTGGAACTATTTCCAGGCTACCCACAAAATTTCATCAAATTCGATTCAGTCGTTCTTCCGTGAGGATGGGACAGACAGACAGACAGATTTTCAATTTTATTTATATAGATGTATACATTACAATAACATTCAAAGAAGTTTATTGTAAGTATTTTGGCCACGTTTTTTTTTCATAAATAGAAACAAAATGTTTTTGATATATTTTTTAGTACATATAAAAACAGAATATTTTTGCTATGCTTTTTAATGTATACAATTATAGCTGTCTATAATAGTATTCTAGGTGTCGGGAAAAACATGATTATAGTTTATTGTTATATGCAAGTTCGTTATACATATATATATATACATTAGTAACCGGGATCGAGGAAAATATAGTTATATACAGGTTTATAGTTGTAGGCAATATGTTGGAAAATCATTTTTCTTAAACAAATTGCAAGTTAACTGTAAGCAAATTGTAACGTAAAACAGGAACTGTGAGCGAGCCGTAAATCTACGAGGTATTCAGGACAAAGTAGAATGAGTTGGAGGGATACGGCGTGGGGGTTAGTAGTGTGTATAGCTGGAAGGAATGATTATTGTTGTATGCCATAATGCTTTTTATTTTATTCCCAAGTTATGTGTCTTAATTTATGTTAATAAATACTTTATGTTGTTAAGCATGGCTCGCTTAATGTGGTCTGAATAAGCGCTATTCAAAAACGCTACAAAGGATCATGAGCCCAGTCTCTACCCTAAATTAAAAATGCGTAGTAAGCGTTACTGTGTAATAGATGGCGGAGCAAGCAATTTCTAGATTTGATGGAGGAAACTTCAATAGTTGGAAGTACCGTATTAAAAATATACTATAGTAAGCGCTACTGTGCAAAAGATAGCGGAGCACGCAATTCATAGATTTAATGGAGGAAACTTCAATAGTTGGAAGTGCCGTATTAAAAATATACTAGAGGTAAAGATATTAGGCTTGTATATAACGGATTAATCCACCAGTAAAGGGGTCAGAACTAGCTGATTGGAAGGAAAAAGAGTCTCAAGCAAGAGTAATTATTACAAGCGCGTTAAGTGATATGCAGGTATGTTTAATTCTTACTTGTAATACTGCCAAGAAAATTTTGACTTCTTTAAGCAACAGGTTTGAAGGTGACCTGAAAAGAAGAAGAATTGAAGCTGGAACCAATGTGTCGCGATTACAGATGGAAATGAACGAAAACTGGAACGACTATTTGTTGAGAGCCGAGAAATTGCTAGAAAATACATGCATACTGGATGCAAATAGTATATAGATAATAAATTTGTAAGTACTTTGATCAAAGACTCCCGCCGAAGTATAATAATATCGTACTGCAAGTTGACAACCTCCAGGAACCCACTACTTCGTGTGTTCGTCGAATTTTCAAGTTTCATGAAAAAAGATCTAACGAAGCTGAAAACGGAAGCTCATCAGTTTTCAAAGAACAGATTAGTAGAAGATATAGAAATCCGAAAACGGATGATGAACCAAAGAAATTCGAACAAATCTATAGTAGGAAAATTGTATGATACAATTGTAATGAACTAGGCTATAAGTCTATAATTTTTGTTGGCATAACCCAGCTAATCAACGAAAACAAAGTTTCTTGAATAGTTCTAAACAAACAAACAAATGAGGATTTTCGGAATCAAAAATTTTGTGCCACAGAAGTGGATCAAAAAGAGCTTTAAGAGCTACAGAAAGTGTATTACAAGCCAGATGGATCTTGGACAGTGGAGCAGACATGACTAAAAATTTTGACTGCTTAATTAAAGTACAGGCCATAAAATAAATATTTGGTTAACTGACAATAGCTCCTCTCAAGTAAAAGGATCCGTAACATTACAAGAAGAAAGTGGAGAATTTAATTCAGAATTAGTACTGAAGGATGTACTTTATGTACATAAACTAAAAGGCAATCTCATATCTGTTCGAAAATAAGCACATATTTTATTTATGGATGTTTTATTTGATGAATCTGAAAGACAAGCTTTAGATAGGAAAGGCAATACAAGTTTAAGCACAAAACAATGTGAATATTATGTTGCTAATTTGAAAGCGATCAAGGATAATAATTACTTTCCTTATATACAATAATGTATAAAGAAAGTATTGTGACGGGGTCGAAAATTCGAATTCGAGTTTTCGACGGAAGAGCACATTTCAAGCATCCCTGATCACGAATCAAACATTTTTGAAATGATGTCTGTGTGTGTGTCAGTGAGGCTGTGGAGACGATAACTGACGAACGAATGGACCGATTTGAACAAAATTTGGTACAAAAATCACAATCCGTTAACACTGGAAGCCTATTGTTTTTATACGTAATCGAATGTTCAGAACTCCCCTAAATATTTGAGTGAAATTTTGAAAAAATCGTCAAAAAATCAAAACCTCTAATAAAGTTACGCAAACAGACATTTCTTATGTACTTTTTCATTAGAAAATTAGAAAACGATTGACATAAATTTTAGAACGCTAACATGAACCGTTCTCGAGATATTGTACATTTTTCAAAAAAGTTATCAAAACGTCATATAAAATTTAAAAAAAATTTCCTATTGAGAACCGTTCATGTTCACTTTCCATATGTAATACTATGCGATAAATTGGGTGACATCATTCTCGTGGATCTAACTCGTTCCATTCATAAAAAAACATACTTTGAGTAATACTTTTGTATTTGAACGCCAATAGTCATTTATCTGCTGTAAGAATAACGTATTTCTTCGTCCATAACGGTTGGCGAGATTTTGGCGACGAATTTTGTGGAATGTCGCCAACTTGGCGACTTTTTAAATGTTGCTAAATTAACGAAAATCTCGCCAAATGGATAAAAATGACGCTCAATCAATGACAACTCATTGACGAAAATTCAATATCTTGGAAAGAATATAAATAACTACTATAAAAATAATCTATTTTTTTTTACTGTAAAAATAGTAAATTCATTGCATTATATAAGGAAAGTCATGTGCTGCCCACATCAGATTTTTTTATTTTTAAAGCGAGTAACAGCACTTTTTGGGAAATATGGCATAAGCAATAAGGCTATATTAACGAAAGCTATATGAATTTCATGTTCTACAGTTTATAACCTATAGAGTGTAAGGAAGACTCACAATTTGGTGATTGTATTACGTGTATTCAAACGAAATACGCTAAGAAACTATTTAAAGAAGTAATTGGTAAGTAATTGCCGTTGTATCTTTTTCATATGGACTTAATTGGATCAATACAAGAAGCTTCTTTAGGAGGAGCTAAATATGTTTTAAAAGTAGTGAATCATTTTTCAAGGGAAGTATTTACAAAATTACTGAAGTCAAAAGTGGATGTTTTCGGAACGTTCAAATATTTGATATTCAAACTGGAAAACCGTACTGCAAAAAAGGTTCAGAAAATCAGAGCGGATAATGGAACTGAATTTTTAAATGCAGAAATGGACCATCTTTGTAATGTAAAGGTATTGATCATCAAAAAACAACATACTTCTTCTCACCAAGGCAAAATGACCGAAGTCAAAGGGCAAACAGAACTTTAATTGAGGGTGCGCGAGTTTTATTAATAGAAGCTAAGCTAATCTATCTATTAAATTTTGGGCAGAGGTCATGAATACATTTACTTATATAAAGAACAGAACTCCTTCAAAATCGCGAAATAAGTACATACCAGCGGAACTTTTTGCTGGAAGAATGAAAATCAAATGTTTCATACTTTTAAATACTTGGATGTCAGGCTCATTGTTGGAAACCAAAGCACAAACGAGGCAAGTTTGATAAAATTACAGAAGTGGAAATATTCGTGGGAAATTTTGATTCTTGAAAAGCATCTAGAATCTGGAATCCTAAAAATCAAGACATAGTGAAATCCTGAGATATTAAATTTCTTGAAGAAACTAAAGGGAAATAACTTCTAGAGCAAAATCGTGCAAATTCAGATTTCTCGACAAAAGTCTTAGATTTTGTTGAAAATTTGTTGAAAGACAACAATTTCGATGCGGGTGAAGATGAATCAACATTTGTTGAAACCGATCAACCTGGAAATTATCAAGGTCCTGATGATAGTGCAACTCTCAGTTTAAGATCCCACATACTAAACTTATAAACTAGAAAGAATCATTTGAAAGTGATTATGACGCTGTAGATCCAACTTATTATCCAGATCAATACATACTATAGGCAAGAGATCGGCAAAAT
Organism: Amaurobius ferox; assembly: GCA_951213105.1. NCBI lineage: Eukaryota > Metazoa > Arthropoda > Arachnida > Araneae > Amaurobiidae > Amaurobius > Amaurobius ferox. The sequence continues at coordinate 83,971,137 of OX578149.1, read as the reverse complement.
ATACCATCAATTTATGAAGAAGCTTTATGTTCTGATCAAAGGGAGAAATGGATGGAAGTAATAGATAAAGAAATGGAATCACTAAATTTTCAAAACACTGTAAATGGGTATACAGTATAAAAAGCACCCCAGAAGCATCTAACAGAGCGATTAGTAGCAGTCGATTGTTTTCAAAGTTTGGAGTAGATTATGCTGAAACTTTTCACAAGTTTTTGCATTTACGAAGGACTGGCAAATTAATTTTTATAAAGTTAAAACTGTGTATTTGTATGGGAAGTTAATTGAAACAATTTACATGGAAGAACCCAAAGGATTTGAACGTAGAGAGAATAAGAATATCGCATGTGAATTAAACCAAGTTATCTACGGGTTAAAACAGTCTGGTAAAGTGTAGTACAGACTTAGCTGATTATTTACTAAAGTGTGGATACAAAATCTTTAAATCTGACAAGCGTGTTTTCAACTGCGAGAAGGAAAATTCTCGATTTATCATTAGGATTTATGTAGATGGCTTGATCATTATAAATTCTGATGATGAAATTTCAGATCATGTAATTAGAAAATTGAAAGAAAATATTAAACTAATTGAAAATGTCAATATAAAAATGTCTTAGAATTAGTAATTTTAATAGAAGAAAATAAATTGATAATCAAACAAGAAACTTATATAGATGAAATATTAAAAAGATTTAAAATACAAGATTGTAACAGTAATGCAACCCCATTGAACATAAATGTAGACTTTGACAATTGTGAAACTTCAGAAAAATATGACCCCGAAAAGTGTCCGGAAATTATTGGTTCCCTGATGTACTTCGAAATCAAGTCAAGACCGGACGTCGTATATGCTTTAGTAACCTTGTCAAAGTACAATAAGGATCCAAGAGCTTTACGTATGACTGTTGTCAAGAAGATTCTTAGATATGTAAAAGGAACTAAAACTCAAGTTTTGATGTATATTAAAGGTGATTTTACTGTTTCAGGATATGCAGATGCTAATTGGAGGTACAAGAAACCATATCAGGAATCCACAGCAGGTTTTTTGCATAAAATTGGCTCAAATATCATTAGTTGGACTTCTAAATCATAGAACATTGTATTATACGGTGAGATGAAACAAGAGAAATGAGCTTTGGTTAAATGATAACCGCAAAGTACTTGGCAAAGTACAGTACAATATATTAAATACCAGAAAAGAAAGCCTAACTCAAGCAGAGATTTGAGCGCTTGACCTTAGTTCACTAATTTTGAGGAAAAGCGGTTTGAGACCGCGGTATAATTGTAGCGATTGCTTAAGGTGTGATTAAAAGGCGCATTTTCCAGTAAAACAATGTATAAATTATAAAATAAATGCTTTAATTGATGGATGAATTGATATGTAACTAATTCTGCACCTCACTGCATGCTACTGGATTGGGGTATTTTTTCCCCCAAAAGGTCTTCAGATGGATAAGGAACGATGTGCTAATTGGAACTTCCATTGCAGATGACTTCCTGTTGTTGTTGTTGAGACCCAGACCGTCCGACCTACCAGAAAGGTATAAGGTAACTGTTTGGACGGCCGGGAAGTGCCACCCAATTTAGACCGGGACCCAGTGGGGGAGGTATCTACAGAAACCATACCCTACTCCCCCTTCCACCAACTTCTCGGAAGGACTTACGGATCCACATGTTTAACGTGATCGTACTCCGCGTGAACAAGGCTGCAGTTTTGGCAGTGGAAGGAATCGAACCCGGGCCTACCGAGTGCAATTCCCGAGCGCTAACCACTGGGCAACCGCGCCCTATAGGGCTTCTTGTGTAAAAATCTAAATTCTGTGTTTTTTTACTAAAGCGTATCGCGTTCCCAAGATTGTCGTAGTCTTAAAGATTATCTTATTTAAAGCACTTCTTAAATTGAATATAGGAGTATGCGGCAAACTTTTAAAGATATATTCATTTATCACTTTTGAAGCACCTTATGTATTTCCAACGTCGTTATAAACGGGTTAGGCAACATAAACTTTCATTTTCATCTCAATGCCATCTCCCTCCCCGATAACTCTTTCTTCAACAAAAATATAAAGAAACGAGGCCAGCTATTTTTCCCCGTTAAGATTAGCTAGCTCACCTGACTACAACCGATAAAAAAAGTTTCTTCCCACCATCCACTATACACACAGAATCGTTTCAAGGGCAAGGTATGATGAAGTTCAAGTTCAGCCCCATAAAGGGAAGGGGTTTCTTCGGGGTACCTACTTCCGGCCTGCCCTAAAACGCCCTCTCCCCCTAAGTATTACGTGATTCTGAAGGTAGGAGTAAGAATGGAGGAATATTTCTGGGGGAGGGAAATATAGGTTAGTAGTGGAAGGTATCGTGAGAAAGTGAAATGTTAAGAGGGAAAAGGGGTGATGGGGTTTGAGGGAAAGTTTGGCTACATAGGGTTTTTAATTCAAGGAACAAGGAGGGAAGATTTTTCAGAAATGCGTTTTCTGCTGTTTTCTATAGAGTCAACAATGTGGATTGTTGTTTGAATGGATTAAGACAAGTAAAATAGAAAACAAATATTATCGATGTAAAATATCTAGCACAGTCATTATCAGAATGAAATCACAATCATTATTGGAATAAGAAATGAAATATATCTTTTTCAGCTATCGTACTCTTATTATTTTTAAATATTTCTTGAAATTTTTTTGAAAGCTTTTTTTATTCAAGTTGACAGCAATTTTGTGACGCCGATGAATTAAATGCATTTAGTTTATTTGTGTTAAAATAAACTATTAATAAACCATAAACGCACAGTACATTATTAATAATCGCGCAGTTTACATTATTGATTTCCGCTATATGCTATATACTATACACTACTATATCATTGTTTTGAAAATTATCATGTTTTTTTAAGAGAAAATAACGCCATGAAAGTCTTTAAATTTATAAATCGAGTTCTAATCATGAGGATAGCTACAATTTCTATTTAGTTTTAAAGTTATACAAAATGTTCCCACATATGAAATGTGATAACTGTAGATGCGGTAAAGTCTCAAGTTATCGTGTCCAAACACGTACACACATACACACATACATACATGCACATACACAAGTGGGTACCATTTCAAAAGTATTCGAAATGAATTTAGGAGGTCGTAAAACGAGCTTACCCGTAAGAATTGAATTACAAAAATTTCGTAAAAATAAGAACCATAATTTAACTGACTTTGTACGATAGTATGACAAAGTAAAAATCGATATGAAAACAGTGCATCAACAAATAATGAAAACTGTGTTTGTGTCGATTTTTTTGTCACAACTTTGATCTTATTTTTTGCTGAATTTCGAAACCACTTGTTTTCTTCTATTTTTATTCATGTTGATTGCGGCTATTCCTATTATTCGTTTTTCACAAATGCTTTATTAATTACATCAACTGGATAAGTGTTCAATGAAACATTGTCATTATTCGTGAAATGCCCACAAATAAGTGCCCAAAATTAAATTCTAAAGAGGTTTTTTTTTCCTTTTTTGAGAAAAAAAAATAAGTAAATTGGTTATGCATGAGCCCATAACCATGATATAATAAAACATAATGGCTATTAAAGCATAAATTTCAAATAACAGTAAATAATTCAGTTTATGTTGGAAATTAATTTCAGCAGATACACATATTTTGCATTTTCTAGAACACGATTCGACTATGCATGCCATGATCTAATGCATGTCATGATCTATGCATGCCGTGATCCAATATAATTCGATAAAGTCTACTCATGTTCCAGAAAACCCCCAAACATATGTATCCGTTGAAATTCACGTCTCACAATAAGCTGATTTATTTTCAGTTAAATGAATGAAGTTTTAATATTTTTATAATTTATTGTTTTTTGCTTTTCCTCATGTTTATCTGCTTATGTATACTCATTTTTTTTATTCCATTCTCCATTCCTAGCGAAGCGAAATCAACATTTGTCTGAATTTATTATCTCTTTTACTCGAAAACTGCAATAGGTAGGAAAATGAAATTTTGCATACTTACGGGGAATTACAAGCAGATTTTTGAAATCACAATTTCAATTCTCAAAACGAACTGTAACAAGGTGAAACGTCCATACTGCCCATGCTTACTACGTTTCCTACAAATAGTGTGTAAAAAGATATTATTGTACAAAAGTTAAAAAGGAGTCCAATATTAAGCTTCACTATCTTATTTTTTTGCACTATTACTAGGATCGGGACGAAGCAAAATACATATCGTAGAACCTTTACCTCTGTGATACATATAATAATAAAACGCATATCTATCGAAATACGTTTAGGCGATTTAAATGTGTTACTTTGATTCCTCTGTTTTCCTATATTTTAACTTGTTTAACATGCAATTCAAATTCTAAAAACGTATATGCTCTTTTGTATTGGGATTCTCAAATATTGAAATAATTTTTTTATACTTCTAATTACACAATTTATTTGTTAAATTAAGTTTTCATTTGAAAAATCTCACAGCTCGCATACTTCATACGTGCGAGTCCATTGGAAGCTCGGCTTTTGCTAGTTATATTCCATCTCCAAAAATGGCTTACGGACTTTAATTTTGAATGTAAGATGTTCTAAGTGGAAAGTATATAAAGATTTTTGAAATAATCCATTTTCTAAAAACACGTTCACGTAAATTACTAAACACTAAACAAATTATCAAGAATTAGACACCTGCGATTTTTGTTTAGATGTAATAATTATTTAAATTGAGCTATGCAAAAATAGATTGTCTTGGCGCAATAAAGTATAGAAATTTCAAAAATAAATACCACTTATTTTAATATATTTTTAAGTATATGAATATTAATATTTTACAGTATAGAAATGCCGATAATCGGAATTAAAAATCCCACCTTAAACATCTGATATTAAATAAAACTCGCGACTAATGTTTAAACTCTAAGCTGCAAAAGTGCTAGGTAACCCTCAGATCTGCATCAACCCCCTAAACTGCTTAAACTCTAAATGTGCAACAAACTGCCACACTAGGAGCTAGGACAAATAATAAAAAAGTAGTAAATAAAAACCTTGAACCTCCAAGTAGGGTAACTGAATTAATGTCACAGTATGACGATAAGAACCACATATTGAAATTGGAGATTAAAGGCGCTTCGCGCCTGGTGCTCTGTTCTGTACGACACTCGACTTTTCAGTATAGAAATGAAAAATTATTTGTGTTGCCTACCGGCAATATTGCGAGCTCATACTACCCACCATACCTCTACCTCGCTGACGACCGCGTACACTGCGATGAGCCACATTTGTATGCACTAGGAGCCCGACCTTTCTTCTAAGGTTCTTTGCAACCTAGTAAGCTTTCTTTTCTCGATTTCTATCATTTTACTTTTCCTGCGCTACATGGTAATGTAATTAGGAAAAGTATTGGAATCATGTCGAAAATCGCAGTTCAATTTTTCGACGGATCTACACGTTTTGTGACCTCTAGAACACGAAAAATCTATTTTTAGCGTGACGTCTGTGTATGTGTGTCTGTGCAACGTATGTATCCACACTAACTCAAAAACTAATGAATCAAATTTCATAAATGTTATCGGTAAGTCACTTGTGGGCTACCCTTGTACTGATTGGATTTTGGTACGATTCGGGATAAAATAGCCTGTCTTTTTTGCGAAATGGCCTTCAAAAATCGCATATATACACTCTAGCTAAATAACTAATTGACCAAATTTCACAAAATTTAGTAGATAAGTCAGTTGTGGGTTAGCCTGGTGCTGATTAGTTGTTGGTGCGATTCTGGATAAAAGAACCTGCTTTTTTTTTTCTCTAAATGACTCGAAAAAATCGTCAAAATTTAAAAATAAAAGCCTAAGTATGCTCAAATGTAATTATTAAATGCTTGTTTTAAACGTAATTTTTGAAGATGAAAAGAATAAGACCAACCCCATCACTCTAGGACTTAGCCGTTCTCGAGATATTTAAAATTTTTCACATTTTTGCTACTCCGGTTTCGAATTATGTCCAGTTACCAAATGAAAACGAAAACTGAATTACAAGTTGTTGTTGTTGAGACCCAAACCGTCCGACCTACCAGAAAGGTGTAAGGTAACCGTTTGGACGGCCGGGAAGTGCCACCCAATTTAGACCGGAACCCAGTGGGGGAGGCATCCACAGGGACCGCACCCTCCTTCCCCTGCCACCAACCTCTCGGAAGGGCTTACGGACTCACATGTTTAACGTGATCGTACTCCGTATGAACACGGCGGCAGTTGTGGCAGCGTGCAAATCTAGCGCGCAAACCATCGGGCTACTGCGCCCGAAATCTGCCAACAGCACGCGGTGTTCAAGTACTAACCGCGCCCGATGCTGGTTGACTTCGGTGATCTAACGAGAACCGGTGTTTTCAGCACGGTAGGGCCGTTAGCCACTGAATTACAAGTGTAATTTCAAATAATTATGAATGTTATTTAGTGCAATTAAACTCAATATATTGAACTATTAATGAAATAAAGAGATAATGAATTTGAATAAAATCATGCGCTGCCCACATCAGATTTTTTCCTTTACTTCTATTTCTAGTAGTATTGTCCCAATGTACTTTACGAACATCACGAGTACTATGCATCTCGAACCGTATGTCGCGATTAATCAGAAAACTGCATCCAGTGCAAAAGGAATGAATAGAACTAATTTACTATTCTCAAATTGCTATATGGAACTTTTACTTCCGATGTGAGGGATAAGAAGGTTATCCCTCAGGTGCCCTGAAATGGAAACGCCTTGGAATCTTTGGAAAAATCATTTATGATCAAATATGCAGGTTTTAGTTGGACTTAAAATGTTATGCATTTATCTCAAATTGCTGATTTATATACAAAACTTTCCAAACCTAGGTCGAACGTTTCTGTAGTGTTAAAAGTCGTCTTAATTAAAAAAAAAAATTCAAAGTTTTAAATTCCCCTCATTGTTTTTCAAGTTTAAGTCTTTTAGAGTGGCAATCTTGACCTTCTCCATATGCAGAAACAGGTTTTATTTTCGTAAGAGAAAAATAGACTTTTTGTGCACCTCACATCTCTCTACGTATTCCTTTTTGTGCCTCCTACAGAAAACCTGCAGATTTACTCAAAAAAGCGGGGAAAAAAACCTCAGATAGAAAAAACTATTCCCAAGAAAAAAAATCGGTCCTACGGTGGGACTTTGAAGAAAAAGGCCCCGCAAGAGAGGCGAACAGGGAATCATTCCAAGGATAGGGTTAGGGAGTAATGGGTGATGACGCAACAGTGACGTAATTATAGCATCTAGCGCCATCTCTCGGGGTTTGGTTGCAATGCAGCAGACGCCGGAATTGTTATCTTTTTGACTGACGTTCTTCCATCTCTGACACGATTCTATCCATTGCATTTTAATTATCTTGGAGATAACCACCGGAGGTAAGCTACCGTTTGTTTGTTGCATTGTTTGTTTTGTTTCCTACATACTGGTTTGCATTTTCGAGATAGTGAGATTACTCGGACGGGGGAAATGATGTTAGGTGAACAACGGGAAACACGGTCCAGCGCTTGCCGTGATGGAAGCATTTTTCACCGCAGAAGAATCGGCATGATATGCCGGCGAATTATTGTGATTTAGGGTTAAGTTTGTTAAATGCTTTTTTAGAGGTCGGGTTGGGTTTAGAATTTATGTGGAACAACAAAACCACATGGAGGGTGTGTTCGACCTAAGTTCATACTGATCAAAATTGCAGTTTCGTGTTCAGGAAGAATCAAAACATCGTGAACTACTGCACAAAATTGATTTTAAAATTTAAATTTACCTTTTAAATAATTAAAAACACCAATTTATAATTACTATGTTATTTTTTTCAGTCTTTTTTGCTCTTGTATATGATTTTGTCATATGAAGAACACATACTTAGGAAAATAGATGTAAACAAACCCACAAGAGCAAATTGTGTGATTAATGAATCATTGAAAAGCTAACAATTTATGTCGGTGATTGAATTTGAACATTATATTTAATAAAGTTATTTAATTAGAACTATAGAGAACAGAGGGGGAGATACGATTCTTAAGAAGAAAAACGTTGTATAAAATAAGCAACAAATTTTATATACAAGGGTTATACTGATTCTAAAATTTGAAGGTGAAAATTGTTTTTACCTCTACTGAATTAAAAGCAATGAATGTGATGTGATTTGAGTTTTGCTCAAATGCGAGATCAGATTCAATATCTATTCAAATATCTGAGACTTCAAATATCAAAAATCAAAAACATTTATTTAAAAAAAAATGATATGAAAATTTTAAAACATATGAAGAAATACAATATTTTCAATGTAAAGAAGGGAACTTAAATACAATCATTATGTATTTAATTTTACATTCGTATATTTCAAAAAATCATTGGTGTTTGGATTTTTAAATGCCAAGAACAGTAAGGAATATGATCTTTATGTATAATTAAAAAGTAAGTTGAACATATTCCAAAAGCTCTCCAATTCAAAATGTGGTATTTTGTTATAACTGCAAATTTTTTATTACTGGTAAATTTTCGCAAATTTTAAATTAATTATTGATTATTAAATAATAAATAAATGTAACTTAAGGTTAGTAATCAAAACGAGCTTCCCAAATGTCTTCTGAAGCGCTTTTAATTGAAAAAAAAATTTGACTTTCTAAATTCTATATTTTAGTAGAGAACACGCTTGAATACCATATACATATAATCTTTAGATATCTTATAAGTCATGTAAATCTATTTCAATGTTAATTCTTTTGAAGCAAAACTAAAAATGTGAAATATATAGCTATATCCTGCTATATATATAAAAAATGGGCTAATTTATGAAATGAAAATCATCTACGCATGCGTGATTTATTTATAAGCAACGGGTTTAGAATTTTCAAATACTATTTCATAATACATGACTTCAAAACATATATTAATATAATAGAAAAAAGATTGAAATAACATAAAAAATACAAAATATAATAACCGTTATTAAAAAAAGTTATTATACGTATCAACATTTTTCACAAAATGTGAAAATTTCAGTTTTTGCTATTTCGCATAAAAATATGAATGAATGTGTATGTTAAAAATATAAAGCTTTTGTAAGAATATAATACGTTAATTTAATTTCTATTTATTTTAAGAAACATTTTTATCGATCAAAATTGTTATTTATTTACATTATACTTTAAATACGTGTACATTAAATGCACATCTTTATACGTATTTAAAATGCCTAGTTAAATTGCCTACTTTATTTTAAACTTTGCTGTCAATAAAACTGAATATATAATTATTTATGTTAGAAATATATTCATTGGAAATAGTCCAATTATTTTTGACATAAAAATTGGAATTTCTATTTGCCCCTACTAACTTCAAAATAGTAAACATTTTCTTTGGAAGCACTATTTTAATACCATGAATAACATGCGAATATAGATGCTGCTTGCAGAATACAAATTTTTGTACTTCCTTGATAACAGACATATAAACATTTTTATATGTCTGCTATCTTTGTACAAAAGTTTGTGCTATAAATCTAAATTCACAAAGTGTTTTTCTAAAGAATATGATTATTACAGATTAAAGTTTAAACTATTTATATAAGACAGATTAAACATAAGAAGCTATTAACATAAACGAAAAAAATGCAAAGAATATTTAGTGAAAATAATAAAAAAACTGATTTGCTGTATATATTGCGGATATTTAAAGTTAATATGAAAAAAAATTGTATTATTATTAAGTTTGATGTTGCATTTGTAAGAAACATACTTTAGATTTATTTGCTAAAATATTTTAATAGTACAAAAAAGCTATTTTGAATTATAACATAAACAATTTCTACGAAAATTAGCGGTGAATATTAATTTGATTTATCGATTTTATTTTCAGGAATGGCCATTTAAAATTGCACAAATTTATAGTGAAGTCATTGAAGTAGTAAAATTAATCAGCAATACTTACCATTATTTGTTATTTTTAATATATTTATTTATATATATTTAATTTCTTTTGTTCAATATTTATCTTTGGCGATGAGTAAGTTATTCATTCGAAAAAAAAAATCAGCTAATTTTTCGTTTGGCATTAAGTTCATAACAAAATTTGTAATATAAAACTTAATTTAAGAAACAAATATCAAATACTGAAACAATTAAGCAAAATCTTTAAATGCTACATTGTTTGAAGAAGTGTATTTCAATTAAAAATTGTATTAAGAAGAAAGTTAAAAGAGCATCCTCCCCCCAATACTCACTGTTGTATTCGATTAATATAAAGTGGCATCATTTCAAATGTGTAAATAGAAAATTTTGAAGAATTTACAATAAAAATTGAATAGAAAGTGGCCAAGTTATTCAATAAATATTTGAAACCATTTCATAGTTTTGAAATTTTTAAATTGTATAATGTGCAACTAATTAGAATTTTAAATTTATAAAGCATATTTAAAATTTGATATTATATTACGCTCTGTGTAAGACTTAAATTTTCAGACCTTGCATATTTAGATTAATGTGCAAATGCGCATGACTTGAAAACGAAATTATAAAAGACTTTTAACATTTTTATACTAATTAATATATTTTAATAAATGGCAGATATATTTAAAAGTTAATAAAAAATGCCGCACTTTTAAGAAATGTAAAAACATTTTGAATCTATAAAACGTGGATAAAAATTAAAGTAATAAATGCGTTTAAGATAAAAAAGCATTCTTTTTAATTCTTTCAAAATTAATTTTATTTTATAAATCCGTATGTGCGTTCTACACATTTGAAATATAGTATAAAATGGTCATTCTTAATAAGCAGAATTTTTTTTTATTTCTACTATTGAATATTCAAGTTGAATAGTAGAAAAGGCCTCACCGTTAGGGATGAGGACATATTCATCGTTTTTTTATAAATTTTGAAAAAAAGGGGTAGGGGTCGTACAGAGTGGGTGAATGACCGAACAGTACCAGGTGGGGTAAGGGGTAGATGGAAAAGGACTCAAGCGCATGCGCAGATTTAAAAAATGATAATTTTTTTACACCGAAAAAAGCTTGATTTTTTTTGTTTCATGTAAAGTATATTGTTTGGGAAAAAATTATATCAAAGAAGAGGTTTTTGGAGTTGTCGTGATTTGAATAATACAAAATATTTAAATGCTGGGAAATTTATACTTTTATTAATAAAATGAATTTGCTCCAGAAGGCAAAACGAAAAGGTAAGAATATGTGTCTAATATGTTAAAAAATTATTTTGACGAGCAAATGTAAGAATTTAAAAAAAATAAAACATTTTTGTTCCTACTGCTAGTCATTCCATATCAAAATGGAACAGTTGAAATTAGACTTTCAATAATCACCTTAAAATGAATATTTCTTGTAGAAACAGTTTATATATTACGTGAAAAAAAAATTGGCTATTGGACCAGCAGAAATGGAACAAATGACTTCAGTAAAGTCAAATTTATTCCTGCATTCATTTGCTATTTTCGACAATTAAACAAAACGCACTAAAATACCATGAATTTATTAATGCAATTTATGTTCAAATTTCCATTTCAGCAAGATATCCCACTCTGTACAATTAACTTTTGAGGGAAAATATCATCTATCTAATATTATTTCTATAAAAAAAAAATGCGTTTTATTAAAATTTCGACAACACCCTGTTTTAGAAAGAAAAAAAATTAAGTAATCAAATGACTCACTTGTTAAATAATTTTTATTTCGTCACAATCATATAGAATAATTTCTCAGTTTTTACTGGTAACGTTTTAAAAAGTTCATCTTTAATTAATCGTTCATTAAATAAATATGAAAAATAATTAAAAATAAATCGATTTATAATTGGTAAAATAAACAGTGCTGATGATGGTGAATTAAATTAAAACTATTCCAGTCTCCCCATTCATCGAGAAATTTGGGTCATTAAATTATATTGCATTTTCATATCATAATACTGATACAACTTGTAACCGAAAAGTTACAAGAATAAATAAAAAATAAAACACTTCATATGGTGTTTTTTTAATGCTAATAATCAGTATTATTTATAACATTTATTATGTAATGAAATGCTATATATACTTATATATATTTATTATTTTAAGCAAAAATTAGGTTTAATATGATTAGTAGCATTATGTAAAAATACAGTTTAATATATGGTTTATACATTCAATTAAAAATAAAATTAAAGCCAAATATATAAAAAAATTCTCACTAATATTCAGTACCTCCGTTACCGTACATTCATTATATACATGCATAAAGTCATATATGTATGTTTTATCCAACGAAGTTCAAAAGTAATTAAACTGATTACAATATAAGAAATCGAAATCAACATCGCTTTCAGGCACATGATTAACAAACCATATATAGAAAATATTAAATCCATTGTCTTAAACATAGTATAAAAATCCTCTGAAAAGCTATAAAGAACGGTAAAAATAGTAATTTGCTATAAAGTAAACTTTTACGGAAAAGCACAAAAATTGAACTTAGTAAATAAGGAATTAATTACATGGCACATCAAATTCTGTATAAATCCATTCACAACAACATAAATTCTTTCAGTGTTTACATTTAAATTGTTTCTGTTCAATAAGTTTTTTTATTAAACTTATATAAAAAAATTATCATTTTTGATTTAAAATTTTGATCATTTTTAGTGAAATTTTTATTAAAAATAGCAAAAGCGACCCAGTAAAGTAAATAAATAAATAAAAATAAAAAAACAAAATAAAATAAAATAAACTAATGCGTATGCGCATATTTAAGAAGGATGATAATTTACAGCTTATGAGAAAACTTGGATTATCTTTTGCTTGAAATGAGGCATAGTGTTTGCATATATTTTAGATTAATATTACAGAAAGTTAGTACAGAAAGTAGTAAATTAGTTACAGAAAGTAGTAAATTGAGTCTTCATACTTAAAGGTCTTTTTCACAATTTTTATGATAATCAATTAAAAGGGATAAACTTTGAATATCCCATAAAATGGAGATGGGTATGTATACCATGTTACCTCTTTATCTCTTATCTAAGTTGCTTTGTCAGGGAAATTTAGAAATCATCATCCTTTATTGGTTACACAATTATATTAATTTCACGCAGGGTCCATATTGGAAAACAAAATCCAGCACTATAGTCCCCCCCCCCCTCCATAGGCTAAAGAACCCCCTTTTTCTCAAGATCCTGGCTGCGCCTATAGTTAATATAGATACTTCCTACAATAGCTTATAAGTGGCATAATTTGCTTCAAAATGCTGCCACATTTCTTGGTGAAGGGGAGACTGGACTAATAATATAATGAAGAAATGTGATAATTTATTTAAAAAAAATAAATTAATTTGCTAGTAAATTTATTATTTGCATAATAAATAAGATTAATTCTATATATTTTTTAAACTAATAATTCTTGCACATCAAATGTTCATGGGATAATATTATTGCGGAAGTTGAATTGATATTTAAATAAATATTTTGTAATTTATAAAGGTATTCTTTTACATAAAGAATTATAAATAATTACACCAGATATGAAAAAGCAATTTCTCAGTAATTTCAAACTTATAATTTGTAAATATTAGCTTTAATTTTCTTTTATGTATCATTTTTGCTCCTATGTAATATACTTATGCATAATTGCTGCATTATTTTTGAAATTATAAAAATAAAACATGATATAAATTTATCTTATGGTGATCTTATCAATTAAATGACCTTATTTATTATTTGCATAATAAATAAGATTAATTCTTTATATTTTTTAAACTAATAATTCTTGCACATCAAATGTTTATATATATATATATATATATATATATATATATGTGTGTGTGTGTGTGTGTGTGTGTGTGTGTGTGTGTGTGTGTGTGTGTGTGTTTCTCAGGTGTTAAAAAATGAATTTTCCTGCTAAAATTTGATAATCTCTCCTTATAACCCAATTTTTAGTTATTCGAATTTCTATGTTTAATCATTTAATCAATAATTTTTTCTGCAGTAATTTGTATTGGGAATCTGGTATTGTAACTCGTATTAGTAATATTTACCATAGTAAATACTAAAAATATTTTTATTATAATATTGCCCCCTAATATGGTAATAGTGTGCTCTCTTATTGTCCCAAATTAAAATGCAGCATTTTGGGACAATAAGAGGTTTCAGTGATTTATGGGATTGGGAGTAATTAGAGCTTTTATCAATACCAAACTAAAATAATTTATGGCAAGAAAAACAAAGAGTAATTTTATACGATATGAAATTCAGAAAAACCTACGAACTCGATATAAACGAACCATAAAACACTTTGGATAATCATAATTGTAATTCTGATGCTTATGTATAGCTGTATATGTAATATAAAAAGAATTAAAAAATGTGATTTACTCCTCTTATGGCATTTTTCTACTTAGATATATTGTAAAACACATTTGTTTTGTGAATTAGAAAAATTTATATCATATTTTATTTTTATAATTTCAAAAATAATGCAGCAATTATGCATAAGTATATTACATATGAGCAAAAATGATGCATAAAGGAAAATTAAAGCTAATATTTGCAAATTATAAGTTTGAAATTACTGAGAAATTGCTTTTTCATATCTGGTGTAATTATTTATAATTCTTTATGTAAAAAAATATCTTTATAAATTACAAAATATTTATTTCAATATCGAGACAGCCAGCCTCCCCAATAATATTATCAACCACTTATTTCTTTATAAAATATATTTTAAATATCTTGAATATTATCCTGAATAACTACTGTAAATTTACAAAAAACAAGATAAAAATATAATTTTTTTAATACTTCATAACGAATTGTTTTCGCGTGAAATTCATTTTCTTATTATGTAACCTAATATTACTTACTTATAGAATATAAAATTGCGTTTCATATATAAAAAGAACAAGTCATATCCCAAATTTTTCTTTTCACATTTTTATACTACTATTTTTACAAAACAAAATAAAAAATTATTTTATTATAAATTGTACTACTGTTAACAGACTATCAAATTCCATCTCAAGGAAGTTAATACAGTTAGTTCATCGAATCCCAATCCTTTTTAGCCATTTATAATCCTTTTCTGCACTCTTTTTTTTAATCAATATATATATACTATATAGCTTAAATGAATAATTAGACCACATATTATTTTCTCTACACAACGTATTAAATTATTTTGATATATTTAGAATTTTTTTTTCACTTTTATTTATAACCACACGTTACTTTCCCCTGTATTAAATTATTTTGATATATTTAGAATTTTTTTTGTTTTCACTTTTATTTATAACCACTTTTATATTAAGGAACATGTAACATAAATTAAAATTAAAAATTTAGAGCTTTGTTGACCAATAAAATTATTTATTTAAACGCGTGTCCGAAATCATAATATGATTAATATTTAAATAATATCATAAGTGAAATTTGGCGAATTATTTGTCGCTGATACACAAAGCTATTAGAAAAAGTCTTCGATTGAAGCAACCCTGTGCCGTTCTCCTACTCAAATATTTTTTAGATTTTATTCTCAAGATATCATATGCGAAAGAACAAAAATTATGTTCTGAGATAAACACAGTTGAAGATTTAATGCAGGCATCTAAACAAAGGATTTAGTGTTTCATTTTTGTTTTGTTTTTTGTAAATATCTCGAGATAAAATGAAAGTATGATAAAATAAATGGTATTAATATATTTTGAATTTATAATGGTACAAAATGGAATGACATTTAACTTGGATAATGCTTTACTACAAAATTTTAAAAGTGTATTATTCACTCAAAATACTTACAATATATCATATCTACTTCTTTAATAGAGCGAAATCTATCAGCTTACGTCCATCAAATGCTGCATGTGCAGCAATACTATAAATAAGATATTTGGATACCAATCTGTATAACATGTAAAATTGAAAGTTACAAATCCGTGGTTTCTGATGGATTTTTTCATAATTGGAATGGTTATTTTCTCCTTCACCGAAGGTAACACTGCCCATGTTTCGAATTTCTAAAACCAGGGGTTGTCCTGGTATTAATAAAAAACGCAATATTAAACCTTCCATAAAATTAGCATTATGTAGACGATTATTTTCCGAAAAATTATTTGAAGAAAATTCTATCTTGCTGCTTAGCAATGGGGTTAAATCTAATGTGTTTCTACCGCAGACGATTAATGGAAATATAAATTTTATAAATGAATGATATTATACTTTTGATTGGATTATATAAGCTATAGTTTTGGGATATAAGATTGCGGCAATTTGATGTGATCAATTTCTTAAAACATTGTTTTATTTTGGCAAAGATTTTTCAAATCAATACATTCTCTATTAAGTTTAACATATTGTTGAAAGAGGTTAAAAGTGGTAGAGCTATATCTTTTCTTAAAATTTTAGCATCTCCGTTGACCAAACTTCATATTCATTGTATATTTACTTATAAACGGAACAATGAATGTACTGGTCTTTAGATCTGCCTGTAAAGAGAATTTTGTATTGTATTGCAAGAACATATATTCTTATCCATTTTTTTAAAAATAAATTTACTAAATTATTGAAGTTAAATATTAATTTAAATTAAATAAATTATATTAAATATTTTAATATAGATTTTGAAAAACAATATAACTTACAATACTACTAAAATTTGCACATATTTTAACTAACGAACAACGGCGGTATATCTTCTACTATGTATTATTGCACGGTATTTGTGTTTTCCAGAAACTGTATATAAATTTATAATTGTAATGTATCTTTATCTTCTACGTTTTATGTGTTGTTTCTAGTATTTGAAAAAATATCATAACACTTGCCAGTATTTGCAATATATCATAACACTTGCAATATCATAAAACTTGCAATACTTGATATCGTAATAGTAGCAATACTTACAATATTATAATACTTGCAATATCATAATATTTGCAATACTTGCAATATCATAATACTTGCAATATCATACTACTGTCAATATCATAACACTTGCAATATATCATATCTACTCAATTCCCAGAGCGGAAAACTTTCTTTTCACGCCTATCAAACACTGCAGGTGTCTCGATTTATATATGATCCTGCCTGAAAAGTGTAATTTTTTAGGCAAAATCCAGGCAATTTTTGATAAGAGATAACAGCATCATTTTTCATAGCAATCATCTCATTCAATCTGGAATCCTTAAGTGAAGAATTACCGAATTATACGGTTACTGAGAAGTTCATTACAGTTGGTGTTTTAATTGTAGAATGCTATTGATAATAAATTCTCGATGGAAGATTGGTTGATATGGTTGTAGATCAGCAATTATCGAAGGAAAATATATTTTCGGGCTATGCATGACAGCTATAAAATAAGTTGTTAATCCGTATTTTTTATTTTCTTTATATTTTATATTGAGGAAACTTCTGCTGAAGCAATAAACTTATGGGTGGAGTGCCAGTAATGTTATAATTAGGAAATGCGAATTTATAGTCTCTGAGGAATATATTAATTCCATTCAATATACTACGTTTCAGCATGCCGCCATATGCAATTATAGAGAGAATTAGACCATGTGACTTCGTTGTGTATATCAATTGACTTGGGTAGGGCTTATTTGAAGAATTGCCTGCAATAAAAAGTTACACTTTCTTATGTTCAGTATCTTTAATGGCTTTTGATAAATATGTTACTTTTATGCCGCTGTTAATTATAGCTATGTTTATAATTTCAATGCATTTCTTTTGAGAAAATAGCATTTTATGTAATTCACTCTTGCTTAAAATCTATCTGTCGAAATTTCGTTTAATTTCGCAAATATTGTTCTTTTCCCTAGTGCTATTTAGAATTTGGTACGAATAGGACGAATAAAAGTGAGCTTTTTAAATATACTGACTAGCTAAAATCAAAGATGGGAAATTTAAGAAATATGATAATTCTTAATCATATAATTTTTTATTAAGTTTTGATGGTAAATTGAATGAAATCCCCCTCACTGTGTTAGGATAAACAGTACGAATATTTTCAGGGTTTTCTTTAAATTCAGTATATTTGCGCAAGGGGGAAATCATTCTTTGTCCTGGTGCTATTTAGATTCTGGTACGAATACGAAGAATAAGAGTGACCTTCTTAAATATACTGGCCCACTAAAATCAAAGATGGGAAATATAAGAAATGTGGTAATTCTTAATCATATAATTGCTGGTGTAAGTCTTGATGGCAAATAGAATTCATTCTATTTACCATCTAGGTGACAGGATAAGCAGCTCGAAGATTTTCATGTTTCTATTTAAATTCTGTCGACTTTTCGTATTGTAAAATATGTTACATTACCATTGAAAAGTGAAATTATTTTAAAATTGCAAATTTTCGATGTAATTTCGAATGTGAATTTCGTTTAGGGTTTGTTATTTTGGACGATGAAACGTTAAAAGGTAAAATGATTAAATGTATATAAATAAATATGAAACAGAATCTGTGGAAAAGTCACATATTACCTGCATCTGAATTTTTTTCATTCATTAAGGACGTTTGCCTTTAAAATTACAGTAACATTTAACGCAGTTGATTTTATTTAAGTGTTCGAGAATTTCTTTTACAATATTTTAACATTTGAAATATCTGGCAAAAATTTCAAAGTTTATAACCATGAAATAATATATATATATATATATATATATATATATATATATATTATTCATTTTTATATATTGTGCATGGTTTACCCATATTTTATATACTTTTTATACAGAACATAATTTACTTGAAACTGTAAATAAGTACATATGTATGATGGAAAAACATTTTATAAGGAATTGTATATAAAATATATGAAGTGTAAGGGCATTTTTAAAGTTGCACATTCAAGAATAATTATTAATTACTACAATTCGTCACTTTTATGCTTGATACTTTAATACTATATCGAGTTGTAAGAGATATAAGATTCATACATGAATTTTAACAATTTTTTCTATTTTCAGATTCCCTGACAACATGAAAACTCTATCAAGCACTGTTTCATTCTGCTTGAAAATTCCAAAGGTAATAGGAAAAGACCATATTTGAATAATTTAAAAATTTTAATAATGCCTTTAAAACTGAAGGAAAATTATATAATAAATTGGAAAATATGTTTTTCTAAAATTTGGAAAATCTACAAACTGGAATCCCATATCAGTTATTTCACAATAATGTTACGTTACTTTACACAATTTACAATTAATGACACAATAATACATTATTTTATGCGATTTTATATTATTTTATGCAATTTTGCATTATTTTATACTATTTTACATTAATAACACAGTTTCACACCTCTTTACATTATTGATAACTATTTACAGTAATTACACAATTTTATATTTTTTACATTAATTATGCACGTTTATTCCATTTACATTTGTTATGCATGTTTATCCTTTATATTAAAATCCAAAAATCTTGAAAGAAAAGCAAGAAAAAAAATAACATTAATTAGGTAGTTTTATACCATTTACATTAATTATACATTTTTAACCTTTATATTAAAATTGAAAAATCATGGGTGTGTGTGTGTGTGGGGGGGGGGGGGTACATTCTATTTGCATCTTCTTTAATTAAAATAAGTTATCATTAGACGAAAATTTGTTTCATGCCTCTAGGTTCTGGGCATGTAATTACGAGCATCAAATAGATCCAAGTAATATTTGATAGTATGGCTAAAATGTCGAAATCTATTTTATCGAACATACAATAATAAACATCTGAAACATAGCTTTACAGAAATAAATCTATGTGAAAAGCACTACTCATTATCAATATATTTTAACAGTTTATCAAAGAACATTTAAAAAAAAATTACTTAAAAAAAATAAAACAGTTTTATTAAAAATTGATATATAACAAAACACAAGCATTTTTGAGCTTAACTATGTGGTAATAAATCCATTATGTAGTAATAAATCCATTTTACTGTATTATTGGGCTGCCACAGTTGTTTTATCCTTTACCAGCGTACCATGTGTCAAATAAAGGGTGGAATAAGGTTAAAAATACCAAAATTTTTCTTGGATTAATATAATCTTGTGTTCTCTTTAGTAAAAATTCATAGCTTTTCAATAAAGAAATAAATCACATTAAGAATCGTTGCGGAAATTAGATGGTAAAAAGCACATGAACATTTCGGAAAAGCTTGATTTTATTTCTTTAACGCGAATAAAGCCAAGAGTATGTCACCAAATGAGAGCTACGTGCTAGAATAAATGTTGAGATGCAGCAGTGATGGTGCAACCTAGTGCAAAAAAAAAAAAATTAGAAGTATAATATGAGATATAGCAAGGAAATATTTCAAATGAGAAAAATAAATTGAGTGTATCAAAGAAATAAAACAGAAAAAAATTATACATGGTCAAGCTATAACTAAAAAAAATATTATAGATATATAATTAACCAAATTATTAAAATTTTATTGAAATAAAAAAATTTCAAAGAAGTAAAAAAGAAAAACCCGAAAATCACTTCTTAATAATAGTTGTAAAATGTAAATACATTTATTTATTTTTAAAGAAAAGTAAAATCTAACCAATAATTAGTCATCCAGCCGTTGAATTTTATTTTTCAGAAATTTGCATTGAGATTTCTTTATATGTGTGTCATCGCGCAAAGTCATGTTCAGTATTTATATATAGATCTTTTTTTTTGCATTAATATAGTTACTGGAACAAACTTCGTGTTGATAATCCCTCGTCTGTGATGACTTTTTCACCAATGTGTATTTTAATTAGATGCAAGTTAGACTGATTTATAATAAATCTAAGGTATAATGATTTTAGTATTTGGTCCAGTGCAGACGGTTCCAATGTATACCAATACCTCATTAGGATCATTAGCCTGTCAAAAATACCAGATTTCGGGACAAGAAAATACATATATTCTTTCCTTGCGGGTGTTTGCCTACTTATTATATAACCTGCTTGATCTCTCACAATTTATCAAAAGTCACGGTTTGAGTCTACCTTCACACGGTGTGACAAATCTTCCCGAAAAGCCCTAAAACAGGGTGTTTTTGATGTACCAACCTCTGCTGTCGTGAGGTTAAAGCTGACAAGTAACAACATCTTGGGCTTCGCGAATCTCCCAGACGCACCAGACGACTTTGATTATGACGCATCGCAGCCCGGTCCTAATCTGGCAGATTTTGATTGTGCTCGATAATTGGGCAAGAAATAAAGATCGATTGATCCCGGGATGATTAAGTGTGCCAGTTGTAATTACAGCTTCCGAAAGTCGAAGGTTCCGAACTTCCTACGCCTGAAAACCAAGATTGAAGAGATTAGGGCTGGGAATTTTAACTTTGATACGAGTGGTTTTTCTTCCCCCAGAGCGTGGTATGCTGTAGGATTAGTTGCTTTAGGTCACTGTAGTACCCAGAAGGGGTACATAAGGTACAAATGTAAACCACCGAAATTTTAAACTATCTATACACTAATGGTCGAGCGTGTTTTTGTTTTCAGTTCCTCCTCAATTACCTCGGTAATATAGAAGCCCAGATCTTTGCACCCTTATTGTTTTTACTATGGGCCAGAACATAACGGAACTGGGTTTTCTATCCTCCCAAAGTACTAGAAAATGTTTTTTTTAAACATTTCTAGACTCTTCAGAAGCGTCTTTCCCAGTGACCTGAATATTAGCACACGTATGGCATCAACCACAGAACAGAACCTAAAGGGACCGGGTCTTCGATCCCTTCTCCGAAGACGTAGGAAATGGAAGGGGGGGGGGGCGAAAAATATCTCTATACCCTTCGAATGTCTCTCCTGGTGATCTAGAAGTTTTAATATTTTCACATTAATAGTGTCGACCATGGGACAGAACCTAATGGAGTTGGACTTGCGATGAATACCCCGGGGGTGCCCAGATAAGGAGGGAGGGGGGTCTAAAAATATTTTCAAACCCTTCAAAGCCCTCCGGTGACTTAAAAGGATGGAAAGCGAATTCACTTACAGTATTAACCACGAAACGAAACTCAATTGAGCCGGAGTTTCGATTAATACTACTATGTTTGACTGTCATACATTGTTAATAAGTGTCATATATTGTTAAACCAAATAAAATTTATTTAAAATGGATGCAACCTAATTTTTAAAATCTTTGATACGCTTAAATACCAGCTTCAAATAATAATAATAATTATATTATTATAATTATATAATAATTATTATTATTTAAGACTATTTAAATATTATTATATAAAATATATTTTACGCTTAAATGTAAGTATAATTTTTTCTGATCATATTTCATTGTTTTTTAATTTAATTTAATCTTATTTATTTGTTTTCTAACGTGAGACCAGACATCCGGAAAATATATTGTTTTATTTGTAAATCTACCTATTCGCAACACTCATTTTACAAGTTTCAGTAAGATGGAATTGATGGGCTTGATGTGTATATTAAGCCTTCTTTTATATATTAAATGTATATTAATTTGTATATTATTAAATTATATATATTCAGAATACTATGCGATTTCATAAAAAATCTTAAAATTTGGAAGCAGGGACTATTTAATAGAACTTGCTTAGGAGTTCCAAAAAAAAAGAAAGAAAAAAAACGCGTCTTATGTTCCTTTCTATAATTTACACCATTAATATACTTTATTATTGTCAAATTATTTATACATGTAGTAATTAAGTTACATATTATTCTTACACCATGAATTTTAATATTTATTTAAATCCAATCGCCCCAAACTGTTAAAAAATAAATGTACAGTAAAAACTTCGTTGAATATACAGCATATAGTAAGGGTTATCAGCTGATTTTGGAGGCAAAAACAGCCTCTTTTCCCCGGACCCAAAGATGAAGCAACCACGGCAGCAACACTAGGAACCGATATATCGAAAAAAAAAATTTAGCAACTCAAATAACATTTATAACAATATAATGAGTGAATAATGGAATCATATCCATTTTGAGTGTAGTAAGCCCCCAACATTATCGAAATCTTCTTTTTAGATCATAAAAAAGAATGTTTCACATTTCCAAAGTTATTTTACAATTATCTAAACATAAGCCGAAAAAAATTATTAGTTAAACTTTTAAAAATGTCTAATAATTCATTACCAAATTAGGCCACCCTTTCTGTACTTTTACATTAAATAAAATAGAAAATCCCTTTGTTTTTCTGTTTGTGTCATCATCACCATAAAAGGGCTGCACCAAATTTTATGGAATTTTGATGAGTTGCCCTGGTACTGTCTCACTTCAAATTTAGGCGTCCGTCTGTCTTTCTGTCTGTCTTTCTGTCTGCCTGTCTGTCTTCGAGCCCTTTTGTCTATTTCCACACTGTGGACGTGACCTAATCGTCATATGAGCCTCCAAACAAACGGCACCCAATCTTTGATTCTCCAAACTTAAATGATCGCTTTTCAGCCTCTTTATAATGAATGCAATTCAAAATGGAATAACTTGTCTCAATGTTTGCATCTTCATCTCTAAAATAATGGAAGTTTTATAAGCAAGTATACAGCAGAAGCCAGGGAAAACACTCAGCACTGTGAACATATACCTAAGTACATATTGCTTTTCGCGTAGTCCACATGGTCAACTGTATATGTTGTCTGCTCAAGGGACAAAAACTAAAAATCTCTCCTTTTTTCTACCCCTTTTTAGAAGACCAGAAATGTGGTCTACAAAGAAACTATTGTTTAAATTGTTATTATTTATATAAATAAAATGGTATGTTGTGCTTCTGTCTATCTGTTTATTATACCTCTGCAAATATATTATTTCCTTTTTATGAGAATTATTGTAAAATTAAAAAAAAAAGACTCCACAAATTAAAAGTTTACCCCAAATTGTGAATTAAATTTTTTCTTTGTTGCATTATATATTTCGTTCGAAGAATGGCTTTACAACATAATTTAATTCATAGAAATCAATATAAATGCAATCCATTTCTATTAAACATGCATGGATTTTGAAATATGACTTCCTATGTAGTACATCTGTTATAAGGACGTGTTTTGACTACAAAGTTTGATATAATAAGCGGCAATATACGTTTGATGTCATGCTTCAATACTTTATAATCATATATTGAGATACATTAAATTAAATACAGACTATATTGTTTTAAATAGAAATTACATTCTGAATACAAATGCGATTATTTACTTATAGCATCCTGTGTATAGTGTTAGTATTGAGTACTTTAATAATAAAATAATTAATACGACTTCTTTAATATTGAAACTTGTGTCATAACGTCTTAATTGGATGCAAACGGTAATAAAAAGTAATAGTTGCTTCAATAGTTGCATTGCATTCTGAATATAAACAGGATTATTATAAATGCATTACATGAATACATAACCGATAAGCAATGCTATATATATTATCCAATTAAATTTTTCATTTATGGGTATCATAAATCAGCAACAAGTATCTTTTCAATGTCTTTACTTTCTTAGTTGTTGAAAATAATTTGTATTTGTAACGATTAGATTATATTTCTTTTTGGCAAGAAAAGCGAAGATTGTCAGGTGCAAATTATTACATATGAATAACAAATAAGAATGATAGGCAAGAAAGGGGAAAGGTTATTTGAATAGTCTGATTAGCTGTTAAATGGATTCTTTACAATGGATTTCAAGTAATTAAATCCTGCTAGGTTATATGCAATGGATCGCTAAGACCTCAAAATTTTCGAGTTTCAGTTTTTTAGGCGACCACAATTTATGTGAGTTTTTTTATTGTAACGAGGAGCAGGATGCTATCCGGTATATATATATAAAAAAAAATCTGATGTGGGCAACACATGACTTTCCTTATATAATGCAATGAATTTACTATTTTTACAATAAAAAAATAGGTTTTTCTTGTAGTAGCTATTTATATTCTTTCCAAGAAATTAAATTTTCGTCAGTTAGTAGTCATTCTCACTGATTTAGTGTCATTTTTATCCATTTGGCGAGATTTTCGTTAATTTGGCGTCACTTAAAAAAGTCGCCAAGTTGGCGACATTCCGCCAAGTTCGTCGCCAAAATCTCACCAAGCGTTATGGACGAAGAAATAAGTTATTCTTACAGCAGATAAATGACTATTGGCGTTCAAATACAAAAGTATTACTTAAAGTATCTTTTTTCATGAATGGAACGAGCTAGATCCACGAGAATGATGTCACCCAATTTATTGCATGATATTACATATGAAAAGTGAACATATTTCTCAACAGTTAATATATATTTTTTTTAATTTATGGGATTCTTTGATAAATTTATTTAAAGAAAGTGCAATATCTCGAGAACAGTTTATACTAGCGTTCTAAAGTTTATGTCAATCGTTTTCTAAGGAAAAATGACATTAGAAATGTCTATTTGCGTAACTTTATTAAAAGTTTTGATTTTTTGATGATTTTTTCAAAATTTCACTCGACAATTTAGGGAAGTTCTGAACATTCGATTACGTTTGAAAACAATAAACTTCCAGTATTCACGGATTGTGATTTTTGTACCAAATTTTATTTGAATCGCTCTATTCGTTCGTGAGATATCGTCTCCACAAACTCACTGACACACACACACACACACATACTTTCACGCACACACACACACACACACACACACACACACACACGCACTCACAGACATCACTTCAAAAAAATTTTATTCGTGATCAGGGATGCTTGAAACGTGCTGTCCCGTCGAAAACTCGAATTCGAATTTTCGACCCCGTCACAATACTTTCCTTATACATTATTTATATAAGGAAAGTAAAAAGATCGGAGAGGTTGTTGTTTAGATCTGAATTTTCATATTGTTCTGATATCTGAAGAAGGAGCATGTAGGGTGCACTTCATACATATAAGAAAATACTACTGCCTCAGTATCTGAACTGGCAGGTCGGAGATTAGTGTTTTGGATCTCTAATCAATCAAGTAATAAATGTTTTAATCGCCAGTAATCGAATAAAATGGTCATTTTTTTGTAAAGTTTCGTAATTGCATCATATATGGGTGTTATGAATATTTTATGGCGATGATTTGTTGGAATTAATCTACCAGAGTTAAAACACATATTTAAGACTACTTTATTATTCCATAGCATTTTTACGTGCTAAATAGCCAGATACGCATTTATTATAATATTCCCTTATTATTATATTTTACACTATCTATTTGAATGTATCAGTTATATTTGTAATGGTTAGATTAGATTAGATTAGATATCTTTTAACTGGCCAGTGGTGAGAAACCTTTTTGTTGATGCAACCTCTCTGAAGTATATTATTCTATTTAGGCGACCCCATGCCACAATGTATATAAAATAAGGCGTTTTATTAAATATATATTTTTAAAGAGATATTTATTTTACATTCGCCAATATTAGTTACATTTAGCAATTAAAAATTTCAAAATGTTTCATCTAGTTAAAAATAGTATGTAGGATATTTTTTAAATAATTAAGCACTTTAATAAGTATGGTAATCACGTCTAAAATATATCAAATATTTTTCATCAATGACAACATGTTCTATAAACTGTATTTAAAAACACTTGATATATTTTAGACATTACTTTATACCTGCTTATTGCCACTGATGATGGGCATTATGATATCTAAAAGCACTAGGGCACTTTAAAATGTAAAAAGAGCCATAGTACTTCACGTATATCAAGATGGTATTTTTAAATACAGTTTTTTGACGAATACAAAGAAATTTTGGCAACCCCACATGGGGTCACGACCCTATAAGGTTGCGCACCTCGTAGGCATTTTACTCTTTATATGTCAAGGAATCATTTTGTTTTTATGTTAATATTTTGTACATTTCACAATTGCCATTCTTGATATCAGTTTTGTATCAGTTATTAGTATTATATTATAGTTATCAGTATATTAGTATTATATATTAGTTATCAGTATCATATTTATATTATTAGTATTATATATTAGTTATCAGTTATTAGTATTATATATTAGTTATCAGTATTATATTTATATCACTTGCCGGTACTATATTTTATCAATTTTCAATGCAATTTTCATCGAACAGTCACATCCAATGTTATCGTTTTGCTGTATTTTAAAAGATAATCTTATAAAAACCAGCCACCATTCATTGATGTTAGTTTTCTTAGCAGAAATTTGACCGGCTGAAAGTCCTTAGGGTTCGTCCTTTGCTGATGATGAAAGAGTTTATTAGTAAATTAAAGCGTACCTCAACCTACTCCTAAATTTATTATAACATTAGACCCCTATATGATGAACAAAGGCATTTATAGGTGCCAATATATTCTCTAATGCAGCGGTTTCTAATCTTTGAAAGATTGAGAATGATTGAAAGATTGAGAAAGATTGAGAAAAGATTGAGAAATTGAAAAAATGAGAATTTGAAAGATTGAGAAATTGAAAGATTGAGATATTGAAAAAATGAGAATTCATGATTGATAATCATGAATATTGATATTCATGATTGATATTCATGATTGATATTCATGATTGATAATCATGAATCACGCCACAAATAGACCGGTTACTTAAGTTGTAAAAAAAGAAAAACATTGAATAAAATTTTTACTTTTTGTATATTTAAAAAACAGTTACACCTGAATAACTAGCCCCACAAACAGTGTAACTTGCTATATGCATTTTTAATCAAGTATATTAAATAACTAATTCCAACACAGGGATTAGCAAATAAACTATTTAATTTTTAGAGATATTGAATTATCGCCAACTTCGTGATATTCCGTCACGTTAAAAATTAATGTTCTCAATTCGTCGCTAAATTTTTTGCCAAGCTTTGCAGACAAATATGAGCTGGCTTTTCTTATATATATTGTATCATAAATTAAGTGAGACAGTTGCTTATTATTCTTATAAAATTTATAATAAGTTTGCTTTTTACATTTTAATCACACGTATACACGGGTGATAAGAGACTTAGTGATTGAATCTACAGTTAGTGTTGGAATTTCTTAGGTGAAAAATATCATTTTCTATTTCGATTATTTTCGAAGTATACTGTAAAGAACTGGAAAATTCATGCATTTATAAATGGCAGAAATTGATCCTCAATTTTGGAAATCTAGCCTAATTTTAGCCTGGAAAATTTCAAATTATTTTACTGCAATTTTTGAAAATTGCGTAAAATTGAAATGATAGAACTTTTATGGCAAAAAATGTAAATAATATATTAGACGTTTATTTTGCTTTTTTTTTTACAAATTAACCCTAAACTTTATCTATTCAAATGAAGATGAAATTTCTGCCGTTTCATTGTTCCGCTTGTTGTCAATCCGAGTGGCGAAGTATATATGGAAAACTGTTCTGTTCAGTTCTGTGTATTACTTTCAAATGGAAATTGAAAGTGTTTCAAATTGCAAGACGCTTTATTGCCAAGTAGACACAGTTAGACCCCAAAGGATCTAATTTGTTCACGTAGTAAGTCTGGGAACCAAGAAATTGGTTAGATTTTACTGACAGAAAGATAGAGATAAGAATTTTTTTATATAATATTATATTATTTATTTCATTTAATGAGCAGTTATTACGTCAATCAATCAATCACCATGAGCGAAGGGCCGGACCAATGGGTTTACAACCTGACTATGCCTCACCACGGAATTTAAAATTCAATGAAACTGAATAATACCTATCTTTTTAAAAATGTAAGATACTACAGATACTGTAAGTAAGTTATAAATTATAGCAGCTAACCCTCTTGCATCTACCCCCAGTACAACATACAATAACATACAAAGTATACATCTACTCATATGTTTGGATATATATATATATTACATATTTCAAATATATATATATATATATATATATATGTTAAATATTTTTAAATGGTATATGTCTATACAAACTAATTTCTAAACTAATTTCTAATTTTTAAGTTATTACGTCTTCCAAACATCAACTTTCAGGTAACCAAAAGTACACATCGTTAGGGTTCGAACCCACGCCCTCTTGGTCTGGGGACTCTACTCTCTACGCTTCCTGGAGAGAGGTGAGATAATCTCATAGGGTTACTTTGTTTTTTTCAATTTTTGACGTACATAAATAAATCAAACATATCTACTTAAATATTAAATTTTGTCTCCAACTATGGTTTTCAACTTCCACAACTCATTCACAAATTATAAGTCCTTTTCCCTGCTGAATTAAACATTGATGTCTCGTTTGCAAACAACTTTCGCTAATATTCACTCTATTTCATTATTCGTACTGCAGTTCATAATGACATTAGGAAAGGAAAATATTAGGTGCGCTTTTACAATCCCCTCTAATTTGTCAATTTGTATGCGGACAGGATCCTTGCATTAAAAACCTCACAAGCCTAACGAATGGCTGTATCCTAGGATGATAATAGTTAAACTGATGTTTGACAAGTTTTGAATTTTTGTGGTGTTCTGGTCATCAGCCGTCACGACTAATGTCCTTTTTAAGTAATGGAGTCTTTTGTATGCAAGTCTGCTATTCCGCGCCTAGAATATTTTCTAAAATTTATTGTTGAAAGAATATTAAAATAGCTTTATGAATATTTTGGAAGAAATAATGTATAGCATTAATATTTAATACTAATAAATATACTACTAATGTACTATAATATTTAATTATTATGCTTCTCTATAATCTATATCACACACCTAAGCGAGACTGATTAATGTCAGCTAAGTGATGACTGACTAAAACTGCGGTCAGCCCAAACTACTGAGGTCAGCACAAATTACTGAGGTCAACCTAATATTGAGGTCAGCACAAACTACTGAGGTCAGCTCAATACTGAGATCAGCATAAACTACTGAGGTCAACCCAATACTGAGGTCAGCACAAACTGCTGAGGTCAGCCCAATACTGAGATCAGCACGAACTACTGAGGTCAGCACAATACTGAGGTCAGTATAAACTACTAAGGTGAACCCAATACTGAGATCAGCACAAACTGTTGAGATCAGCCCAATACTGAGGTCAGCACAAACTGCTAAGGTCAGCCCGATACTGAAATCAGCACAATTTACTGAGGTCAGCCCAATACTGAAGTCAGCACAAACTGCTGAGGTCAGCACAAACTGCTGAGGTCAGTACAAGCTGCTAGTACAAACATGCATGTGGGACTTAACGTATAAGTTATGAGAAAATTCTAAACTCTTAGAACTTTTTCTAAAAATGTATACATCTCGGAATTTTTTATTCCAACATTCTTCGATCTATAGCTCAAGAACGGCTAGATAACAAAAAATCGTTCTTATACCGTTATGCGCTGACAAAAATATTTGTAAACTCTATTGCTGTACTACCAATCGCTCTTGAGATATTAAGTTATATTTATAGCAGACGATGTTTTTATTATGTATTTTATAATTCAGACTTGTATACTGTTTTTGATTTTATGTGTAACCATAGTAGCTACGCTTCAAATACCGAAATTGTCTGCTGACTATTCTTCTGATCAAGTGATTGAAAATTAATGTTATAATTAATTTGTTTGCAGATAAAAATCTCTAGAAGCGTTGAAAATAAGGTAACATGATCGATGAAATGTTATTTTGCATACCTCAATTTACATGTTTAAAGATATATGAAATGTGCACCATTTTTATGCGTAAAGATGAGTTTATAATGATTTACAGATGGTATGAAATGGTTTTTGATACTCAAAACTTTTATTCAGTGTTTAAGTGCCACATTTGGTGACCACTGCTATTTTGAACTCGCAAGGCATGGGTAGAAATGGCTAGTTTAACCTATACGTGTTTGATGAAACGGTAATATATTTTCAAAAACATTTAGGATGTTTCTCATTTTACGTCTGTTTTATGCAAAAAAACTGAGCTAACCATAAATTTCAAAGCAGAGCGTACCAACACAAAATATTTTATGCGTTCAACACGAGACTTTGTGTATAAATGGACAGATTTCAATATTCGGGGACATTAAACGAATGCTTAAGTCTAGATCTTGCCAAAAATCTTATTGTTGTTTTGATCGAATCAAACATATCGAATTTCATGAAAATTGCTCCATTATTTTGGAGATTTATCACGTTCTCTGTAAGAAAAGTAAACTTTTTAATATCCGGACAGTGTCGAGTTTTAATCCTGAAACAGCTCTAATTCCTTTCTGTTTAAAAGTATTTACAAGGCAGTGATACGTTTAATAATGATGAATATAATAATATTTTGAGTTTTGCTTACTCATACGTAGTATTTAGAAAATCTGACGAAATATTTTGATTTTTAGATTTTGCTGCCAATACATGTTTAAAAGGCCTCATGAACACGTTTGACTATTTTTGGAGTGACGTCCATCTATATGTCTATGGTTGAGTTTTTGTATATTCGATAGCTGCCATAAATATTAATGGGTTTTTACGAAACTTTATGTCCGACTTTGTTGGTGAAAAATCTAAAACCAGATAAAATGTTTTTTAAATTTGAGCACTGCGACAAATAAGCCGTGATGCAATTTTTGTGCTCGAGATGCTATTAGTTCCCCTCATATGGGGAGGGGGTGCAAGTTACTCCCCGAAGGGTTACATTATTAAACGTAATTAGTTGATCATCTTGTATGCAACACCCTGTTGCGGGGCAAAAGTTTCTTTATTGTATTCCCGACCGCTCAGAATAGTATCAAGGATGGGCGGGGCTAAAAGACTCCTCACTCATTACTGAATTTGAGGTTACAATTCTTCTTTTACTGTAAAAAAAAAAAAAACTTACTTTAAAGATTTTTATGCTATTTGAAGGAGTTTCAATCCTTACATTAAGAAGTTTCATGTCACTTTAAGAAGTTTCAATCCTTACTTTAAGGAGTTTCAATATTTACTTTAAGGAGTTTCATGCCACTGATTTTTTCGTTTGTACTATACATATTGAGTTTACACTCACATATTTAGTTTACATCATTTTTATTTATTTATTGCATTTTTATAAGAAAATCATATAAAAATTGTCTTTTTGGTTAGTTTTTGTTAAATTAGACACACTTTTATTTTAAGACATTTTAATTTTTACAACTGTTCAATATAACTGAATCTTCTATCAACAACCAACCCCACATAACTAACATTGCAACTTTCGTCGTCCGGGCCTACCACTTGGATAGTCCTGGCTTAATTTTCCATATTACGATGTTAATAACAAAATTAGGCAAGGCAATATTAGGTGCACATTGAATCTCCCCTCTTAATTTGACAATTTGTATGCAGCAAGACACAGTACATTAAGTACCTCACAAACCTGAGAAATGGGTGTCGCGGTCGTATCACAGGATGATAATAGTTAAACTGCTATTTGATAAGTCCGGAATTCTTTTAGGGATGCTGGTCATCATGACTAATGACATTATAAGTAATGAAGTCGTTTGCATGCGGGTCTGTATTTAATGTTATTTTATTCGCTACCAGAAAAAATATTAAAAGAGTTTTATGAAATTTTACCTTATACAGAATATATTTTTATCATCCAAGTCATAAAAAAGAACCAAAACGGCTTCATGTGCACTTACGAGACTTATTTTTTTTTCTACCTTGGGGCAGGGGGGTTTCATTCTCGGGCATGACTGACTTAATTATTTTTATCTAGTTATGCGCATATAACGACACTGAAATTAAGAATGCGTGCATTTTTTGACTATAATAATGCGTGCTTCTCAAAGTTTATTCTAGACTGTGACATCACGAATGACGAAACTTAATTCTCATGTCGTCAAGCTGACCATTTTTTCATTGGTTACCGGGCTGAGTGACCAACCTTATATTAAAGAACCTGGACCTTAGGATGCTAAATATTTTCTCAGTTGTTCTCAGTGAAAAAGCTGTCTATGCTTTCAAAATAGCGGCCATTTTTAGATTGTTGAATTTAAATTTAAAAAAATTTAAATGCCTAATTTGTTCACGCGAGTAATCATGTTATATATATTTCGATCCAAATTAGCAGATAAAACATTAGCATCTTTAAGCTGCTAAAATACTGCCCTTCTTCAAGTCAGAATGCATATAAACTGGCTACTCAAATGAGAAAATTAAGCTTTTATAATTCTTTAAAATTTAAATTATATATATTTAATATTTAAAATTTTATATATATTTAATTATATATATTTAAATATTTTTTTAATTTAAAATTTTCTATCTGTTTGGACTGCCAGGACAATGCCACCCAATTTGAACAGTGGGAGCGACATCCACAGAGACCATACCCTTCTTTTACTACTATTAACTTCTCGTATGGACTTTCAGACCCACATGTTTTACGTGTCCGTATTTCGCGTGCACACGGGACAGCTTGAGCAGAGCAGGTAATCAAACTCGGGTCTTCCGGGTGTAATTGCCGTGTCTTAACCACTGAGCTATCCACCAGGATTCCTTTCTTTCTTTCGACCCAGACCGCCCGACCTACTCGAAGGAGTAAGGTATCTATTTGAACGGCCGGAACAGTGCTACCCAATTTAGATTGGAACCCCAGCAGCAACCAAAGAGACCGTACCCTCCTTCCCTACCACCAACCTTCCTGGAGAACTTTTCGAACCATATAAAGTTTTTAAAGATGGCAGGAACTAAAGTTTTTAAAATGCACGCAGTTTAGAATTGACTGAAAGATACCGTTAAATGAGCCAGTTTTATTCCGAAAAGCCTAAATTAAATATCAAATGAAAAACAAAAAGAGAATAACATACATCTCAAATGAGATAAATTAAATAAATGTAAATTACTAAGACGAACTACTGACATTTTAAACCATAAATATGGAATAGAATTAGCTATGGAATAGAAAATAGTGGAATCTTAAATGTAAAATAATTAAATATATTCGAATGTAAGAAGTAAAGAATATGGTAATACTATTAAGTCTCCTGAACTTGCATAATTAAATAATAAACACTCCAAAATTACTAAATAATAAAATGACCTAACTCTATTTTATTATTTATTTATAAAAAATAAAATAGCCTAACGCTATTTTATTTTGTTTCGATCAATAAGTGTTAATTACAATTTGTGTTAATTACAATAAGTGTTAATTACAATTTGATATCAAATTGTTGATGTTAATATACGTTTAATTTATAAATACTTTAAATGCTTAATCGTTATGAAAAATTAGTGATAATTAATAATTACTTACTGTTATTAAAATATTTTACATTTAATTCTGGATAAATATATATATATATATATATTATTAATATAAGAACAGATCAATGGAAGCTCTTTACTCCAGGTAGTTGAATCAGCTACTTCAATTCTGCGTAATATGAAAATCAATTGCTGAATCCTTTTCATCAGAATACAAAAAAAAATAATAATCTAGTTTTTACCAGTATTAGATTGATCACACAAAGGCTTTGTAATTTTGTCAACTTCATTAATTGGGGAACAAACCTAGAATTAAATAACTCACGTGACATATTTCCTGAACAGAATAATTACTTTGTAATGTAGATCGGCTAAATCGTCTGCTTAGAACATACATCAAAATTAAAACCTTACTAAAGAAGAACTATTTCTTCCATATTGAATCTTAATTAAGATTGATCTCGGAATCTTGTGATCATATCGTATCAAAAGATGCCAAATAGAAAGAAATTTTGATTGAAAAAATCTCGTGAATATAAAGAACACTTTTCAAATGATTGATTGATAGGGAGCTTTTATTCACCAATTATTTGTTCTAGAAATACAAGGGAATGTATTTAGGAATGTGTATAAAGTGTTAACTCTTCTGATAATGTATCTAAATTCAATAGTTATCTTACAGGGGTCGGGGATTTTTTTTTTTTAAATACAGTAATTTTTTATCGTTTATCTCAATTAAAAGTCACATTAATATAGAATCGAACAATGCAGACTGTGTGCTTATTCGATAATTAAATCCTCAAGTAAACATAAACAATAAAACTTCTCATTTTATATGTAAATTCTTGTTTTTAAAAGCGAATTTTTCCTTCAGAGGGTGTTTACATTATCTGTTTATGATATTTTGCAAGTTTTGGATCTAAAATGAAAACAAAATTAAATGTATTTATTATTATCAACTGGACGAATACTCTGTATGAATTTTTGATTAAATTCAACTAGAGTGCTGTTCAACTCCACTTCCTCATACCAGAATCCGTTTTTAACACTTTCCAACATAGTTGAAAAGTGCTTATGACTTTGGTCATTCTGTCTGTCTGTTTGCACGATAACTGGCGTAAAAATGACTTTATCAAAATGAAATTTTAGTATGTTGCTGAGACGGTCTGTGAGACATATGGAAATAAAAATTAATAATATCACCCAATTATTTTTCGAATTTAACCCGGGTTGAAAAAATGATATACATTGAACCCTATGTGACTTAATTTTCAAACAATTTTTAAGAAAAGTTAAAATTCACAAATTGCTTCCAAATTTTTAGGAAATATTTAAATTACTAAAATATATAAAATAAAATTCAGCAAAATATGTTCGGTAGTTTTTTAAATAAAAATTAAAATGATAACTACACCCATATTAGATGAAGAGATCATGTGATCCACTTCAAAATAAAATATGGCATCCATCTTTTTTCCCCAGTGTAAAAATCGTGATTTTTAAAGTTCTTTTAAATTTACATTTAGTGTTGCATCCGTCCTTAATCCGCTTTATTTTTGCGTATTTTCTGTACAGCTATATTCTATGCCAACGCCGTACCCAATTTTTCAAACATTTTTTAAGAGAAGTTAAACTTTATAAATTGCTTCAAAAGTTTTAGGAAATATTCAAACTATCGCATAAAATGTGGGAGGAAATTTTCAGAAAAACATGTTTGGTAGTTTTTTAAATAAAAATTAAAATAATAATTACACCCTTGATATATAAAGAGATCACGTGACTCGTTGCAAAATAAAATATGGCATCCAGTTATTTTCCGTGTCTAAAGATCGTGATATTTAAGGATCTTTCAAATTTATATTTAGTGTTGCATCCGTCATAAAACCACTTTTTTTTGCGTATTATCTGTGTATCTAAAGTCCGTGCTTACGTAATTACAATATTTTATATTTTATATGATCACTGAACTTTGATTATTTCTACAACGAAGCCTAATTTTAACTTAAGCAGATTGTAAACAAATCAGGCGACTGCAATGTGAGTTATATAAGAATTGCTGAATTTTTTTTACTCAAAATTATTTATCTCTGGAGTCTGGAATATAAATGATATGAATGAAATATTCATTGATTTTACACAGAGAAGCAGACGATTTCGATTTCGATGAAGTTTAAAGTTTTCAAGTATAATAAATTACTATAGTACTATGATAATTTCAAAAATATCACGGCTGAATGTATTACATTTTAGAGATGTTTAAATAAAATTGCATGTTAGTTGGAAAGTGTTTCATAATCAATGCTCGCTCGAATTAAAAAAAAATTCTACCTAGTTCTAGATATTTGTTTCGGATATAGTGTTTCGTGAAAATCCATTAATATTTGTGGCCGCTATCACGAGAAATCGACCACGGACATAGAGACAGACAGACAGACGAACATTTCTCCAAAAAAAGTCAAAACGTGTTCAAGAGGTCTTCAAACTTATATTGGAATCAAAATTTCGAATTCGAAAATTTTCGTGGAAGCAATACTTTCTATATGCTATATTACATAGTATGTGGATATCATCGTTTTGATGTTATCATGAGCTAGCTGCTTGCTCTCAAGGTATTACAAATATTTATTTTCGAAATGGAGTTTAACATCTCTAAATTATCCAGCAATATCGTTGAAATTTAGTATGTTTTTCAGTCGTTAAGAACATAACGCATATTGATTTTCAGCGAAATGTATATCAGTCTATCTACATTTTTATTGCTTTACACAATGTCTAAATTTATAACTATGTATTGAAAATGATTTATTCAGTACTTCAGATGTTAATGCTATTCTTCACTAATTGCTAAATATAAAAAAATCGAATTAGATTAATTTTTTCCTCAGAGTCACCAAATTCTTAGACAATGCAAATGAGTTTAGGTATTATGTTGAGCACAAGATTGTTCGTTTGTCATGGGTTCTTACACCCAGAGAAGATAAGGCTTTTCAGAAGTAATTCCATATTGAGTTATAATTAAGATCCATTCCCTATTTCGACTTCCTTGATAAAACGTATGTAACATTAAGGGGTTGTAAAACAAAGAATTCAGACATTCAAACGAAAGCTCTTTTATCTATTTCAAATGATTCAATATTGTTCTTTTGTTTCCAATGGGCTGGTCAAACAAAGATCTTTTATCGTTCTCAAAACGTTGATATGAAGGAATAAGCTTTTCATTTTATCCTTTGAAGTTTACCGAATAGTATGATTCGTATGGTTAAATTTTGTTCTTTTAAAACGGCGTCGATAATCTTTTAATTGGAACTTCATTGTCATGCAGATTTCGCATGATGGATATCCGGAGTTATTGCTTCTTTTATGGTTATAAAGTTCTCCTATTTCACATAGTTAAGCTTTACTGTAAGCGTTAGTTGTTCAATTGGTTCCAATCTCTTAGTGACAGATCTGCCAAAAGGGGGTGCAATCTCCAATGAGATCACTGTTTCTGGTTCCGATTTATTACAAAAGATCAATATACTACAAAATGCCTCTATATCAGTCAATGGATTAACCTACTTGAAAATAACTTTATTGTAAAATCTTTAAACATAAATTTATAAATATGTCGCTACATTAAACTAATAAACGTGAAAGGCAATTATGATTGTTTAAGTGAAATCTTTAAGTTCGCATTACACGTAGTTATGCATTTGAGTTGTCGTCGATATTTTATTTTGAAATATGAAAAATACATTTAATACACTGAATTTCAATGTTTGTCAATAAAATATAATAAGCATAACATATGCTTTGAAATGCATTTTAATTTTAAAAAATTCTGATGTGGGCAGCACATGACTTTCCTTATATAATGTAATGAATTTACTACTTTTATAGTAAAAAAAATAGGTTTTTCTTATAGTAGATACTAATATTTTTTCCAACATATTGAATTTTCGACAATTAGTCGTCATTTTCATTGATTCAGCGTCATTTTTATCCATTTGGCGAGATTTTCGTTAATTTGGCAATATTTCAAAAAGTCGCCAAGTTGGCGACATTCCGCCAAATTTGTCGCCAAAATCTCGCCAAGCGTTATGGACAAAGAAATAAGTTATTCTTACAGCAGATAAATTACTATTGGCGTTTAAATACAAAAGTATTACTGAAAGTATATTTTTTCATGAATGGAACGAGCTAGATCCACGAGAATGATGTCACCCAATTTATCATATGGTATTACATATAAAAAGTGAACATGTTTCTCAATAGGAAATATTTTTTTTTATTTTATATGACTTTTTGATAATTTTTATGAAAAATGTACAATATCTCGAGAATGGATCATGTTAGCGTTCTAAAATTTATGTTAATCGTTTTCTAATGAAAAATTACATAAGAAATGTCTATTTGCGTAATTTTATTAGCAGTTTCGATTTTTTGACGATTTTTTCAAAATTTCATTCGAAAATTTAGGGGAGTTCTGGACATTCGATTGCGTATAAAAACAATAGGCTTCCAGTGTTTGTGGATTGTGATTATTGTACCAAATTTTGTTCAAATCGGTCCATTCGTTCGTCAGTTATCGTCTCCACAGACTCACTGACACACACACACACACATACACACACACACACACACACATACACACTCACACACACACACACACACACACACACACACACACATACTTTCACGCACACACACACATACACACACACACAGACATCACTTCAAAAATGTTTGATTTGTGATCAGGGATGCTTGAAACGTGCTGTCGTGTCGAAAATTCGAATTCGAATTTTCGACCCCGTCACAATACTTTCCTTATACATTATGTATATAAGGAAAGTAAAAATTATTTTGTTGTTGTTTTTAGATTAAAATATATTTTTGATTCCGTAAATTTTAGTTTCCTTTTCAAACTCCAACCATTGTCACACAAAACTAGATGGCTTATTTACATAATTATTAATCAATTATTCAATAGAAAGAAAGTACTACCAATTATCTCCTATATTTGAAAACCCCATCGAAATGCAAAAATACAGACAAAGGTCAATAATTGCTATAAATGCAAAATTTTAAAGGTTTGTCTATAATTACGTATACCATTAATAAAAATGTTAAATACTAAAGGGAGCGTTTAAAGCGATAAACAGTGAGTGACGAAGCAGCAGACTAGACATGGCTCAGAGTGTCTACCCAACTAATTTACGAACAAGTAACTTTTATTTAATTATTTAATTACTATTCGAAATAAATAATAAACATTTTTTTAGCTTAAATAAATCAAAAGAGAAGTTAACAAATTTTTGTTTCACGTGGCGCCTGTTTATTTTTTTTCCCTTCTTTAATTATTCAGGAAATAGTGAGCGCCGAGTGTTCAAGAGAGACCCATTTTCAAGTGAGAAAAACTTTGTAGCCACCTTATTTTCTCTAACGCTGGAGGGGAAAAAAATACAAATTCGGCTACGTTATGTTCTTTCCCATAATTGGTATTATAAATGTAGAAAACCCAGACCACACGACCAACCCATAGGCTAATGGTAGCTTTCTGTGTGGCCGGGGTATTATAAATGTGTAAAATTTATAATACCCCGGCCACACAGAAAGCTACCATTAGCCTATGGGTTGGTCGTGTGGTCTGGGTTTTCTACATTTATAATACCAATTATGGGAAAGAACATAACGTAGCCGAATTTGTATTTTTTTTTCCCCTCCAGGGTTAGAGAAAATAAGGTGGCTACAAAGTTTTTCTCACTTGAAAATGGGTCTCTCTTGAACACTCTTGAACTTGAACACTTGGTATTATAAATGTGTAAAATTTCTGTCCTCCATGGGAAGAAGAGGGGGAGGGGGGGGGGTCAGAATAGACAGAAACATTTTATACAATTATAATATAGATTTAGGGTCCTTGTTTAGTCATGTGCTGAAAATGAAATAATCCTGTGAAAATCGATACTGTATCCTTTGGAATCGTGGGTGTGAGCTATGGATGCAAGAATGAGTTCAAATGTTTGGATAACTAACGCGTTTATTCACAAACACAACGTAAACAGGAACAATATACAGTCAGACAGTGATTAAATGATCCACTAATTTCACAAAATAACTGATATTATTCTCAAAACATTGACGAAAGTAATTTCACAAAACAGCAGCTATTCTCGTCATTACTAACGCCTGAATTACTTTCGTCAAAACATTGACGAAAGTAATTTCACAATTAGTTGCTACTATTCTCAAAATATTGATGAAAGTAATTTCATTAAACAGCCGCTACTATTCTCAAAACATTGACGAAAGTCACAGTTCAATATAGCTTGTATCTTGTTAACTGCTCTCCAACTGAGTGATGATTTCTTTTTATAGACTCTCCAAAGAAACCTCTGGAAATCTCTCATATCACGTAGAATATTGGTATTTCGAGATGTTTTTCGAAGCTTCGAAAAGTCACCAAATTGGCGATAAATCGCCGAATCTGGAAACCCTACTCCGGACTTCAGCGTCTGGAAACCCTAGAGGCACGTCAGGGAAAACCTTGTACGGATATTTTCTCCATCTGGTTCTCAAAAGAAAAGACTCCAGAGCGGGAATATTACCCGTTAGCAACAATACACTAAAACTATGTTTTTATATGATGCAGTACTTAATCTCGAATCACGCAACTGAAAACATAATTTTCCCTAAAATTTCGTTATCCTATTTAATACCTGAACAAATTATTTTCGTAAATCCCATAACTTGACCGTTCCAGTGTCATTGCACAACGCATTTATCATATATTCATATTTTAAAGCTAATTTTGAAATCACGGCATGTGCTTGCAAGGAGGGAAAAAAAAAGAACCTTGCAAAACACACGTGTTAAATTTCTCCCATAAAATATTCATCTCTATCCCACAATCTTCTCCAATTTTAAGGCCTCATCCTTCAAATTGGGGATCCATTAATCAAAATTTTCCGTCTTTTAAAATATCACTGACTCCGTTTTTCTATTCCTAGGCAAACCCTGACGGAAAGCACCGGAAAAAATCGAGCTTCGATTTTTTTTCCCCTCGAGGTAAGTTATAGAACATTTTATTTCTTTGAATAATGTAATTCCCTAGGGGTCAGGATGCACCTTTAGTAATAATAAAAAAATGTACCATCCCCCTTAATTAGTGGTGGGGAATACAGGGGTTTACCTCAGGCGTCAAACTATCAACCTCTGAAGTTGTTTATTGATGTTAATGGGGGTTTAATTTGTGGGCTCTTCTCAGTGCCTAAGATAATGCGCCCTGGTGATTAAGTTGTATTTAATAAGAAATAGTTTGGTGTTGCACGTTTAAGCTATTTTTGGAAGCTGAGATGGATTTCATGACGGCATGCAACTAAATAGCTTTAAAATGCGTTGGTATCAGTCAGCTTTAGGGGTTTAAACTCTTGAAAATTAAATGCTCGTCATGTGAAGGACGGCATAAAGTTAAGATTATCTCCAATTCGTCCGCCTGTGGTTGTTGCGTTTCTAATATACCAGGACACATAAGGACTGGGCAATTCACTCAATCAAATTATTAATCTACCATTTTCTAGACCCTCTAACTATACATAATTGCCATATCAGTTAATTTTACTGCATTTTCAACGAAGAATTGCAAGTAATTAATTCCCAGAAAAATACTCTAGAAAGAGGATAATCAAAGAAATTAAACTTCATTTTTCCAAATATTGAATTATCGTCAGTTTAGTGACAGTTTTCCCAAATCGACAATTTTTCCTATATTGCTCCACATTTGCGACAAAGTTGCTAAATTTGTCG
Source organism: Amaurobius ferox (assembly GCA_951213105.1). Classification (NCBI taxonomy): domain Eukaryota; kingdom Metazoa; phylum Arthropoda; class Arachnida; order Araneae; family Amaurobiidae; genus Amaurobius; species Amaurobius ferox. The sequence continues at coordinate 83,929,291 of OX578149.1, read as the reverse complement.
CAAAGTGGTGAGCACAGATACAGAGGCAGATGGAATGGCTTGGGTTAATATTCAATTAAGTTTTATATTACTTGTGGGGTCCAATTTGAATATACAAAATATTGACATAGCCTCAGCAGCTTAATGCAGAGCTGTAGCCAATTCCTATGGGAGGGGGTGCCAAATCCCCCAAAGATGTAATCTAAATAGAACTTTTAGAAGATAGAACTGAAAGATGAAAAAAATTCCAACTTTCATACCGCATTTGAAATTTTGATACCGCACTGAAATGCCAACTAAACAGGCAGGGATTCTTGAATCCGGAGAGAAATCTTAATTTAAATGACGTCATGAGGATTATATACCGAGAATTAATTTTGTCTCAATCAAGTGAGTAAATATTTTGCATGTGCTTTTCCCCAAAAATCTTTTCACACATGAGGGTTATATGCAGGTCTTTCTCAAGATTCTATATAAGAAAAATCCTGTTGCCTGTTACTTTGTCCCAGTTGCCGACAAGTTTGGCGAAATACTATCAACTTGGCATGTTTTGGACAATGTCTTGGGATGAAATTTTCAGTAAGTTACTTTGATTGAGAATCAGAGTAAACTGTAAGCTCTGGGCATGTTTTAATTACAAAAAAATAAATTGTGGAGGGTAACCTAGTTTCTCAATGAATTCCCCTACACAGAAATGGTTCACGGAAAAGTACAAAATAAATTTCAATCACACACGAAATTAAACCAAGTGGAGGAGGTACGTAGACTCAATTCAAGACAATATACTATATAAATCCTATCCCAAATTGATATTATGCAAAATTGTCGAAAGGGACAGGTGAAATAGTTTCAATAGTTTTTCATGATGCCAGTTCTCGAAACTGATAAGGTTTATATAATATTGTTTTAAATTGAATCTGACATGACCTCCAATTCAGTTCAATTTCGTATTTGATTGAAATTTATTTTCTACCTTTTGGCACTTTTGTGTACTGGAGTACATTGAAAAACTTGTTTTTTAACATAATTTACATTTTATTTATTGTTCATTTTTGACGTATTTAAACCTATGCAGTATTCTACATTGAAAAAATCTGATGTGGGCAACACATGACTTTCCTTATATAATGTAATGAATTTACTACTTTTACAGTAAAAGAAATTGGTTTTTCTTATAGTAGATACTAATATTCTTTCCAAGATGTTGAATTTTCGACAATTAGTCGCCATTTTCATTGATTTAGCGTCATTTTTATCCATTTGGCGAGATTTTCGTTAATTTGGCAACATTTCTAAAAGTCGCCAAGTAGACGACATTTCATCAAATTCGTCACCAAAATCTCGCCAAGCGTTATGGATGAAGAAATAAGTTATTCTTACAGCAATAAATGAATATTGGCGTTCAAATACAAAAGTATTACTTAAAGTATCTTTTTTCATGAATGGAACGAGCTAGATCCACGAGAAAGATGTCACCCAATTTATCGCATGGTATTACATATGAAAAGTGAACATGTTTCTCAATAAGAAATTTTTTTTTTTATTTTATATGACTTTTTGATAATTTTTCAAAAAAAATGTACAACATCTCGAGAACGGTTCATGTTAGCGTTCTAAAATATATGTCAATCGTTTTCTAATGAAAAATTACATAAGAAATGTCTTTTTGCGTAACTTTATTAGCGGTTTTGATTTTTTGACGATTTTTTCAAAATT
>OX578149.1:83922596-83925096 GCA_951213105.1 Amaurobius ferox | reverse complement strand
TATGTATGTATATATATGTATATATATATATATGTATGTATATATATATGTATGTATGTATATATATGTATATATATGTATATATATGTATATATATATATATGTATGTAACCATGAAAAACGAATATAAAGTAAAGGGAGGGAAGCCATATGAATTGCATATAAATGGCTGAGAGGGATAGCGACCTCTCATTCCCGTTTAAAGTACTTTTACGTCAGACAACGCCCACGGATACCAATGCAATTCAACGACAGATCCCCGTACCATGTGCAAACATGAAAGCACCAGAATGTAGACAGAAAAGGAACGACGAAAAACAATTTTCAGCTACACCACCAACAGTAATGGAACACTCGCAACGCCGCCTTTAATGCTTGTCCGTACGCATGCGTACTGAGATAAGATCAATATGATGTCACATCCCCAATTCTGCATTGAATGAATATTCTTCTTCTTTAAAGAAAGAATTATAAATAACTTTAAGGAAATTCCTTGGGTAATGTTTTTTCAATGCCTCCATCAAAATTTGTTTATTGTTTGTGAGACAATCCTTTTTGTAGGTATTATTATTTCGATTTCTTCTGAGGTGTCCAGTTATGATGTTACGGAAAATGTTCCTAGTTAAATTCGACTTCCATCCTATAATTTGGTTAATCTTCATTTCATAATTATTACGTTTATTGTACATTACAGTATGAATTCCATTTCTATGTTTAAATCTTATGGTTATATCAAGGAAATTTACTTCGTCTTTTACATTATTAGGGTTTTTAATTAGTTCCAATTCCGGTGGATAAAAGTCAAATTCAATTTCAGGAGTATTAGCGTAATGTCCCAAAATCACATCGTCCACAAATCTGTAATATGGAATCTCGTATAAAACGTGATTATTCCTTTCAAAATAGGTTAAATAGATGTCAGCTAGGACTGACGAACATCCGCCGCCCATGGGAATTCCTTTAATTTGTTGAAAAAAAAACTTCACCGTTATACAGTATGTTCTCAAATAACACCAGGTGAATTAGATCCATATATCTACGCAAAGTTATTACACTTTTGAGATTATATTCAGAATGCACCAGTAAAAGTATTTTATACAATTTATTAAGATCAATGTTATTGAAAAGGTCCCGGAAGTCATAGCTGCTGAACTGTAAATCTTTATTGCAATATTTTAAGCGTTTAATAACTTCATAGCTGTTTTTAATGATTATAGAATTTTGTTCCAATATAGCTTTATAAGCTGGTTGAAGTATTTTCATTAATTTTTTGTTAGCTATCGTAATATATGTATTACAACCAACTGTAACAGTACGGAATTTTACTGGTGTTTTATGCAGCTTCGGAATAAGTACTAAATAAGGAAAGGTTACCTTTTTTATATTGATGTCGATTCTTTTATATAAAGCAGTGATCTTATTTGACATTATAGTTAAATTATATGGCAAAGGTTTGTACATAGTGCGTTCCATATAAGACTGCTGTAAAATTTTAATGTAATAAGGTTTGCAAGTAAATGCGTAATTTGATATCACTTTGTCAGTATATGTGATCACAAAACTTTCCCTTACTTCCCTGATAGAAGTGGGAATGATAGAAATTTGCTGATGTTTGAGTTTGCTATGATATTGACTGGCGAACCGGTTCAGTAAATTGAATTTCCATTCATCAAATGCTTTGATGGGCAAATTATGTTTAATAGCCAATTTGTATATGAAAGATTCTACATCGGCTTTAAATTCCTCTGTCACATATTCATATTCCTGACTACGGAATTTTGTACCCTTTTCAAATATATTTCTCAATGGCAAATCATTGATCACATCCAGATTTCCTGTAATTATGTGATGATGGTGCTTATCCATTAAATTACTAAGATGACATTTACATTCACTACCATTCATCAGTGATAAATTTTTGCTTAAATGGTTATAGTTATATAATTTACGTCCATATGGACGTACAAAACGATATGTAAGTTTAACATTGATGTTAGCAATAGGGATCATTTCATTCAGTTGATTAAATATAAGCTTGAAAGGTATTTTATCAAATGTCTTATTTTTGAAGGTGGTAATCATATATTCATTCTGTATTTCTTTAACGGGATGACATTTCAAATTGACATATGATCTCTGAGCTTTCAACTTCATAAAATCAAGCAATACGGCAAATTGATGATGTTTTATATTATTTTGATCTATATACGCTATATGTTCAATGATACTTTCCCATATTTTACGTATGTATTTCCTTTTGATTCCAAATACAATATTTTTTATCCACTTATTATCGACATATGTATTATTGCAAAATGAGTCCATTAAACTTTTTATTTTTGCGTGAGTGTCTTGATAGCCAATATATCGATTTTTCTTGCCACGTTTCCATCTTGAGGTTTTTTGAAATTGGAATGAACTAGAAACCGGGATTTGATCTTCATTTTTACAGTGAGCCAGATTATAATTTTCGTTGAAAATTACAGAGTTTAGGCCAAAA
>OX578149.1:83605096-83917596 GCA_951213105.1 Amaurobius ferox | reverse complement strand
ATAAATTGTCTAGATCCATATATAATATTGATAATATTAAACACTCCATTAATGATTTACAAAGATCTTTTGTTATCACCTATGTTGATAAAGTCTCTAATAATTATGTTATTATCTGTAAAAAAATTTCATATACAATTTCTGTTAGATTATTTAAAAAATAATAGTCTTTTTAAACTAGATATACATTCCATTAATAGTATCAAATTGAAAATTATCAATATGTATAGTGATTTAAATATTAAATATAAATTTCTTAAATTTTCATATATAGTGCTTATTCCTGAATTTCATAAAAATTCTATTAAATTTAGAACAGTAACTAATGGTCATAATACTTACTATACTACTGCGAGTAAATTACTACTAAATTCTTTAAATCTAATAAATGATAGTTTACATCAGTCTAGCGATAATTACCTTATTCTAAATAATAGTAAAGAATTAAAGAATAAATTAACATCACTTAGAAAACTAATAGGCTTTCAAACTTTTGATTTTAAAGAACTTTTTAATAATATTAAGATCTCAGACCTCATATGATGTACTTTTAGCTCTATATAATGCTTATATTACTATTCTATCAACTCAAACCAATTTTATAAATTTTTCTAAACTTCTTCACTTTGTTATTTTCAATAATTATATTTTTCAAAGAAATAAATAATACTTACATGTCTCAGGAGTTCCACAGGGTGGCTGCAGTAGCAGTATGTTAGCTAATTTATACCTTTATCATTATAAACACTCTTTTACTTCAATAGATTATACATTATACAGATAATCTGATGATCTGATTTGCTTAGTATATACTAAAAATTATGTCATAGATATAGATTTCTATCCAGACAATTTGGAATTAATTCCTAATGAAGCTACTATTAATAATAATATTCATTTTTTGGATTTAAATCTTATTATTGAACCTTCTAATAGAATTGTTACTAATTTATATCATAAAAAATACTATTTTAATTTTAACATTAATAAAATCTTACCATTTGATTCCTGCAACTGGATTCTATTGTTTAGAAATATTATACTTAATCAGCTTTTTAGAATTTATAGATTATCTAATAAAAAATTTCATGCTATACATATAAATAATCTAAAAATTACCAGCAATTTATATAAATATCCCTCTTATTTTGTAAATGGTATAGTTAAAGAATTCAGCTGGATTTTCATGAATTCTATTCATAGTTTTTTATATTAGCCTGACATCTCCATTATCTTGTATTAATAATATTTTTATTTTTACATCCACTTAAACATTAGCCTTTTTTATTATTAGCCCCTCCTTTTAGTAGCTCTGATTGTATATTATCACTTATTCTTGCCTTTTCGGATTACTGCTATTTATTTTTTACGAATGGCAACAGTAGAACATTCTTTTTCCTTTGCGAATGGCAACACTGGTTTCTTCATACTGGGTTCCCGGGTTCGACAGGTTCGTGAATTTGTAGTGTTATTTTCCAGGTATTCTTGTTTTCTTATATTTTTTCTTCTTTATGCATGTTTTCCAAGTAGAAATAGTTTATAGATATAATCTATCTATTTCTTTAGAAACATTTTTTGTGTTTGCTTCGACAAAATACTTAGACCCGAGGAAGAGTTTTGGAGAAGCGAAAAAATCCATGATTTAGGCCTAGCCCTTGTCCACGTGTATAGCATTAATACTTGGATTTCATTTGTTTTCCTTTTATCGATTCCATACCATTGATTTTTGATGATTTTCTTTAACTTGATGATTCAAAATTTGTATGTTTTCCAGTTGATGGAAAATTTAATGATTTATACTTTTATTTTGTAGGCTTGTTAGAATGTTAGGTTTTTCGAGTTACAACTTCTCACTTTTCTTTCATTGGTTTTTCTAAATTATTATATATATATATATATATATATATATATATATATATATATATATATATATATATATATATATATATATATATATATATATATATATATATATATATATATATATATATATATATATATATATACATTCAAAGAGTTTAAATTGCTTGATTATCTAATTAGTTATTAGTAAATTTATATCACTTGCGTTTATAGGCATACTATTTTATAGTTTATGTAGTTACTATTTATTTATTTATTTTATTTATGAATTTTTTAGTATAATAACATAGTTAAACATTTTTTTAGGAAATCAATTAAGAATTACATGATTCATTGATTATTTCTCATTATAACAGTACTAACAGTATGTTATTTTGTAGACTTATTATCTCTTATTTATTACTAATTGCTTTTATTTTATTTTATTTTATTTTATATTATGTATTATATATATTACGTTTAAGTGTTATTGTCATTTAAATTAATGTACTCTACATTTTAACAATGATGTATTTAAATTTAATGATTTAGCGACTGGCAAATGATAATTAATGAAAAATGATAATTATGATAATTAATGTTTAATTAGATAGACATTGCCAAGTAAAATCGTTTCTAGTTGGGATTCGTTTGGACCGATATCAAATAACCAACTCTGGTATGGCTTTACGTGATTCTTTCGATTTCAATTATCCAGATAAAACCTTTTTTCTCACAGTTTTTGAGTATAAACTGTTAGACTTGCCCTTTTTCTTCAAAATCTCTAATTACCAGTCAAAATCGCCACTTATCTTTCTGCAAAATTTATGACCGTATTTACCAACTAACTTTGTGACCACCTGGGAACAAACACCACGTACTGTTGGCACATTTCGGGAGCGGTAGCCCGGTGGCTTGCGCGCTGGATTTGCACGCTGCCACAACTGCCGCCGTGTTCACGCGGAGTACGATCATGTCAAACATGTGGGTCATTAAGTCCTTCCGGGAGGTTGGTGATAGGGGAAAGAGGATACGGTCCCTGTGGATGCCTCCTCCACTGGGTTCCCGTCTAAATTGGGTGGCACTTCCCGGCCGCCCAAACAGTTACTTTACACCTTTCTGGTAGGTCGGACGGTCTGGTTCTCAACAACAACCAACTAACTTGTAATATTTGTAATCTATCATATATTGGTCAAACTAGTACTCTCATACATCTACGAATGGATGTCCATCATCACGACCATATTAAAAAGTTTATACAAAAAAATGTTTCTTTTACCATTTTCCATTAAATTTGAATATTATCATTTTGCTCAACATGGGTTCAATAACATAACTATTCACATTTTTGATATTAAAACAAATGAAGCCGATAGATTATTTTTTGAAACTAGTACATCAAATCTAGATTTCGTTCCATATGGATTCAATTAAATGTATCTCAATACAAATATTATAAAAAATAATTTTGAAGACAGTCAGTATTTTATTTATATTCATTTATACTGTAGACCCCAATTACAATATGATAGTAAATCCACTTATAAAGCAAAAAATTCAAAGCGATGGAAAGGAAAAACTAGTAATCAACATATCGACTTGTCGACTGTTATTGAAACCCTGCATCACAATTTCAAAACTACTTATAATTGGAAAAATATCAAACCATTCGTATTTGCAGTTAAAAAGAGAAAAATTAATCATCTTTATGCCTCCTTCTTATAAACCTTTCCAATGAACACTTTAAATATATATTTTTATGATCTGATTATCACTCGTGCTAAACATTTAAATGTATCCCTGAACAAATATTTTAATAATAATCTTTCCACAAATTCTTATTGTGTGATTTCATTTAAATATACCATTTATAATTCCATTAATTTTAATTCATTATTTAATACACATCACCATTTACTGCATCATCCAAATATAACACATTCAAATATAACAAACCATTAGGTAGACAAATATTTAATTATAATGAAGTTTTACAAGTACTCTCACTTGACAGTGAAACAGATACTATTATAAATTATTGTGTGTGTTGGGACCTTAAATTTGGAAATTATATTAACCCATCTCTAGGGCGATTTAAACATAGAGAGAGATTTAAACATAATTAAAAAAAAATCCTTAAAAACAGCTATGACATACAGTACAAAATCCAGGCTACCAGTAACCCCTCCTATATCTTAAAATCTATTTACTTAAACAAATATATTTATAAAAAAAATCTGATGGGGGCAACACATGACTTTCCTTATATAATGCAATGAATTTACTACTTTTACAGTAAAAAAATAGGTTTTCTTATAGTAGATATTTATATTCTTTCCAAGATATTGAATTTTCGACAATTAGTCGTCATTTTCATTGAATTAGCGTTATTTTTATCCATTTAGCGAGTTTTTCGTTAATTTAGCAACATTTAAAAAAGTCGCCAAGTTAGCGATATTCCACCAAATTCGTCGCCAAATCTCGCCAAGCGTTATGGATGGAGAAGTAAGTTATTCTTACAGCAGATAAATGACTATTGGCGTTCAAATACGTATTACTCAAGGTATATTTTTTCATGAATGGAACGAGCTAGATCCATGAGAATTATGTCACCCAATTTATCGCATGATATTACATATGAAAAGTGAACATGTTTCTCAATAGGTAATACTTTTTTTTATTTTACGTGATTTTTTGATATTTTTTTTTAAATAATGTGCAATATCTCGAGAACGGTTCATGCTAACGTTCTAAAATTTATGTCAATCGTTTTTTAATGAAAAATTACATAAGAAATGTTTATTTGTGTAACCTTACTTAAAGTTTTGATTTTTTAATGATTTCTTTCAAAATTTCACTCGAAAATTTAGGGGGATTCTAAACATTCGATTGCGTATAAAAACAATAGGCTTCTAGTGTTTACGAATTGTGATTATTGTATCAAATTTCGTTTGAATCGGTCCATTTGTTCGTCAGTTATCGTCTCCACAGACTCACTGCCACACACACACACACACACACACACACACACACAGACATCACTTCAAAAATGTTTGATTCGCGATCAGGGATGCTTGAAACGTGGTCTCCCGTCGAAAACTCGAATTCGAGTTTTCGACCTCGTCACAATATTTTTCTTATACATTTTATGTATATAAGGAAAGTAATATATTTATAAAATAGCTTGTAAATATTCACTGCCATTGGAAACTTTTAATATGTGGAAATACCATATCCTAAAAGTCATAAAAAATACTATTACATAGCATAAAAAATTCCAAAACATTATATAATTTTGGTATATTAAAAACCTCTATAAAAAATTTACAAAAATCTTTTGTTATGTCTTATGTAGATAACGCCTTTAACAATTAGGCAATTATTTGTAAACAATTTTATACTCAATTTTTAATCGAGTATTTAAAGAATAATGACATTTTTCAAAATAGACTCACATTCACTTAATAGTATCAAACCAAAAATCTTTAATATATATGGCGATTTGCAATTACACTACAAATTTTACAGATTTCCGTATATAGCATTAAAACCTAAATTTCATAAAAATCCCATCAAATTTAGAACTAACACAAGTGGACATAATACTAATTCTACTTCAGCTAGTAAAGTATTACTCAATTGCTTGAAAGAACTAAATGACAACCTTTGTTATTCTCAGTCTAATTATATTACTTTCCTTATATATATAATGTATAAGGAAAGTATTGTGACGGGGTCGAAAATTCGAATACGATTTTTTGACGGGAGAGCACGTTTCAAGCATCCCTGATCACGAATCAAACCTTTTTGAAGTGATGTCTGTGTGTGTGTATGTGTGTGTGTGTGTGTGTGTCAGTGAGACTGTGGAGACGATATCTCACGAATGAATGGAGCGATTCGAATAAAATTTGTTACAAAAATCACAATCCGTAAATACCGGAAGTCTATTGTTTTCAAACGTAATTAAATGTTCAGAACCCCCCTAAATTTTCGAGTGAAATTTTGAAAAAATCATCAAAAAATCAAAATCTTTAATAAAGTTACGCAAATAGATAATTCTTATGTAATTTTTCTTTAGAAAACGATTGGCATAAATTTTAGAACTCTAGCATGAACCGTTCTTGAGATATTCCACATTTTTGAAATAAATTCATCAAAAAATTGCATAAATTAAAAAAAAATATATTAACTGTTGAGAAACATGTTCATTTTTCTTATGTAATATCCTGCGATAAATTGGGTGACACCATTCTCGTGGATCTGGCTCGTTCCATTCATGAGAAAAGTTACTTTGAATAATACTTTTGTATTTGAACGCCTATAGTCATTTATCTGATATAATAACAACTTATTTCTCCATTCATAACGCTTGGTGAGATTTTGACGACGAATTTGGCGGAATGTCGCCAACTTGGCGACTTTTTTAAACGTTGCCAAATTAACGAAAATCTAGCCAAATGGTTAAAAATGACGCTGAATCAATGAAAATGACGACTAATTGACGAAAATTCAATATCTTAGAAAGAATATAAGTATCTCCTATACCTATTTTTTTTTTTTTTTTTTTTTTTTTTGTAAAAGTAGTAAATTCATAGCATTATATAAGGAAAGTCATGTGCTGCCCACATCAGATTTTTATTCTAGCTAATCATCAAGAATTAATTGATAAATTACATTAAATTGACAAAATCGTTGACTTCCAAACCTTTGATTTTAAAGATGTCTTCAATATTCAAGATCTTTATAATATCATTTTATCTCTGTATAATGCATATGTTACCAAACATGCCGACTATATTAAAATCAAATACATTTCTAAACTTCTTCACTTTGTATTATTTAATAACTATATTTTTCAAAGAAACCAGTTATATTTACAAGTCTCAGGTGTCCCCCAAGGTGGTTGTAGTAGTAGTATTTTGGCGAATTTATATCTTTATCAATATGACTGTACATTTACATCAACTGATTTGCAAATATATCGTTTCGTAGACGATCTAACTGTATAGTTAAAACAGATCTAAATAATATCAATATCGATTTCTGTCCCAATAATCTGGAATTGTTGAATAATGAACCTTCTACTAGTGCTAGGGTTAGCTTACTGGATTTAAATCTATATCTTGAATCTTCTAATAGAATTATTTATAATTTGTATGTTAAAAAAGTAATTTTAATTTTAATATCAATAAATTATTACCTTTCACCTCTTGTAATTCGGTTCAAATTTTTGTAACATTATTAAAAATCAATTGTTTCGAATTTATAGATTAACCGATAAATCGTTCCATCAGTTACATATAAAAAACCTTATTCAAACGAGTAATTCTTACTTTTATTCATTGTATTACTTCCCTTATATACATAATGTATAAGGAAAGTATTGTGACGGGGTCGAAAATTCGAAATCGAGTTTTCGACGGGAGAGCACGTTTCAAGCATCCCTGATCACGAATCAAACATTTTTGAAGTGATGTGTGTGTGTGTGTGTGTGTGTGTGGAGACGATAACTGACGAACGAATGGACCGACTTGAACAAAATTTGGTACAAAAATCACAATCCATAAACACTGGAAGCCTATTGTTTTTATACGCAATCGAATGTTCAGAACCCTCCTAAATTTTCGAATGAAATTTTGAAAAAATCGTCAAAAATTCAAAAACACTAATAAAGTTACGCAAATAGACATTTCTTATGTAATTTTTCATTAGAAAACGATTGACATAAATTTTGGAACGCTAACATGAACCTTTCTTGAGATATTACACATTTTTCAAAAAAATTATCAAAATGTCGTTTAAAATTAAAAAAAAAATTTCCTATTGAGAAACATGTTCACTTTTCATATGTAATACATTGCGATAAATTGGGTGACATCATTCTCGTGGATCTAGCTCGTTCCATTCATGAAAAAAGATACTTTGAGTAATACGTTTGTATTTGAACGCCAATAGACATTTATCTGCTGTGAGAATAACTTATCTCTCCGTCCATAACGCTTGGCGAGATTTTGGCGACGAATTTCGCGGAATGTCGCCAGTTTGGCGACTTTTTGAGATGTTGCCAAATTAACGAAAATCTTGTCAAAGGGATAAAAATGACGCTAAATCAATGAAAATGATGACTAATTGTCGAAAATTCAATATCTTGGAAAGAATATTAGTATCTACTATAAGAAAAATATATTTTTTTACTGTAAAAGTAGTAAATTTATTACATTATATAAGGAAAGTCATGTGTTGCCCACATCAGATTTTTTGGTTAATAGTAGATAGTTAATAAGTTTAGAGTAAATCAATGATGTTAAAGCATTTTATTAAGGCTAATACACTACAGAATTATAATCACTTCCCATTTAACCTTTCCTCTTTCTTATTATTAATTTACTGTTACTTATGGTTATAGATTATATTATTACGCATTTCGATACACTTGTAACGTTTAACAAAGCATTTTGCCAGGAGGTAGATGCAAAGTGTTTGCGCTATGTCTGTACTAATTTCTATAATCGAATAATACATTCGCTTATTTATTCGATTCATTATTTATTACTTATTAACTCTTTTAATTATTTCTTTGAGATAATAATAATTATCATTTATATTTGCAATTTTGAGTACTTTCTCTATTTTGAATGCAGTTTATTTGGTAGTCATTTCTTCATTCTTTAGTATGTAATTACTTTTTACAATTTTTGTGAATGGCAACATAGACTTATGGATTGGCAATACCCACTTTATAACATTTACATCACATGTAGTGCTGGCTTAGACCTACCAACTTCTACATGTGTAAGTCAATTAATTTACAACATTTTTTTTTCTCAATCTGTTTCAAATGTGGCACATAGGGGTATTAGTTGGTATTTTGTTCACAGTAACAGACCATTAATTTAAATGTGCTACTATGAGGCTGGGGTATGGCAGAAGCCCCTTGAAGATTTTACTATTACATTAGCTTTATTCCATTATTTAATACCAGTTTTTTTTATTAATATTTTATATTATTTGCGGTTTCCTAATTTTAGTTGTATATGACTGACGTTTTCTTGAGTTATTTCTGGTTAATAATAGAATTCTGCTGCTGGTAATGGATGCATCACTTTACGCTTCGAATTCTAATTGATTTCACCTTTATACATATATATATATATGTATATATATATATTTATATATATATTAAAAAAATTAGAATAGCTGGATGTTCTTGAATTTTATTTATTTAATATTGCTTTAAATTTTAGCCTAACTTCTCCCTTCTCTTGTTTTAATATTTTATTTATACGTCCACTTTGACATTATCCTTTCTTTTATTGCATCTCTTGATGGTATATTATCTCTTGTACATATCTTTGCACATTACTGTTATTTATTTCTTACGAATGGCAACAGTATATCTTATTCCTTTGTGAATGGCAACACTTGTCACTTCTTTCTGTGTTCCCATGCTTACTAGGTTAGTGTGTTTTTTCAGTCCGTTTTTTGGTATCCATTTTTCCTTTTATTTTTATTTTTTATGTATGTCGCCCAAGTAGAAATAGTTTATAGATATAATCTGTCTATTTCTTCAGAAACATACATTTTTGTGTTTGCTTCCACAAAAAACTTGGGCATGAATACGATTTTTGTGGAAGTGAACAATTCATGATTCAGGCTTAGAGTCTTGTCCACGTGTATAGCGTTTGAGCTTGATTTCGTTTGTTATTCTTTTTTCGATTCCATACCTTTGTATTTTGATACTTTTCATTGACTTGTTGATTCGATATTTATTTTATTTATTTGTTTTTTATTTTTTTCCATTGCTTGATTTGTTGATTTATACTTTTATTTCGTAAGCCTGTTAGATATTTGAATTTTCGTGTTACAGATTCTCACGTTTCTTTCATTGAATCTTCAAACCTTTTTTTCTTATATATATATATATACAGGGTGTCCCAAAAACATTGACCTCGGCTTTTGTTCCTTAAATATTGATCTTAGATATATATATAATAAATTACAAAGTTGCGTAAGAAAAGGTACAGAATTTTATGAAATCGATGAAAATTTTCAGGGGATTAAATTTGAAGAAATACAAAATTTAAATTTTTATACGACCCCCATTCAAAAACATTTCCAATGAGTAAAATGTGCCCCACACACTAATAAGGTGATGTACAAAATTTCAGCATTTTATCATAAAAAGTCCCAGAGATATGTTTAAACAAAGTGTGTGAGGGATTAATCACAAATTAAAATGTAAATATTTACAGCAAGAGTGCAAATGACGCAACGCAGAAATGCATCATAGGCAGATAATATCTGCCTCTTATCTTTAACGGATTTTTAGCATGGATGGAAAACATTATGAACAAGCTTTGTAATCTTTGTGTAAAGTTATAATTTCTACACAGTGTAGATACTTTTGTACCAATAAATAGCAAATTTATTATTTATTTATGTAATCATTGTTTTCTTTCGTAATTTGTGTATGATAACGTGTTCTGCCAACATGATTTTTCCCCTCTGAGAACCCATGTCAATGCATCAAAAAGTGGTTTAAGTCAGCATTTTTGTCTTTTCATATCTCTGGGACTTTTTATGATAAAATGCTGAAATGTTGTACATCACTTTATTAGTGTATGGGGCACATTTTACTCATTGGAAATGTTTTTGTACGGGGGCCGTATAAAAATTTAAGTTTTGTATTTCTTACAATTTAATTCCCTTGAAAATTTTAATCGATTTCATAAAATTCGGTACCTTTTTTTACGTAACTTTAATTTATTATATATGTCTAAGAACAATACTTAAGGAATAAAAGCCGAGGTCAATGTTTTTGGGACACCCTGCATATATATGTGTGTGTGTGTGTGTGTGATACTGAGATTTGGCCTGAATTGAGAATTATATTGCAAATAATTGAAAGATGACTAATCGTCGGCTGTATTTATTTTTTCATCTAATATTGATGGATGCTCGACAGTTTTACCAACAATCTGGTCACATTTCACAGAGTTATGATATGATAATTTTTATTTTATTTCTGTCTCTGTCATCTTCTTCTTCTGAACCCCCTTTAGCGTTCATTTTCTTTTCTATATTTCAATAATGTGTTACGCTTTATTTTTCTTTCGTTACACTAGGTGGTGCCACCACGCATTTTAGTATCTTTTGCTAAGATGTGGTAAAGCTATAGTTTTGGTGTTTAGCTATTAACTTGTTCGTACTGAAGCAGGTAAACCAAAAATTATAGTCTACTTTTGCTATTTTATTACGTTGTGATTTCTATAATTTATATTAAATGCTTATATTTATTTCTAATTAATAAATATATTTTATTTCAATTATTTGACAATAAACATTTACATGATATTTATATAGAATGAAACCACGCATGTGTGGTTTTTCTTGCAAAGTTTGAAACATAGTATCAATTTATACGCCACAAAAATCCTTCAAATTTTTTAGAAAAGATAGATAAATTAAAAAATATATAAATTTAAGGACTATCTTTTGATGAAACAAGGCGTTTAAAACGTACCAGTATAATTATTTGTAAGTATTTTAATTTCTTTGAAAGTACTCAAAGAATTGTGTTATTTCATAATAGTAAAACAAAAGTTTAGTCGCAATAACTTAGACTTTAATATTCAAAATACTTTTGTAGATTATTAAAAAAAGTTGTTTTATCAAATATTTTGTTGTTTTTAGTCCAAGTTTTGTGTATAGCCCAAGTTTTTAGAGTTTATAGCTATAATCTATCTCTAATATCAGAAACATGCATTTTGTGTACATTTTAAAATAATATTTGGTCTTGAAGAAGAGTTTTTTGGGGGGATGAACAATTCAATTTTATTTATTTATTTTATTTTTTATTTATTTTTTTATTTATTATTTAGTTTTATGATTTTATTTATTTTATTGATATATTTATTTTATTTATTTTATTTATTTTTTTGCATTATCGATTCCATTCCATTGCTATTTGTTGATTATCTTCAGCTTGATGACTAGAAATTTGCTTTTTTTCCCATTTGATTGATGAATCTATATTTAATACTTCTTTTTACTTTCCTTATGTACATAATGTATAAGGAAAGTATTGTGTCGAAAATTCGAATTCGAGTTTTCGACGGGAGAGCACGTTTCAAGCATCCCTGATCACGAATCAAACATTTTTGAAGTGATGTCTCTGTGTGTGTATGTGTGTGTGTGTGTGTGTGTGTGTGTGTGTGTGTGTGTGTGTGTGTGTCAGTGAGTCTGTGGAGACGATAACTGACGAACGAATGGACCGATTCGAACCAAATTTGGTACAAAAATCACAATCCGTAAACACTGGAAGCCTATTGTTTTTATACGTGATCGAATGTTCAGAACCCCCCTAAATTTTCGAATGAAATTTTGAAAAAATCGTTAAAAAATCAAAACCGCTAATAAAGTTACGCAAATAGACATTTCTTATGTAATTTTTCATTAGAAAACGATTGGCATAAATTTTAGAACGCTAACATGAACCGTTCTCGAGATATTGTACATTTTTCAAAAAAATTATGAAAAAGTCGCCTTAAAAAAAAAAAAATCCTATTGAGAAACATGTTCACTTTTCATATGTAATACCATGCGATAAATTGAGTGACATCATTCACGTGGATCTAGCTCGTTCCATTCATGAAAATATATACTTTGAATAATACTTTTGTATTAGAACGCCAATAGTCATTTATCTGCTGTAAGAATAACTTTTTTCTTAGTGCATAACTCTTGGCGAGATTTTGGCGACGAATTTGGCGGAATGTCGCCAACTTGGCGACTTTTGGAAATGTTGAAAAATTAACGAAAATCTCGCCAAATGGATAAAAATGACGCTAAATCAATGAAATGACGACTAATTGTCGAAAATTCAATATCTTGGAAAGAATATTAGTATCTACTATAAGAAAAACCTATTTATTTTACTGTAAAAGTGGTAAATTCATTACGTTATATAAGGAAAGTCATGTGTTGCCCACATCAGATTTTTTTTATTATGTAGGCATATTTTTAAGTTAGGGTTTTTTGAGTTGCAACTTCTTTCTATTCTATCATTGGAATTTCATACTATTGTTATTATTATATATATATATTTATATATATATATATATATATAATATATATATATATATATATATATATATTTATATATATATATATATATATTATATATTTATATATATATACATATATTTTATATATATACATATATATGTATAGTTTATTCATCTTCAGTCATGCTCTAAACTTTTAAATCCGTCAAGTTTTGAGAGTTATACATTTTTGAGCCTATTACAACACTTTCTCTTACGCGTGCTACATTGAAAGGAGAGCAATAACAAATACGAATATAGTTAGCAAATAAAAATATGTCTTTCATTTGCACTTCCGTCTTTTGCTTCAGCTCCCCTTCAAGCATGCAGAACACCTTCAGTAAATTATCGCCCAAAACTTGTGCATAATTAAAAGGCATTACACAATAAAAGTGATGGCAAAAATGAAAAATAAGAATTTGGAATATACCGACCATTAATAGCGCGCTTTAAATATCGGATTAAGCTGAAAGAGGATTAATGACGTTGCCAATGAGCAAAATAAAGATCTATTCTTAATGTTTATTAGACGGAGCGGAGTTTGATTAGAAAACGCCGAGGAAAATTCGAACTTCCAAATAATTTCGAACGACTTTTGTAATGAAAAGAGTACTGAGGATGAAAAATAATTTTACGCGGGATAATACAGGTATGCTCCGTTAAAGGAAGATTAAATTACGCAGTGTTTGATTGCTGTAATTAATCCTTTGTCAAACGCATCAGTAAATGAAACCAGGAGGCGGAGGGGGAACTTGATCAGAAATCGTGGCGCTTTTTAAAACGAATATTAGTAGGAAAGGGGTGTGAAGAGAGTTTTAGTTCGCGAAAATTTCTTTTGAAGATGTTGTTTGAATTGCAGCGGAATTAATCTCCTTGGAATTAAAAGTTCTTTAAAAGATGAAGCTTAACTGCGTAAATCTAATAAATAAAACGCTATGTATATATTTCTGAATGTTATTGTGTCTGCAGTTTTTGAATACTTTAATGTCGCGACGTATTTTCTGCATTCGCAGACGCTTTCTTGGGATACAGGATTAAGTTTGAAGATCTGGATAACTTAGTCTCATTAAAGCACCAATAAACGTAAACGGGAGCAGAATATAATGAACAACTTCCTAGATATCTAGATGAGTTATAAAACAAATGCGATCCTTAAATTCTCGAACTTTCTAAAACGATCCAAGTTGACGGTATTTCGCCAAATTTATTATCAAGCTCGTGTTACTCGAACCTCAAATAACAAATGCTTACTGAAAATATTTTTTTTCTTTTCTTCATGGTAAGAATTAACATAGGAGGTAATAAACAACTACAATAACATTTGTTACTTGTAATTTTCATTCATCTTAAGCATTAAAGAAAGCATAAAGAATCTTTATGCTTAAGATTATGTCGTAAGATTAATCCATCATTAATACATTAAGACACCATCTTAATCAGTAGAAGAGCGTATTCCAAAACACTGATGCAATCACAATTCAGAAGTTTTCTGTTATCACATAACACCACTCCCTGAACATTGATAAAGTGAAAAGTTGACAAGATTTCTCCAGATTTAAAACACTAAGTTCGCCAATTTGTCACCAAGCTGATGTGACCAGATCCTCAAATGGTAATTGGTATATCAAATGCTGTTTTTTGGCACGATAGGAATTAGGACAGTGAAGTGGATATCACACAATTGCAATAATATTTTAAGTTATAATTTTCATTCAACTTGCTGCAGAGTCTACTTTAAAGATAAGAGTTTGCAGTTCCGTCCCAGTAGCTCAGTGTAGAGCGTCGGCTGGCCAGTTCAAAGATCCGTAGTTCGATTCCTGGTTGAAGCAACAATGTTCTTTACAATGATGCCCGAACAAATTAACCCTGTAAGTTAGTGCAAAGATCTCGGAGGTCTGAAGACCCCAGACCGTGCGACTCACATACTGGGTTTAGAGTAGCTAGTTGCACGGCCGGGAAAGGATACCTCCTGCACTCAGGAGGCACCCAAGTTCTACCATCCCGCCAAACGAACTTTTATTTAGGTCTAAAAATATAACAATTGATGAAAAATATTGTGATTAAACAGACAGTTTTACATTATATTTGAACTTGGCAAGTACGTCTATTTTTCAAAAATAGGAAATGAGTTATTGCGAATATAGATAAAAAGATCATTGAAAATTAAAATTTAGAGTGAGGTATAATAACATAATGAAAAATAGATTAAAATTAAAGAAAATAATAAAATTTTAAAAGTAAAATTTATAAAATATATAAAAAGAAAATAAAAGGAAAAAAAATTAGGCATATGAGAAACAAAAACAGAAATTTAGAATAAAATTTAGAAAATAAAAGTAAGAAAAAATACAAATATAAAGGGTCAAAAGAAAAAGAAAGATCCGAGAAAATAAGAACAGTTAACATAGCTTTTTTTTTTTTTTAAAGAAAAAATGGAGGGAACACAATAAGTTCATATAAGTTAATAAGAATGAAATAAAGGGATTCATTGATCAAAATTAATTAATTGAGAGCAGAATCTACTCATAAGCTTAGGTCACTTTATTAGAAATTTCCATGGCAGCAAGAATACAGTTTTTAATTTTATCTACTGAAGAGGGATTTGAACGAACTTTGGAGAACCAAATTGGTTTATTAGAGGGGGAGTGTTTGCAGAGATGAAAATTTTTAGAAAAAGGACAATCGAAAATGTAATGGTCAACGACCACGACAGAAGCTAACCTGGAGGATAAAATATACAGCAAGGGGCTAACCAAAAGTAAAAATAGCATGAGGTGGTCAGTCAGATTGTCAGTTGCACGCCAATCTGACATTAGAAGGTAGAGAATGCAAGAGTCCATTTCGACCATAAGAGCTTGCAATTCTGCTCCAGTAGCTCAACGTTAGAGCCTCTGTTGGCCAGTTCAAAGATCCGTGGTTCGACCCCCGGTTAGAGCAGTAAGGTCGTTTACAAAACTTTCAAGAAAACATTAAGAGTACTCCATCATTAATACACAGTGATTAAGACATCTTCTTAAGATCTTAAACAGTAGAAGATCGTATTCTTAAAACACCCACGTATTCATAATTCAGAATTTGTTTTATCACATAACATCGATCTCTGATCAATGACAGACTCTACACTTTTAGATAAAAATCCATAAAACCGGATCTTGCGAAGTTCTTGACAAATCGTCTAGATTTTCTAGATTTTACTCGCCAAAAATCACCAAGTTGGTGACATTTCCCCCAATTTATAACCAAAGTTGATACGTTCATGTAGCTGTTCATGCTGCCTTTTCTTTGCTTAAAAAGTATAAAGACTAGGGAAGTGATATCAAGTAATTGCAGCAGTAAGCATTCCCTCGTTGATATTTTCTGATTTAGTAAAAGCAGTGCATTTTTCAGGCATGCACCATTCTCCCGTCTGGAGACGTTTGATGTTACAGAGTCAAATGTAATTACTATATAAAAATTTATGTAATAACCCCCTAAGATTTCATTCAACATCCCCCTTTTTGACTGGAAAGTCCATAAATAAGCACTGAGTAGCAGGGAGCTTTTAATATATATATATATATATATATATATATATCCCTAACAGCATTTTTTTCACAGTGCTGTAAGATTTACGTCACACTGTGACTTTGGGACGTCATAGACCGTCCAATGCGTCTCGGCAATGTAATATTAAGGTCACAGCGAAGTCATTTTGGTCATTTTCATGGTCGTTTGTGACGTCGCATATTAACTTGTTTGTGACATCACATTGTAATTAGCATTGTAATGTCGTCACATTGTTACGTGTTAATTAAATTATTTAAACGTCACAGAATATAGTCACAATGAAGTTACAAAGTTACTAATACGTAAAGTGGCATAGAAGTGACAAATATGATGTCACTTTGTGATCCAGATGTCACGTGACTACAACGTCACTGTCACACCTGTGACGATCTTTGTCGTGCTGGTATATATATATATATATATATACAGTATTGTGGCAATTAATTGAGAAATGCAGTTTTTTTTTATAAAATTCAGTTTTATTCAAGTTTTCTATGGATACATTTAAAACTAATAAGTGATATGACCTCCCCGAGACTTTATAACATCACAGACACGTTTCGGCATGGAATGTACTAGACTAGCACATGTAGTTTTAATTTCAACGTCTCTGAACCATATGTCAATAACGGCCGAAATTAGCTTGTCCATCGTCGTACAGTCAAATTTGTGAAGCCGTTTTTTGACAATAGCCCACAAATTTTCTATGGGATTCAAGTCTGGTGAATTCCCGGGCCAATACAGTACGGTAATATTTTTTTGTGAGCAGAAATTTTTAATTCACTTCGAAGTGTGACATGGCGCGCTGTCTTGTTGGAAAACACAATCTCCGTTCGGCCACAGTTTAGCCATGGTTGGAAGCACTTTTCGGGTCAATATGACTTCGTAACTGGCACTGTTCATCATTCCCTCTACGGGAACAAGAGATTCTGTCCCCAAAACGCTGAAACAACCCCAAAACATCTTTTTGGGCGGATGCTTGGGTGCTTGATTGATGTGGTGCTGATTGAGAGGTTCTCCTTTGCTCCTTCTCACAAACATAGATCTAAATCCCTGAACCACAAAATGTGTTTCGTCAGAAAAGAGAACTTTCTCCCAGTCCTTCTCAGTCCATGTTTTGTATTTCCGTGCCCATTCCAACCTTTTTTTCTTCATGCGAAGCGTCAGAATCTGCTTATTGTACGGTCGACGTGCTCTCCGTCCGCGTTCTAACAGCCTGTATCGCACTGTTGAAGGTGCAATATCAACACCAGCTGCCACCATGGACTTAGACAGGTCAAAACTGGTTAATCGAGGATTTTTAACACTCATTCGATGTAAAGTTTTGTCGTCACGAGTCGAAGTTGATCTTTTTCGGCCGCATCTTCCAGAGCGGTTGGTTCCAGCATTTCCTGTTTCCTGAAACCGCTTCCAGATCCTCCCGACACTTGCTGTACTCACTCCACATATTTTACCTATTTCCTCGAACGTCTTAGAAGTGTGTTCTCTAAGCGCAATCACTTTAGCACGTGTTTCCGCTCTGGTATCCATGACGCTAATGAGCCCCGCAACAACTGAGAAACTACCACTGCGGAACACCTTCCACCTGGCGGAGGAATTTGAACACCTGCTACTTACCAGGTGCATACGAACACCTGCTACTTTGATAGTAACTGCAATTTGAACTCTGAGCTAATTTGGAGTGCTTCTTCGTAAGCTTACGTGTGATAAAACGAAAAAAATGACATTTCTCAATTGCCACAATACTGTATATATATATATATAATAAAAGTATGAATGTTTGAAAGTCCAATAAAAGAAACATGAGCAGCTGTAACTCGAAAAACCTAACTTTTTAACAATGTATTTTGCATTGTCATTCCTATTTAGTCATTTTTTTTTTTCATTTGCATTTGCATATTTGCAAAGTATCCTTAATTTTTTAAGTATGCTACCGTATCTATAATTTTTTTTTACACACACACATATATATATATGTGTGTGTGTGTATGTATACAGGTTTTCCCAAAAACATTGAGCTCGGCATTTATTCCTTAAATATCGATCTTAGACATATATAATAAATTACAAAGTTGCGTAAGAAAAGGCACATAATTTTATGAAATCGATAAAAAGTTTCATCAGGGGATTAAATTTGAAGAAATAAAAAATTTAAATTTTTATATGGCCCCCGTGCAAAAACATTTCCAATGAGTAAAATGTGCCCCCATATACTAATAAGGTAATGTACAAAATTTCAACATTTTATCATAAAAAGTCCCAGAGATATGAAAAAACAAAAATGCTCACTTAAACCACTTTTCTATGCATCGACATGGGTTCTCAGAGGGGAAAATCATGTCTGCAGATCGCGTTTCAGGGGTTATACGCAAATTACGAAAGGACCAACGGCCGCACCGTGCTGAAAACACCGTTCTCATTAGATCACCGAAGTCAGACAGCATCGGGTTAGTACTTGGGTGGGTGACCACCTGTTAACACCGCGTGCTGTTGGCACATTTTGGACGCAGTAGCCCGGTGGTTTGCGCGCTGGTTTTGCACGCTACCACAACTGCCGCCGTGTTCATGCGGAGTACGATCACGTTAAACATGTGGGTCCGTAAGTCCTTCCGAGAGGTTGGTGGTAGGGGAAGGAGGTGGTAGGGGAAAGTTGGTGGTAGGGGAGGATCCCTGTGGATGCCTCCCCCACTGGGTTCCGATCTAAATTGGGTGGCACTTCCCGGCCTTCCAAACAGTTACCTTACACCTTTCTGGTAGGTCGGACGGTCTGGGTCTCAACAACAACAACAAATTACGAAAGAAAACAATGATTAAATAAATAATAATTTTGCTATTTATTGGTACAAAAGTATCTACACTGTGTAGAAATAATAACTTTACACAAAGATTACAAAGCTTGTTCAAAATGTTTTCCATCCATGCCAAAGATCCATTAAAGATAAGAGGCAGATATTATTTGCCTATGATGCATTTCTACGTTGCGTCATTTGCGCTCTTGCTGTAAACATTTACATTTTAATGTGTGATTAATCTCTCGCCAACTTTGTTTAAACATATCTCTAGGACTTTTTATGATAAAATGCTGAAATTTTGTACATCACCTTATTAGTGTATGGGGGCACATTTTACTCATTGGAAATGTTTCTGTACGGGGCCTATATAAAAATTTAAATTTTGTATTTCTTCAAATTTAATTCCCCTGAAAATTTTTATCGATTTCACAAAATTCTGTACCTTTTTTTACGCAACTTTGCAATGTATTATGTATGCTTAAGATCAATATTTAAGGAATAAAAGCCGAGGTCAATGTTTTTGGGACACCCTGTATATATTTCAAACATACGAATTAGTGGTGACGATGCAAAGGAATAATCAAAAAATTCAAGACACTTTTCAAAATGATTGAAGGCTTCCACACGAGCCAGAATTTCGGCGTGGGTCTCATTCGATCAGTTTCAGCTTTTACATCAACGAAAATTCTAGGTGACCTTGCAAAGAAATTTTAAGAAATTCTTACTCCACTGCCTCTTAAAAACAATAAATACACAATTTGATATCCTTTCGTTGCCAACAATTAAAACTGTTTATCAGCAACTCTGAATAAATGTGTAGGTGTCCCATTTAACGACCACTAACCATTGAGAGCGTGCGAAGCTCGAGTCAACTGGATGGTACTGAATACATCTGTCTCCAATCTCTGAATTAGTTTTTGTTCTGCATAAAACTTTTTGCCCAATTATTACTGAAACTTTATTTTCATTTTCTCTCTATATAATGAAGAATGCATAATTAACCGTTGTTTTTATTAATGACCAAACTATCAACAAGGTACTGTGTACCCCACAATTGGCCATCTGCTTTTAGCCTTTATTGTATGCACTATGCTAAAAGAAAACCCCCCTCTGCAGGTGTATCATGGAACGATGATCATTTGAATATCTTCAAGATGAGTAATGGGGATACTGTAGCACATATGCTAAATACAGTGCAGCTAACCGTGTAAGAGATAATTACAAGTTACTCCGGGAAACATTATATTCATATTCTTATATCGATTGAATATTCCAAGGATTGATAGTTCGTTGCAATTATCTGTAAAATCAATATATCCTGTCTTTAATTATTTTAGGATGGAAAAGAACAACTTTTTTTGTTAACACTTTGTACTGAAAATATGCTAATGCAGAGCAAATCGTCTGCATGGTCTTGTTGACCCTTGAGGAAAATGACTTCAACAAGATAGGTTGGTCTAATAATGAATTATAATTAGGTTTGGTCGAAATGTAAAAATGCATCTGGAAACTAAATTTAAAATAGGAATAGCATTCCCAGTGTGTCCTTTGGAGGGTTTTACTCATTTCTGTGCTGTTAAACATGAAATAGAAGATAACTAGACTAGTAGCAAGGAAATTGACTCTGCCGCAATCTAAAATTTAGTTTTCCATTTTGTTCATGATTAGTTCTTTTTCACCATTTGCTGTATTTTCTATTAAGATATATTTACTTTTTTTTTTTCATATTTTTCTTTTTTTTTATAAAAAATTGTTACGTGTTACAGAATAAAAGAAAATGTCTGTGAGTCTATCTGTGTGTGGGGGGGGGGGGGGGGGTCGCATGCAGCGAAAGATTAAAGTTTCAGACAACTGCGAAATTCAGTACAGGAGTAGAGGAACTCCGTGTGTAATTGACATACCTCATCGATTTTTTTTTTCTATTTAATTCAAATTAGTTTAAAAGTTATGAGCCTAAAAGGTCAAATTTAAAATTCAGGAGAATTTTAAATTCAATTTATTGAGCAGACGATTCTGCGCTTTCTTTCGCGGTTTTCTGCGAACGATTTCGCAGGTTTTCTGCGAAATTCGGTACAGGGGTAGAGGAACTCCGAGTGTAGCTGACATACCTCGTCGAGTTTTTTTTTTCTATTTAATTCGAATTAGTTTAAAAGTTATGAGCCTGAAAGTCGAAATTCAGGCGAATTTCAAATTCAATTTATTGAGCAGACGATTTCGCAGGTTTTCTGCGAAATTCGGTACAGGAGTAGAGGAACTCCGAGTGTAGCTGACATACCTCGTCGAATTTTTTTTTTCTATTTAATTCGAATTAGTTTAAAAGTTATGAGCCTGAAAGTCGAAATTCAGGCGAATTTCAAATTCAATTTATTGAGCAGACGATTTCGCAGGTTTTCTGCGAAATACTGCACTTTTTTTCGCGATTTTCTGCGAACGATTTCGCAGGTTTTCTGCGAAATTCGGTACAGGAGTAGAGGAACTCCGAGTGTAGGTGACATACCTCATCGATTTTTTTTTCTATTTAATTCAAATTAGTTTAAAAGTTATGAGACTAAAAGTCGAATTTCAGGAGAATTTTAAATTCCATTTATTGAGCAGACGATTTCGCAGGTTTTCTGCGAAATTCGGTACAGGAATAGAGGAACTCTGAGTGTAGCTGACATACCTCATCGATTTTTTTTTCTATTTAATTCAAATTAGTTTAAAAGTTATGAGACTAAAAGTCGAATTTCAGGAGAATTTTAAATTCAATATATTAAGCACACAATTCTGCCCTTTCTTTAGCAGGTTTTCTGAGAACGATGTCTCATGATTTTAGTCTGGATCAGCTTTCTTCAAATGTTTTGATCGCGTACCCCTAAAACCTACTTTTTACATCGCGTACTCCTAAGAACTACTTCTTTATATCACGTACCCCTATGAACTACTATTTTACATTGCATACTCTTAGAACTACATTTTTATATTGTGAACACCTAAGAACTATTTTTATATAGCGTACCCTTAATAGCTACTTTTTATATCGCGTACTCCTATGGTATATACAGATGCGGGATATTTTGTGTTTTTTCTCTAAACCGATGCTCTTGTTAAAATAATATGCATATAATCATAATATTATTGTATTTATAATCGTATAACTTAAAAATACAATTGATACGTATTTATTATTCTTTAATTTTTTTTATTCTGTCAATATAAAACTCGTCTTAGGAAAAAAATATAAAAATAAAATATTAAATATTCTCGATGTATCCCTACGTATCGACTACACTTTGGCGACCACTGGTCTAGACAGTTGAGTGCCATAAAATTTGGGATTTTCTGATTTCATGAATTTTAATGATAAATTTCAAATATTTGGAATATGGAATTATTTGAATATTATAAGTGCATTCTGACGGACGTAATTTTTTGAACATACAGGTAGCATATAAAATTGCATTTTTATTTCTTTGGGTAAAAGAACATTATTTAAGATATTTTTATTAGAGAATTTTGATAGGATAATTTTTTTTTTTTTTTTTTTTTTTTTTTTTTTTTTTTTTTTTTTTGCGTACTTATTTCATAGAGCCATATGAATTTTCTTAAAACTGCAAGTGTCATATCCAGAACCGAAAATGAATATCTTGACACGTCCTATCCAGTCTAGAATTCAATGTTGAATCCATATCAGTCTTCCTTTAGGCTATATCTACAGCCAATCCTAAGAAATACATGTTTCAAAGACATTTTTTGAACCGGAAGTGAAAATGTTTAGTGAACGGAATGTAATACTGAATTCATAACAGTTAGCAATATAAATTCTATCAATAGCCGATCTTGAGAAATGACGTTTTAAAAATTTTTTGAATCAGAAGTGGAGAAAGAAACGGAAGTAGAAATGCTTTGTAATTCCGCCAACTTCCTCCCGAATTTAATGTTGAATCCATATCAGTGATCATCTGAGCTTTATCTATAGAAGTAGTTGTCTCAAGGAAAATGTAAATTTTTGAATCGAAAGTAACATCGCCAGAATCGGAAGTGAAAATCCTTAGTGAGTCCCATTGATTCCTCCAAATTTTAATGTTGAATCCATATTAGTCATTCATTATTTAAGCTCTATTATAACCGACTCTGGGAAATAGATGTTTCAATGGAAAAGAACCGGAAGTGGAAAAGAAACTGGAAATGAAAATTATGTGTGAAATTCATCATATCTCCTGAATTCCTTTCTGAATACATATCAAATATGATCAAAGCTCTATCTATAGCTAATCAAGTAAAATGAAAATTTTTGAAAAAGAAAAAAAAAGAACCGGAAGTGGAAATCCAAAGGAAACCGACCTACTCCCTTCAGAATTTGATGCTGAATTCATATTAGTCATAATCCAAGCTATATCTGTAGCAGATCCTGATAGCAGATATATAAGATATATCTATAGCAGATATATATTTATCAGATAGCAGATATATCTATAGCAGATATATACTTTTAAGAAATTTTTTTTCGCAAAAACAACAGTGCCCAAAAATGTTTGCCACCAATCCATATCAGTCATCATCTAAGCTATATCTATAGTAGATCCTGATAGCAGATATATTTATGTCAGATATATCTTTAGCAAATAACAGATATATATCTATAGTATATATATATTTCTAAGTAATGTTTTTTCGCAAAAATAATAGTGCCACAAAATGTTTGCTACCAATCCATATCAGTCATCATCTAAGCTATATCTATAGCAGATTCTGATATCAGATATATCAGATATATCTATATCAGATATATCTTTAGCAAATAACAGATATATATCTATAGTAGATATATATTTCTAAGAAATGTTTTTTCGCAAAAACAATAGTGCCACAAAATGTTTGCCACCAATCCATATCAGTCATCATCTAAGCTATATCTATAGCAGATCCTGATATCAGATATATCTTTAGCAAATAACAGATATATATCTATAGTAGATATATATAATGATTTTTCGCAAAAACAATAGTGCCACAAAATGTTTGCCACCAATCCATATCAGTCATCATCTAAGCTATATCTATAGCAGATCCTGATATCAGATATATCTATATCAGATATATCTTTAGCAAATAACAGATATATATCTATAGTAGATATATATAATGTTTTTTCGCAAAAACAATAGTGCCACAAAATGTTTGCCACCAATCCATATCAGTCATCATCTAAGCTATATCTATAGCAGATCCTGATATCAGATATATCAGATATATCTTTAGCAAATAACAGATATATATCTATAGTAGATATATATAATGTTTTTTCGCAAAAACAATAGTGCCACAAAATGTTTGCCACCAATCCATATCAGTTATCATCTAAGCTATATCTATAGCAGATCCTGATATCAGATATATCAGATATATCTTTAGCAAATAACAGATATATATCTATTGTAGATATATATAATGTTTTTTCGCAAAACCAATAGTGCCACAAAATGTTTGCCACCAATCCATATCAGTCATCATCTAAGCTATATCTATAGCAGATCCTGATATTAGATTTATCAGATATATCTATATCAGATATACTCGTATCTTTAGCAAATAACAGATATATATCTATAGTAGATATATATTTCTAAGAAATGTTTTTTCGCAAAAACAATAGTGCCACAAAATGTTTGCCACCAATAAATTCACGTTGGACATACACGATCAAGTGTCATAGTACACAGGTAGTAGATATATATTTCTAAGCCTGATCTATGTGATGAAAACTGGACAAACTGCAGCCTATGTGACAGAATATACAGCTGTGCGACAGTTCCTCAACGAAAAGCAACTTGAGCAGATGTCCTTATAATTGGATATAATTGGTCCTGACTCCATAATGATAGGACTATGACAAGTGCTGAGACGGGCGCGCAATTACTCTCTGTCTGTTGACTCGAATGGCATCAACAGTTTTGGGCTCAGAAAACCACTTTTTAATGTTTTAAAAAATGCAACAAATCGATGTTTTATTAATTTTCTTTTTTTTTGTAATCAGTTTTAAAAGCTTAAGAGTTTTAAATTTGCATAGATAGATCGAAATGTTTAATGCAAATCTTAGTTTGATGGATGTTTTTCCTTCTTTTAAGGAAATGGACATCGTAAGTAAGATATTATCTATATATGTAAATTGAAAGTCCATTTGTATATTTGTTTGTTTGCTGTTTGTTTTTCTGTTTGTTTGAATGTTCGTTTGCTGCTTGTTTTTTATTTGTTTGTTTGTTCATTTGTTTACCTGTTTGCTGTTTGTGTGTTTGCTGTTTGATTTTTATTTGTTTGTTTATTTTTTATTTGTTTGTCTGTTCATTTGTTTACTTGTTTGCTGTTTGTTTGACTGTTTGTTGTTCTATTTGTTTGTTTGTTTGTTTGTTTGTCTGTTCTGTATACAAATCCACAGATTTAAAAGGATATCTTTTCAAATTTGGCATTATTATTCTCAACTTCACTGCAGGCAACATCTGCTAATTTGGAATAAGTATTAGAGCAACACTGCCGCATTAAAAGTAGAAATATTTTATTCTTTTACATAAAATTATTTTAAAAAAGCGTATTCTTTCATTACGGAATCAGTTTTTGATTTAAATAAGTTATTCAGCTTATAGTTTTTAACACTTTACAACATAGTTGAAAGGCGTTTATGACTTTGTTTATTCATTCTGTCTGTCTGTCCGTTCGCACGATAACTGCCGTAAAATGACTTTAACAAAATGAAATTTTAGTATGTTGTTGAGACGGTCTGTGGGACATATGGGAATGTAAATAAATAATATCACCCAAATTAGTTTTGGATTGAACACGAATTGAAAAAGTGAAATATATTGAACCCTGTGGGACCTAATTTTTCAAACATTTTTTAAGCAAAATTAAAATTAACAAATTGCTTCGAAAATTTTAGGATATATTCAAATTATCCCATAATATATATAAAAACATTTCTGTAAAATATGCTCGATAGTTTTTAAAATAAAAGTTAAAATAATAATTACATCCATAGAATATGAAGAGATCACGTGACCCACTTCAAAATAAAATATGACATCCATCTTTCTTTCCCAAAGTAAAAATCGTAATTTAAGTTCTTTTAAATTCATATTTAGTGTTGCAACCAGCCTAAACCCGTTTTATTTTTGCGTATTTTCTGTGCATCTCTATTCTACGCCAACGCATTTACAACATTTTTGAATTTAAATGATCATCAAACTTTTATTATTTCTACAAAGAAACCTAATTTTAATGGATGCAGAATGTAAACAAGTGATTGTAAGATGAGTTGTATAAGAATTGTTGAATATTTTTCACGCAAAATTTTAATGGATGCAAAATGTAAACAAGTGATTGTAAGATGAGTTGTATAAGAATTGTTGAATATTTTTCACGCAAAATTATTTAACTCTGGAATCTGGAATAAAATTGTATGAATGAAATATTCATTGCTTTTACATAGATAGTCAGGCGATTTATATTTCGATGACGTCATTTGAATAAAGTTCATTGTTTTCGATGAAGTTTTAAGTTTTCAAGTAAAATAAATTATTGTAGTTCTGTGATAATTAAAAAAATATCACTGCTGAATATATCGCATTTTGGAGATGCGAGACATTCAGCGGATTGCGTTTCAGTTTGAAAGTATTTCGTAATCAATGCTTTATGCATGATTGATTTTTCTTGTTTTAAAAGGTGTTTAAAAATATTAATCTAAAAAAGAGTAAGCTCACGCCATGCGTTTTTGATAAAATTATAATTATCTTATTTTTACTCATGCAGTAACAAATACACTTTCTTCTAAAATGTTGAATATATAATTTTAACAAAAAGAAAAATGTATTTTTCAAGGACCAAAGAATGTGAAGCCTGCTTCCCATTTAAAAAGAAACAATTGTCTCAGTGGCTCATTAGGTCATCGTATGGCCAGCTGTTCAATTCCACGTTGAGTCAAAAATTCTTTACAACACATCGTTGTTAAGCTTTTACCACAATACGTGAGATTCACATTTATGCAGAATCATCCAAGTTACTACTATGTATTACTAACCCCCCCCCCCTCCATTTACAGTACAATGTTCATTATGCAAACCCTAATTATCTGAACAGTCGTATCATCCGAACATCACTCATCTTTATAAGTAAGCAAATGCTTTGTGCAAAGGATAAGAAAAACGTGAGCAGCGTATTTCAGCATAAATACTATAAAAATGCAGCGTACAGCAGCTTCAAAGATACGCTGGATCCAGTCAGTACTAGATAACCAACAAACCTGAACTGGAACAAATCAGAAAGGTAACATTTGTTCCCATTTCGTCTTTCTTACTTTCGGTTTGTTGTTTGTCTAGCACAGAAGATGGTCCAGCATAACTTTGAAACAACTCTATTCTGCATTGCTATTGTATTTGTGCTTACATACATTGCTCACGTTTTCCTTATGTCTTATTTTCCTTTGAAATATTGTTGTCTGCACGGGGTAACAAACTTAATGAGCCAATATTTAGTAAAGATGGCTATCATCCCCCCTCCCTCCCCAATCGCGGAATATTTCAAACAGAGGAAAAGAACAGTTGGAGTAGAAAAAAAAATCAAAACACATATTTGATATGAAGAGGGCATAATTAGATACATGAACTGCAGGTTCGGTTCGGAATAAAATATTCTTCGTGGGATTCATGCGATGCCTGCAAAGCGAAAAAGTCGTTACTCCGCCGAGTCAGGAAATTGATAATTTAAAGTGATTGAAGGACACTAGAGAAGGAAAGGAAACAAATCAGAAATCAAGACCTGTGTTCGAAAATCAACAATATCGAAAGGTAAATGAAATGGCTATTCCATCATGAATATCGTTTTGGTAATGGTATTTTAAATACACTCTTCACAATTCACAAACCTATAATATATGTACAAAGAAAAAAACGTTTTATACCTTTTAAAAGGCCATAATTCTTTTTTAATCATGGGCTTAATTATCCGAACTACCTTCGTCGCGATTGGTTGGGTAATGCCCGCTCTACTGTATTTGCGTCTGTTTATATTTTGTTATATTTTTCTATTCAAGTGTGGGTTGAAAGAAGTCGTGCTTTGATCTCCTTAAGAACAATGATGACCATAACTTGTGCCGCGCGTGGGTTAAAAAAAATGATTCATTCCTTCTTTTTCAATTACAACGTCATCATTTCATTGAATGATGCCCTGAAAGTGTGGCTAATACTTGTTCCATCTCTTGGCGGGGAAAACTATATCAATTTATATCCATGAGCATTTTGATTCGACCGAATTTGACCGAAAAATCCCCCGCTATTACATGGATCGCAGATGTTCCGGATATATCAAAAGGGGGGCAGCTCAAACCACGAATTACGCGCGTGGCCATAAATATTTGACGATCTCTCACTATCAGAAATCGACTATAATAGCGGAAAAAACGGGGGGTGTGAAGAACAATTTGGACACTTGATTGGTGGACTAAGTTCGCGTGCAAGGACCCATTCTCTGAGATGATTTGCCCTTGATGCTGGCGCGCCCATTGACCACGTGATTCAGTAATTGTCTTCAAGTCCTCGTTTTTGAATTTTGTCGGAAGAATTTGCTTTTTTCTGATTTCTTAGGTCATTGTTCCAGACTCGTATTTGATGTATTCAAACTGAAGACTTTTAGCATCAGCGTTTGACGCATGTCGTTTACAGTAGAAAATTATCGCTTTTAATCCGTAAATTTAGGTAAGTTTTCTTTCTCTTTTTCGAACTTTGTATTCAGATGTTCTATTTGAAAAGAAAATTAAATGAGTTCGTATATTGGAAAAATTATGTTAAAAATTATCAATTTTTACGATCTCTAACTTTCCTACTTTCCCATCAAAGCAACACTCTCAGAATTTGTTTAAATCGTAGTGCTCCTGCTATAAGCAGAAACAACATGAAACATTCCTAGTGATCTATACATTCATAAATTGGGCATAAGAAGTTGTGTTTAGCGCATATTTCTCTGAGATTACAACCCAAAATCGATTCTTCGGGGAATTTTTTTTAAAGTAATATTTTCTCGCAGAAATCGCTTTCGCTAGTTTTGAAAAGTGTCTACAGCATTAAAGCACATTCAACCATGTTAGTTAGCATGTTAGGTAAATAATTTCATTGATTTGAAACGTGATTTCTTGTTGCAGAAAGATGCAGTTTGTCTTAAGTGGGAGGCATGGAAATAAAATTTTTCTTAATTGTCTGTAATCAACATAGTACAATAAATATTTCAACCCCTATTTGCTTGAAAAGTTGAATAATTTTGGTTAATAATTGTCATCGTGTTGCTTTATTTAGTACATGGCACAATCTACAATGGTAAGAAATGAGTTTAGCTTTGAAATTTCCAAACCCGAGAAAGACCAGATGTCAGTGCTTTCAGAATAAATTGACTAAAGACTAATTTGACTTATTCAGAATAATGTGTGGAAATTTCTAATTTATCAATCTTTTATTTATATTTTTAAAATTTAAAATGTATGTATATTTCGTTAGTATGGGTCATCTCATAAATCTGATTATAAATGACCGAGACAGAATTTTTAATTAATTCGAATATATTTTTCGATTTTTTGGCTGCGTAAAAGTTTTTAAATTTCCGACGCAGAAGTAAATCTGCTGTGCATATTTACAGAATAAGCAAGTTGTGGTGTTCGCAGGCCGCAGCTAGCAATCACTTTTTTGTGCTAATCTTTTTTTTAAGCTTCACGGTTAAAGATAGACACCTAGATTGTTGAAATCAAACCGATAGAACCAAAAATCACTATATACATTTTATTTGAATCACGAAAATTGGGATATTTATTAGTATTCAACCAAGTCTTCAATAAGAATCAGTTCAGTAATAATAGGGTGGCAAAATTCTATAGGTTTCCAAACTTAAAAATCTGAAGTGGGCAGCACATGACTTTCGCTGTAGACTTATATTCATGTTCTCTTTATTTCAATTAAATTCATTTCACTTTTAATTCAATTTTTCGTTCTCTTATGGTAACTGGACTTCAAAGGTGGCTTAGAGAAAATACGAAAAAACTAAAATATCTCGAGAACGGCTAGTCCAAGTGTAATGGGGTTGATCTTATTCTTTCATCGTTACAAATTACGTATAAACAAGCATTTAATGGATATATTTGAACATACGTAGTTTTTATTTTAGATTTTGACGATTTTTGCGGGTCATTTCGCAAAAAAAGGCAGGTTGTTTTTCTCCGAATCGAATCAAAATCTAATCAGCACCAGGGTAACCCGCAAGCGACTTATCTACCGAATTTTGTAAAATTTGGTCCATTAGTTTTTTAGATAGAGTGGAAACAGTCAATTTTTGTGAGCCATTTCGAACAAAAAGGCGGATTCTTTTATCTCGAATCGTACTAAAAACTAATCAGCATCAGGGTCGCCCATAAGTGACTTACCTACCAAATTTTATGAAATTTGGTCCACTAGTTTTTGAGTAAGAGTGGATACACACATTGCACAGACAGAGAGACACACAGACGTCACGCTAAAAATAGTTTTTCGTATTCTAGAGGTCTCGAAACGTGTAGATCCGTCGAAAACTCGAGTTGCGATTTTCTGCATGATTCCAATACTTTCCCTATACATTACCATGTATTGCAGGGAAAGTAAAAAGGACCCCAGCAGTCGTTCAATCAATCCTTTAAATATATTCCTTCGAAACTTTAAGAAGATATAGCAAAGGCAACCAATTTGTTTAGTAAAAGTGGTTTTTAATATCAACACCATCAATGACGTACATTTAAATTACAAAAGAACCAGATCGCTTTCGAACATCACTGTGTCCTTCATCAGTGACAATGTAAATTATTTGCTACAGTAGTGGCAATGTTGTTGTTGAGACCCAGACCGTCCGATCTACCAGAAAGGTGTAAGGTAACCGTTTGGTCGGCCGGGAAGTGCCACCCAATTTAGACCGGAACCCAGTGGGGGAGGCATCCACAGGAACCGTACCCTCCTTCCCCTACCACCAACCTCTCGGAAGGACTTACGGACCCACATGTTTAACGTGATCGTACTCATCATGAACACGGCGGCAGTTGTGGCAGCGTGCAAATCCAGCGCGCAAACCACCGGGCTACTGCGCCCGTAATGTGCCAACAGCACGTAGTGTTCCCAGGTGGTCACCCACCCAAGTACTAACCGCGCCCAATGCTGCTTGACTTCGGTGATCTAACGAGAACCGGTGTTTTCAACACGGTAGGGACGTTGGCAGTAGTGGCAATGTAAGTAATTTACATTGCCACTGATGAAGAACGTAGTGACGTCCGAAAATGTTCTGGATCTTTTATAATTTAAATGTACGTCATCGATGGTGTTGATATTAATGACCTATTTCTCCAAACAACTTAGCTGTCTTTGCTATATATTTTTAAAGTTTTTACTAAATTAGCGTGTTTCCATAATCATTGATATTCCTTCAAACTTGATACTCCAAAAGTGTTTTTAAAAAATAAAAAAAAAATCTTCCTTGGAATATTTTTCTGTTGTTCGTAGTGAAACCAAATACGTGATAGATTTTGCAGTAAATAGGTCTATTGTTAATAATCTGTTATTACATCTTTGATAAGAAAAAATATTTATTAATCAATATTTATCTTTTAAAACAACGATGATGTGACTTTACTTTGAATTTAATTCCAGAAATTAGAAATTGTATTGTATTAAAATTTCTTCCAATAGATATGGAGAATTATATAAATGTCCAATTCTATTTATATATAATTTTTTGTAGTTGAACTCACACGAATATCATTTTTCCAAATATGAGCCTAGCGAATGAATTTATGTTTAATCTGTAAACTAATTTTTTCTATATTTTCGGTGTTATTAGTCTGATTTGAACTATTTTTGTATTTATCATTATCGGTGAGCTATCACGTATAGGGAATTTTTAATTGACTATTTTCCAAACCAAGAGCTAGTTGTTGGATCCATAAGGATTAAAATTCGAATCAGGGTTGAAATTTGTTAGAGAAACACACACAAAAAGAAGCCTAGCGTATCTTTCTTTAGACAAATCTGTCACGTGCCTTATCATCAATCTTGTATTCATCATGAATCAAGTATCGCGTTTTTAAAAACGGTGGAGTAAGTTGCAGTAGAGTAAGATTATCAGGATTGATTTTGTAACAATAAGTCAGGATTGATTTTTGGATCTCATGGATTTATCTTTAAGATTAATTCAAAAGTTCAAGAATTTATTCAAGAATCAATCAATTTCAAAGCTATATACTGAGAATAATACTCTTAAAATAATGGAAATGTCTTCAAGAATGAATAAAAATTTCCAGAATGCATTTCAAAATTAGCTAATAGAATCAACCCTTCAAGAATCAATCTAAATTTAAATTCATTTTCCAGAATCGATCAAAATTTAAATTCCTTTTTAAGAATAAATGAATGTTTAGAACCAGCAACTAGCTCGCCACATGCAGTCGGAATTTTTTTTTTCTTTTTAGCGAGGCGCACACAACGAAGCGCAGAGGTTCAAGCTTTGACAAATCTGTCACGTGCACCATGACCAATCTTTAAAGACATTGAGATTTAAAAACGTGTGTCAGAGCAGGATTATACCAAGTCAGGATTGATTCTTAAAGGCATTATCTGATGGACTTCAAGGTTAACTCTTTTGAAACGAACTCACTTTTGTCGTAAGGCTGCTTCGTATCAACCATAGATGCTGTCATGTTCGGAATGAAAACAAATAATCTTGTTTTGTAGATGAAAAAGTTGTCTTTGCTTGTAATGGGACATTTAATTGGATTTCTGTTGGTAGCTGTTAAGTCGCGCTAGATACTAATCTATAAAAGTCAGTGCTGATTTATCCCATCCGATTAAGTGGCCATGAATGCGCTGATAAAATGCACCGTGTCATTAAGTATTCAGTTCCCAAGGTCTTGTTGTCAATAGGTTTCATTGGGGTGGATATTTATTGAAATACCTTGCAACATAGTTCTTGATGTGATCAGTTTCATTTAACTTTCATAGGAATGAGATACTTTTGAATTGCGATTGTACAGTCCATGGAAATTTACGCAATTTCATAATAAATCAGAAAGATAGAGTGTGTAGTAAAAATTTTACATGCTCCAACAGAAAAAGCACAAAAATGTTTCAGTCTATGCTTCTTTTTGTTCTATTGTCTCATTCATGTTGTATTGTCTCGTTAATGTTCTGTTATTTCACTTAAGTATTTATGCAATATTGAATTGGGTTTTATATGCATACATCAATCATTTTATTTTTATAATAGAAGTAGAAAATACAGAAAATTTTGTAAAAAAATTATATTCCAACTGGGATTCGAACCAAGGTTTTCTTATTGTCCGGTCGATGCTATATACATTAAATTATTGGGGTAATATTATTTTCTTCTATATAGTTGAAGTAAAGCCAAAGTTCTCAGGACAGTATACAAAACATTTTTTTATTTATGCTCTTTGTGACACCAAATTATCAATTAATTACGTGCATAAATTTTTACCATACACTATATCACAATAAATAAAACTGCTGTTTGTATGAAAATAACTTATAAAACTTCCTCGAAGAAAGTCCTAACTGAAATGTGTCTACTTTCCTAAAGAAAGTTTCATAAGTTATACACTATATTATCAAAAGTATTCCGATGGAATTCACACGTTGTGGACCCGGAAATGCCTTGTTCTAACTGCATGTGACTAGGTCCGTTGAGTTTTATACTTGGATACATTCCCTTAATTTTCAAATATTTTAAACATTTCTGAGATGTTGGGTCATTTTTATGGAATGGATTATTGTCTTTTCCCAGTTCAGCAGGGCTCCTTCTCAATCTTCACGGTATGCACAGGAATAGTTTGTGAAAATCCATGTGGAGATGTTAGACTTACCTACTAAAAGGTCATATCTGAACACCATTGGGTCAACACCAATTTTGACTTCAGCCTAGATAATCTCCTAAAGCATCTGCTAGAGATTATTTGTAAGAAGATTTTCCAAGCATCAGTGCAGCCCCCAGAGTCTTTTACTGGGTTAATGTGTCGACAGTGGTTTTTAAACTGTATCCCTTTACATTTCTATCTCGGTCTCCACAAATTACATTTGTGCAGATTGACTATGAATGGCAGAGCTGGAAAAGACAGCGGACCGTTTTAAGAAAGTAGCAAGAGCTAAAACTACTGATAGGCATAGAATAACTGGTAAAACGTTGGATTCAGTTTTATAAGATCAAAAATAAATGGCAGGAGTGTTATGCTGTTGAAATGAGGTTTTTCTTCATTTACAATGTGCAGCCTTGATAAAGGTACCTGAATACTATTGTGAATATAGTGTATTTTTCAAACATAGAAGAAGTAAAAATAATTTTCTTCCGTAATAAGTTACAGTTTAGTGTAATTTGGATTGATAGAATACATGCACTATTATTATTATTATTATAGTAGTGAATTTTTTTTTTAATATTTAAAGTGTTATTACTATACATAATGATTAATATTAAAGTGTTATTACATACATAGTATAATATGTAGGGAAAGTATTGTGACGAGGTTGGAAAATAGAATTCGAATTTTCGACGAAAGAGCAAGTTCAAACATCCCTGAGCTCGAATCGAATGTTTTTGAGATGATTTCTCTCTCTCTCTCTCTCTGTGTGTGTGTGTGTGTGCTCGTGTGAATATTTGTAAAAAAAAATTTTTAGAGAGTAAAAAAAGGGATATAAAGGAAGCTATATCCTCCAACAACAACAACAAAAAAAAAAAATAATAATTTGGCTCTCCATTTTTTATTTGAAAGGGAAAGTCATAGTTTTTTACTTTCCCTGCAATATATGGTAATGTATAGGGAAAGTATTGCAATCATGCCAAAAATAGCAACTCGAGTTTTCGACGGATCTACATGTTTTGAGATCTCTAGAATACGAAAAAACTGTTTTTAGCTTGACGTCTGTGTGTGTGTTTATCTGTATGTTTGTGTATTTGTTTGTCTGTCTGTGTGTGTGTCTGTCTGTCTGTGTGTCTGTGCCACTCTAACTCAAAAACTAATGGACTGAATTTCATAAAATTTGGTAGGTAAGTCACTTGGATGTAATCCTGATGCTCATTAGTTTTTGGTGCGATTCGGAAAAACAGAACTTACCTTGTTTTGCGAAATGGTCGTCAAAATCTCATGTATCCACTCTAGCAAAAATACTAATTGACCAAATTTCACAAAATTTGGTGGATAAGTCACTTGTGGGATACTCTGGTGCTGATTAGATTTGGGTACGATTCAGAAAAGAACAACCTGCCCTTTCGTGCAAAATGGTCCGCAAAAATCTAAAAAAAAAATATACGTGTGCTCATGCTCAAGTGTATCAATTAGATGCTTGTTTTATACGTAATTTTTGACCGAGGGACAGAATAAGACTAACTCCATTACTCTAAGACTAATCGTTCTCGAGATATTTGAGATTTATTGCATTTTCGTTAAGCAGCCTTTGAAAAAATGGCCAAATAAAAACAAAAATTGTAAATTTAGTGTTATT
Source organism: Amaurobius ferox (assembly GCA_951213105.1). Taxonomy (NCBI): domain Eukaryota; kingdom Metazoa; phylum Arthropoda; class Arachnida; order Araneae; family Amaurobiidae; genus Amaurobius; species Amaurobius ferox. Next base: position 83,881,773 of record OX578149.1, on the reverse strand, counting down.
GTGTGCAACTAAACTCAATGATTTATTAAAGAAATAAAGAAAGAATTAATTTGAATCTGCAGGGAAAGTTCGACAGCATCAGATTTTTATTTTTATATAAATTTTTAAAAGCTAGTTAAAACGAGTGTTTTTTTAATATTTTCGAGTATTCTCCGTATTGGTCATTTTAAAACTGTCATCGAGGAAACGGTTTTCGAGGTACGATCTTAAAAATGTATCTTCATGAACCCTCATTTCTTAGCTCTGGAAAACTGCAATTATTTTCTTAGTCACTTCATTCCTTAAGTTTTTACAATTAAATTAAGAATTCAATAAGTCTAATTTCAAAGTTCATTAGTACAGGTCCGGAAAAGTTCACATTCTTTCCGACTTGAGTTTGGGTTATTTCGATTACTGGAAAGGGGTGTACGGGTTTCAAAATACAATCTTTAACTAAGTGATTCTTGTCTGATTATCTAGTTCTATTACGTGAATTTTTGTTTCGCTGTGGAGCGTTTCTATCTTTTCGGAAAAGGGGATGCAATATTGACTCTTATTTTGACTCGGGGAAGGGGGAAGCGGCGGCTTCGCAATTTTAAAATCTACGCGTTTGCCTAACTTAGCAACTCTTGCTCGGATTTTAATGCAATTTTCACGTTACATTTTTTATTGTGCAATGGACCCACTCGACTTACTGACGCTGAATTTCGACCTACTATTCGACCTAATCTTCGACGCAGAACTAGCTAAAAACTGATTGCTATACATATTGATTTCTATATGTAGTGACCGCCAGCTGCGGGCATAGCAGCTAGTTTCTCTTATAAAATACGATAATATCTTAAATCGCTTCTTCAAACAAGAGAGCATTACCATTTCGTGATGGTCGTATGCCCGTGATTTCCCTATCACGTGACATATCGTGATCTTTGACGCATCGTGTATATCGCGTGATTCATTGAGAAAAGTCCTGAAGTCCCACCAAGAGCACCCACACTGAGAAATAAAAAAATACCCATCTAGTAGTCAAAAGATCCGCAGGTATTGCGTGTACTCGATAAAGTACTAAATTGAAAGACCCAGGCCTGGATATTTATAGTTTTTTTTTTTTAACGCTTTGTAAGTAATGTGCTTTTTCTGTGAACACTGTTCCTGCGGTGTGTGTGTGCTTTTTCAGGGGGTAATTATTCTTTTATTGAAATGACATGCTTCGCTATTATAAAAAGCATGATTAATTATTGTATATTTAACATTACTGCTGGGAGTATTTTCTTTTCCCCGCTGAAATTTGACGTGCCACATGACAACCATATTTCCGTAGTATCAAGCTACCGTTTTCTGTTTAACCCGTGTAATTTATGGTTAGAGTTTGACAGAAAAATACAATTGTTTAACATTAATGTAATGATTTTGATTCATTAGATAAATGCCAAGTCTTTATGATTGCCGCACACTTGAGCGGTTAATGTATTCCCAGTGACTTATTTAATACATTTAATTTATTCAAACGCACGCTTTTCCGTTGAAACAACTATTTAAATATCGTAATCTTTGCGTTCTGTATCATAATATATGCGTTTTGCATCGTAATATATGCATAATCCTATATTTTGGATAATCCAAATGCTTATGTTTTAAAAATTCGCATTGCAATCTACTTATTGTGATAAACAAGGCACCATTACGTTATACAAGGCACCATTACGTTTGTTGATATTCTTCTTGAATTTAAGTCGTTGTCATAATGCTTAGGGTAAAAAGATTTGAAAGGTTTCAGTTACAGTGTTATTTGAACATTAGTAATCAATATTAGTTAAATACTTTAAGCCTCTTAATGCATTGTTCATGAGATAGAAGTCCAAGAAATATTTCTTAGTCGACAGAGCCGTTAAATTTAGGAATGTAATAAAAGAAAAGTTAATTATTAAAGCGACTTGATTTTCATAAATACTTTGTAAAGAAATTCACACAATTTCTTACATGACCGGAGCAATATAGTTATTAGCACGTCTAAGACTGCGCGGCAATCTAGAAGTCGGGGTTTTATCTTTTGTTCCAACCACGTGTTGCTTTGAACTAAAATAATCTCAAACACTCTGTTATGTGGTTTTCTCTATTTTGCGGTGTGTCGCCTACTCAATGAGTAGACAACACACCGCAAAAATTAAAACGTTTGTAAAAAAAAAAAAGTTTCACCGCAAGTAAGTTGCACGCAAGTGTCTTAATCTTCAAATTCAACTGTATTTGAGCACAGACTTGTGGACAATTTCTACCAGTAAATAAATTATTGAACCACATGTTGCATTACAGTCGGCACTGTAAAAGTTTAAACGTTCGTGTAAAAGCAAAACCTTCTCTAAAATAAGTAGCATTCATCTAAGTCTTTAATTTCAACAGTATTTATGCCCATGCATTTACCTGCGAACCATTGCCATCAACACAGAAATTAACGAGCCAACTGGCAACATTAGACTGGGCAGCATACCGGCAGCGCCGCCAGAAAAAAATTCTGGGGTGGAAGTGGTGATGGTGGTGGGGGAGGGGGGCACATATTTTGTTTTTCATTTCTCCATACAATATTTCTTCGAAATTCGTTGAGTTTTATGGGTTTCTTTGTAGATATCCTTTCCTGTGGGGGGGGGGGGGGAGTTATGACCCCAAAATCCCCTACCTTAGCGATACCTCTTCAAAACACCATAGAAACTAAAACGTTTGTTAAAACATCTTACCCCCAAGTGGCAACGTGCCTGAATCCCCAATTTCAACAACATTCGCATCCATGCATTTACCTGCGGACCCTTTCGACCAACCTCCAACAATGAACAAGTGGGCAGCCAGCAGACTCTGCAAACATACTGCAAGGGATAAAATATATGTGTAAAACTCTGCCCAAAAGTAAATAACATGCGTCTAAATCTTCAATTTCAACAGTATTGTGCCCATATATTTACCTGAGAACCTTTCCCGTTAACAAAAAATCAATGAACCACCACTGGACAGCATTAGACTCGGTAACATACCATAAAAGCTAAAAGGTTTGTATAAAAACCTCTCCCTCCCCCAGTTTGAGGGCACGCGTCTGACACTTCAACAGTAAATTTGTGACCATACATTTACCTGGGGACTTTTCCCACCAACAAAGAAACTGGAACACATACACTTGAAGAAAGGAAACCACGCGCCACCACTTGCGTATACCTGCGGTAATCTTCTTTTCCCCCCACAGTACAAGAAAGCCCCTAATGTAGATAAATCAAAAATTGATTTTTGACAAATGATGCAATTGGGGCGGTGAATGCGAAGCGTTAAAAGAGGGGTCAAATAGGTCTTGGGTGGACGTGTGAGGTTTTTTTTTTTGTGTGTGTGAGGGGAATAGGTGAGAGGTGTATATTTTATTCCCCCACTTCAAACGAAAATCCCCGTGTAAAGGGAGTCACCCTCATAACAGGGAATAAAATATTTATTTCTGAAACTTATTGGAAAATGCATATATGTATGTCTACAGTCTAGAGACGTAGACAGGAATTGGCGCCCACCTCCCCCCCCCCCCAGAAAAATAAGCCCTACGCATAAGTCTAAGATCAAAGAAATTTAAATAAAGAAATTATAATTATTTAAAATTATTAAAAAATTACACTCACATAATTAGAATTGTTATTTTATTAATTACGCTAATTTAATTTTTTTTATAAAGTAGTTCTATTCAATTTTGATACTGTATATTAGATTATGTGCATGAATTAGTGTTTTTTCATTGAAATTTAAATGACTGTTAATCCGTAAATAAACAAATTTGTCTATCCCACGATTTGTCAATTGGCATACCCTTCTATCCCCAAAGCCGCATATTATCAAGAGTCTACTGCATGTAGTTATATGTTGAATTTAAAAAAAAAAAAACTTTACTCTACAAAAGCATTTCTAGCCTGCATATCTTATCACATTTCGGTGCCCTAATAAGTCGTTCTTTCATCTATGAGACCAGAAATAGATCTCACATTTGATGAGACAGTTTTATGTGAATATTTATTGTGGCCAAAACGGCGAACAATACTTGTGGTCTGGCTGGCACCGTGTTTTATCAATCCGTGAACCTAAAGGTCAGAAGACCATAAATTTAGGGGGCCATGACAGAGGGGCTGAGCTGGGCCTTACGAGATGTGGAATGGTTCCATTGGTTAAAAGAGTAACCAATAAAAAAAGAAGATTGTTACGTCAAACTTAATGCGGCAAATGGAAGAAAAGGGGGAGTTACCCCCCCCCCCCCAACGAGGGAACCACAGCCTGTGACCCGAGAATCAAGACAATTATGGAGATTTTGACTTAAGAGCAGACTAGAACAGATAGAAACTAACAAGACTAGAGAAGAATGAAAAACTAACATGACTTGAGAGAGTGAGATACCAATATGGTCTTATACGACTTAAGATAACGTGGAGACGGTGACTGGATTTGGTGAATTCAGACTTGTAGAGTGTCCCGTAGAGGTTCCAAAATAAATCCCATTGAAAATGATATCCGGTCATAATCACTATTTAGGATTTTCCGTTTTGGTCACATATGTCCCCTCCGCTGAAATAATATAATTAAATAGTGTAATTGAATTTAATTAAGATTTATATTGTTAATACCACTTTATATTGTTAATACTTAGCACAGAATAACCAATATTTGCAATGGCAGCAAGAAAACTTTCTACATGCCATAACTTCAAAAGAAAATTGACGTGTACCATATTGCAGCATATAATAAGTTTTCTTGTTGCCATTGCGGGAATTGGCTATCCAGTGCTAAAGAGACCCAAAAATCTCGATACTGATGCTTGGAGCGACTATTCTAATTTTGGAGCGCTTCCCTTTAGGCAGGTTCTGGTGGTATAAAGTGAACCTGTTCATGGAATTCTGGTGGCAAATGTAGCAACTGTTCATAAAGGCAAAACCCGCCTGTTTATGAACTTTGCCTTTGCAATCTTGTGTGGCCTTAGCAAAATTGTAAATGAATGTTATGCCGGCCACGTGGTAGGACTAAAATTGTCAGTTCCCATAAAAGTTCGCAAACAATTATGGCTTATAGCAAGTCTCTTGCTCCATTGCAGATATCGCTTTTCCCATGCTGACGACAACATAATAAGTTGTTGTTGAAGCCCAGACCGTCCGACCTACCAGAAAGGTGTAAGGTAACTGTTTGGACGGCCGGAAAGTGTCACCCAATTTAGACCGGAACTCAGTGGGGGAGGCATCCACAGGGACCGTACCCTCCTTTCCCTATCACCAACCTCTCGGAAGGACTTACGGACCCACATGTTTAACGTGATAGTACTCCGCGTGAACACGGTGGCAGTTTTGTCAGTGGCGGGAATCGAACCCGGGCCTACCGAGTGCAATTTCCGCGCGCTAACCACTGGGCTACCGCGCTCTAACAGCAAAACAAGTGCGGAACCTGTCCATGGATACTGGTATCTGCTATGGAAGTGTCTTTCGAATTTTGGGCGTGCTCCTTATAGGTGTATTTTGTGTTTATCCACCAATTTTTTTTTAAACATACTTTTCGAAACACTCGGATTCGATTTCCTAAAAAAATATTGATTTCAGTCAGGAATTAATATTTTTCAGCATATATATTATAGGGACATATTTTCGGGATATATCATAGGGATATATTTTCAGGATATATATTTAGGATATATTATAGAAATATATTCAGGATATATAGGGATATATTTTCAGGATATATTATAGGGATATATCAGGATATATTTCAGGGTATACCATATTTCAAGAATCAATATTTACATCAGGAATCAATTCAGCTCTGCAAGTACTGCAAATGCGAAAAAAACGTATACACTATGTCTAATGAAGAATTTTTGAATTCATATTATTATTCTTAATTTCAATACGTTTCTAGAGTTTGTGGGAAATGTGCAATAACTCTTTCATTAGATTCTTTGAATTTAATATTGTCTGCGCAGTTGGTTCTTTTTATGTTTGGTGGTTTATTTCCGATATAATATGCACTGGACTGACTGACAAAGTGCGTGTGAGGGGGGGATATGATCAAAATTATCGAACACTTTCACTATATCTAGAATCTTGGTTTTGGTGCTTTTCGATCAGGCTCAGCTTTGATACCAAAGGAAAAATGTAGAATTTAAAACATTTGAATTAGGAGTGACTGTGCAAGGAAAAAAAACACACAATCGCATTGCTTTATTATCGAGCGTTTCTACTCTAGCTAGAATTTTGGTTTTGGTCTTAGTTGATCCGTACCATTTTTCAGATCGATGCAAAAATCTAATATTTCGAAAATTTGAATTAAGGGTGGCAACGCAAAGAAATAATTCAAAAATTCAAAATCACTTTTCAAAATGATTGAGCACTTCCACTCAAGCCAAAATTTCAATTTTGGTCCCATTTGATCAGTTTCAGCTTCCAGATCAGTGTTCAAAAATTTGAAATAGGGGTGACACCACTTTGCTTCAAAAACAGTGAATACAATTTGATATGTTTTTCGCTATCAACAATTAAAACTCATCATCAACAATTTGGATTGTGTAGGTGTCCCATTTAATGACCATCAGCCATTGATAACTCCAGAAGCCATTTATAACGGCGGGTTAAATGGCTTGAAATAAACATCGCTCAACTTTATTGATCTTTAAAAGATGATAGAATTTTACGCTTTATCCAACATAGCTGATGTAATAATTTAGTCACTAGACATAAAGTCACTAGTTTAGTCATGAAGTCACTAGTATAAAGTCAATAGTATATCATAAAGTCACTAGTACTAAAGTCACTAGATGACTTTATGTTTGGGAGCATGCAAAAAATCTACGTAATTTATTTTTTACCCATGGTTAGGATGTTGAAAAAAGTTAAATATTACATATGAAAAATTTCAGAATTTTACGATAGCATGTGAACTAAGCGGTACAACAGTTAAATTTATAAACTCCATTTAACCTAAAAATTTGACTTCCTATTCTAACAGTTAAATTTAGGAACTCTACTGTGAACCCATTCTTTTGCAGTGTGGATACATCTAGCTTTTGTCTAAGTAAATTTTGTCTCTCATAGGTCAGATTTTTACTTTACAGCATTAAACTTGCATTCAATTATTCCTGAAAACTGAGGCTTTTATGGTGCAACGGCCTGATTTGATCATATTTCCATGGAAAGTCATTGGCAAGACACCATCAGAGCCGTTCTCGAGATGCATCACTTTTTTCTATCTTTAAAAAAATAGAGAAGCAGTTATATAAAACTAAACATGCATTATTATTATATAGGAGTTATTGCAGGCCGTTCTCGAGATATTTGATATTTCACATTTTTAAAGAACCATTTATCTCCTCATTTTGACCATCCCTAAGTATAAACCAACCATTTTTGTTTCAATGATGTCCACGTGTCTGTTTGTGTGTTTATCTGCGAGTCTGTGACAGCGATATTTCTCGAACAAATCGAATGAAAAATGGTACCATTATTTCAATCGGTAAACGTTAGAGGATTACTGATTGTCTGGGTGGACGTATAAGGAGAAATCCTTCGATTTTTTGTTTCGAAAATCAAAGGACTTGATAAAGAAACTTGTATTGAAAATTTTTACAAAAGTAGATATTTTATGTGTAATATTTTATTCAGAAGAAAAATTTGATCATTTATAAGACACTAATATCGAGATAGTGCACGTTTTGGATCTAAGATAAAAATAATCACAAAAAATAAATAAACTCACAGTTATCGATTGAGCGTTGTTTTTGTAAGTATTTTGAACGAGGAATTTATAGACCCTATTATTTATGCGTTATCAAGAACCGTTCTTACGATATTCTAAAATTACCTCTTTCACTCGAGGCGCAATACCTCTTAAACAAATTAAGCAAATCGAATGAAGTTTGGTATGGTTAATGCAATTACTAAGCATTAAAGACTGATTGATTTCCGCAGTGAACAGACTAGAAAGAGGTCTTCAATTTTTCGAAAATTATGTTTCAAAAATATAGAAAATGTTGATAAATGTTGCAAAAATATATTTTTCATATATAATTTGTTTATCTGAAAGTTATCAACATCATTTATGGAACGGTAACATGCCCATCTATCGACATATTGCAAGTTCGGATATAAATTAGAAAAAAGTCATAAAAAAATATATATACACACTATTATCAAATGAGTGGATGTTTTAAAAATTACCTTCAACTGGAAATTGTATGACTTATCTCAAGCTGTTCTCGAGATATTAGAAATTTTACATTCTTCACGAGGAATGGGATATCCCTCAAAAGAATCGAGCGTTTTCTTGAAATTGGGTACGCCCAAATTAATCAATAACAACGGTTAGTCAATTGATTCTTACAATGAGATCGAATCAGGCTAAAACTTCGATTTTTGTCGCTAAAAATCGAAATTTGTGTCTTTGTAGGGAAATTCATGTGTTGAACCATGGAGTTAGAAAGGAGGAGATAAAACTCCTATGTATAAAACGCTTGAAAATGCCATAATGCTCTGAGAATTATATCTAGGTGTCACTAATGTTTGTAAAGTATAGTTGCTATTGTTAGTTGACACTATAGAAAGGCGTAGTATTTAGTATATGTATTTTTAATAATTTTTAAATTAAGGATTCCTTAATTATGAGTATAATTAACCAGTATTTTTTCGTAGTTGTAGGATAGAGTACAGAATATGTGGAGATTAAAATGAATTGGAAAGTAAAATAATTTTGAATACGTAGGAATATTCTTTATTGCTTCAGTTATTCTTTGTGTTGTACTAATAATTTATTTTTACAAAATTGACACTTTAAATAAATATTTTAGGTCTTTCGCCATAGAAATGCATGCAATACAGGACTATTTATCTTATCCCAGAGCCACCTGAATTATTGTCTCAAACGATATTGGCGTTTTCTTAATATGATGATTTAACTCCTTACTTTTACCTCCATGTGTTGAACACTTAATATTTCTAAGTCATTGTTAACCGAAACAATATACAAATGTTACCAATGCTGTGTGTGGGTGGGGCACATAACAGAAATTCCTACACAGAGTGTTACCGCATAATTGCAAAACCCTTTTAACCGTCTCCACATTCATGGACTTTTCCAGGGGTGGAGTTTCTGAAAGGGAATGTAAAATTTTAATTCCTAAAAATTTGGGCGTGGTCCGCTGTACTTCTTATCGCAGTTATGCAAATGAAAGGGAAAATATCGTGCTCTGAGTGATTTTAGCATAATCATTACTTTATTTATTACATTGTAAAGCAATGGGGCCCCATGCTGGAAGCTGGGACCGTATTCAGAAACGAAATCCGAGAGGGGATGGGGTGAAATTATGGAGAAATTAGTATTCAAGAGGAGCTCCGAAAACTTTTTTTTTTTTGGGGGGGGGGGGGGGGGAGAGAGAATGCTCTATAATATTAAATTTTATTCTTTAAAGAAATTGTTCTATTAAAAATATTTTAATTAATTATAACTAAATATGGCATGTTTTACTATAGGGGAGCACTATTATTATGTGTTATTGAATCAAAAATGTATGCATCATGAAGCTTATTAATCATTAGCATTTGGAAACTCTAAAAGTTATTATTATATGTTTCAATTGATATAAATTACTATATAAATTATTAGGAAATAGTTAATTGTATAGCTATATTTGTAAGCTGATAGTTGATTGTGAAAATATTTGTAGCTACAATACATCCATATTAATATATATATATATATATATATATATATATATATAAATATATATATATATATATACACTAATTCCCCCGTGGTGAAGGAGCGCCTACGCACCACGTCCACAAGACCCCCCCAGGGTACCCCATGGCGACGGAAACGCATGCCCCTGACCGCTCGACCACCGGATCGTCATATTAATCATATAATAATTACAATTATATTAATATAAGCATTAACTAGTAGCTAAATTGTTAATGAATCGAAGAAAATTTATAAAAGTTAATACGAGTTAACGCATAACATTAACTCTATAACTATAATTACCAGTTGATTTTGACTGAATAAACAGTGAACCTCGCAATAATGCAAAAGTACCCTAACTGCTATTCCCTTAATTTAATTATTTTTAAATTAAATTAGCAAATAAATGGATGACCATCACTCCCGGGGATCTGGAATAGGGTTTGCTAAAGGGGGCCCAACTTGAAAAAACCCTACTTTGTGCGCTAAGCGGGTTTCTTTTTCAAAATTTTCTTATGCTTTCACTATTGTGGCATTACAGATAAAATATTTTTCTCTTACATAGCAACATTTTTTTATTTGCAGAATCATATAAGCAGCCAGGGTGTGTGAGTAACTCACAGTCTTATAGTCGGGGGGGGGGGGGTTAATCCTCCCCTAATTTGACTCGTCTATGATTTGGCTGATATGGGGAGGGGCGGGGGGGGAATCAGAGGATATTCTTCGAAAGATTCGCAATAAAATACAAAGCTTATATTTTTCTGAAAGTAATACAAGCAAACATTTACAGGAATATATATTTTCATAGAGTAATACTGTTAGTACATTTATAATTACTACCTTCTAATTTTTAATACTTATTAAATTTTTTAAATTTATTTCAGGTTTTTTCCTTAACTTTTATCTAGTTTAAAGTTTCTTTCAGTCATTGTCAGTATCCCCTATCTTTTCCATTTGTTAAAAGTTTTCCAAATTGCCAAAATTTTTATTTATTCATTTTCACTTAATTTTCAGAATATTTTAAACATTTATGGGAACTAATTGTTTTCTAACTTTCTTTAAAATCTTACCAATGCTTTTCATAATAGGGCTTACGGCGTTTCACAATATTTGTTTTTCAGGACAACCCCAATTTTTTCTTACCATGAAGCATTTAAATATATTTCAAGGCAAGTTATATTCATACCACTGCAATTTAATCATCCAAGAATATTCAGGTTTCATTTTTACCGAAGTGACTGATTATTTCCGATTTTGTCTGTGCCCACTCTCTGTCTTTGAATTTTCAGATATTGATATTTTCTATTTCGAATATTTTCAAGCTGATGGACAATTGGCTGTAATTTATTGCTTTTATTGTTGTTGGAAAAGCTGACTACTAATTTTTCTTTAATTCATGAGTTGTTTTTTACCAATAATTCCAGGTAATTTTTTATTAATTTATTTTCCCGTTTTTATCTTTTAATTACTTTTTTTGCAATTTTTAATCATCTTGTGAGCTTCTCGCAAAAGCAAGTTTGAAGTTTCTCTCATATATGGATGTAGTTCTCTTACATAATCGGAATATGTATATATCAAACGAAGCTACAGTTTTGAAAAATAACCATAATAAAACCCATTTTTTTTTCAAAAATACAAAAAATGTGTTGTTACTCTTTACTAATTTTTAATTGTAGCCTGCAATTCAAAACTCGAATGTGTATTAGCCAATAAGTTCGTACATTTAATAATATTTGCATTTGGCATGTCGAAAGCCCAGACCATCCGTCTCGTCCGAGGACTTAGAGAAGGATGGTTTGGGCTTTCGACATGCCAAATGCAAATATTATTAAATGTACGAACTTATTGGCTAATACACATTCGAGTTTTGAATTGCAGGCTACAATTAAAAATTAGTAAAGAGTAACAACACATTTTTTGTATTTTTGAAAAAAAAAGGGTTTTATTATGGTTATTTTTCAAAACTGTAGCTGCATTTGGCATGTATAATCTTTTTTTTATAATTAGATGAAAGAAATCTAATTCTATTGTAGTTGTCATAACATATCATTTTCCAGTGTGCAGTATACTAGTCGCATTATTAATAGTTTTTACAAATTTATTTTTTGATTTATACTTAACTTTTTTGAACATATGTATATGAGGTTTTATTGATAGCTGATCAATTTACATCATGCACGTGAAAATCATTGTTTAAGTGTTTGCTGAAAATATCCATTGAAGCCCAATAAAACCCAGTTTTTTTCCCCAAAAAATTCGGTGTTTTTAAACCCTGGTCTGAAAAGATTGCAAAATAAACTATTTTACCGCCCTCCAAGGAAGACCAAAAATCCGGCTTCGTTAGGTTCTATCCCTTATGTGGTACTATAATTTATAAACATTCAGCCTTCTGGGTCACAAAGAGGGACTTCTGGAGACTCTGAAAAGAATTTTATTTTTAAAAAATCTCCATTTTCTCCGTCCCAGGTGAGAAAATCAAAAATCTGTTTCTTGTAGGTTCTGTTCCATAGTCGATATTATAAGTGTGCAAAATTTCAATATTTTGGGTTACCGGGAGGCTTCAGGAGAGTCTAAAAAGGCACAAACACATTAGAGAATAATTATATAGATTTTTATTTTAAAGCGTGTGGCATCAGTTACAGAATGGTAACATGCATCTTTCAGCAGGCATTACATATTTCTTATTTACAATAGAAAAAGTTATATGACGGTTGATATAATAAAACTATTTTGAATCTCAAAATGAATCCAAAGTACAATTTTTCGAAGTAAATGGTAGTTAAATAATGGTAAAAGGGTCTTAATACAATCAATTTTCAAGGGACAAAATTTCGAAAATGAATAAAATGCATTCTAATCATGTAAGTTACAAAACATTTTAAAGACTTTTATTTTTAAACAATCTATTAAAATAGATAAACATTATAGTGATACTTTGGCATTATCATTTGTGTAAAATACACCTTTAAAGCATACACCATTAAAGCATTATATTGCATTTAATAATGTAATGCAGAGAAATAATTTCTGGAGTTTAATAGTAAGAATAATTTGAGAGATAGAACTATAATATCTACTACAAATAATAAATCTAAAAATGCAATTTTTATATTTTAAAGCAATTATATGTGGATAACAATTCCAAGAAAGTTATTTTAAGCGTTACACATCAATATGAGCATGCTTTGTGTTTTCTTAAAATTTAAATGTTGTCATTATGTTCACATTTTGACTACACCCTCCTTTCCCTTTCCAATTTATAATATTAATAATCACATATATGCAACAAAATAAGAATAAACTAAAATACAAAATAAATAAAATAATGAAAAAGTAATTACCATGAACTAAGACTGAATTATGAAAAGTCAATTGAGAATTTTAATAAGCAAGTGAACAAATGTTTTTATCATATTTTATAAATATTGATAATTTCTTATTTTTCAACCAAAGAACTTTTTCAACTGATCTTTTAAAATATATGAATATATGAAATGCAAGATACAATAACATAACATGTAAAACATGCCATATAAAAATAACAATATAACATACCAATAAAATAAAAACATAAAAACATAAAAATGGATCACAATATATAAAACTACTGCTTGAGAGAATATAACCTGCTAATACTTCCTTGAAGGAAGCAGCGCAAAATTTTCCTATGCCTGTTTTCTTCAAGGAAGTATTAGAATATTATATAAAAATACATAATTATGTACCCTATTTTAAATTGAATGAACGTTTTTTATGTACTTTTAAATAAAAATCAATGAACATTTTTTAATTGATTCCTCAGTAGTTCACGGGCTATTAAAATTTTTATTTTTTTTACTGAGATGGCAATATCTCTGGAAATAGTATACCTATGTCTATGAAATGTGAAGTTAAAAATTTGCATTTTATTAATACAAATTTTATACTTTTCTCATGTATTATTAAGAAGTGACAAGTTTTTGATTATTTTGCTAAGAACTCATGTACCAGGCTGATTCGAATATAGATATTGTTTCCTTTTATAAAGAATGAGCAGTTAATTTTACTTATTATTTAAAATAATAATTATTTACAATAATTAAATTATTAGCAGATTTATTAATAAATTTGTGCATAATTATCCAATTGCAATTAAGTCAATTGATGTAAATAATGAAATTTCAAATAATCAAATACAAATCATTGAAGTATAAATCAGTAAATTTAATATGAATATTTTTATTTACCTTACTTTAAAACTTTTACTGAATATTATTTTATCTATAGGTACTTTGTAAAAATTAATTTATTTATTCATTTAAATTATTTTAATTAGTTGTCAATTTTTTACAGCTAATTAAAATAATTTAAATGGAAAATATCATCTTGATTAAATTGTTTAAATTTCTGTATAGGGGTATATTTTTTGCGTTTCAATTTGTTTCTATAAAAATTATAATTTTCTTCATTTTTTTTTTTTTTTTTAATTGCAAAGAAATCAATTACAAAAATTTTACGACATATAAATATTAAAATCCATTCCATATATTTTATGAAAAATATTCTATATAATTTCACACGAAACAATTTGCTTATCGAAAATACAGTTTTATGGAAATTCCTCCCGTCATTATACAAGAATAAAAATGAAGTAACCGAATAAAGGAGAAAACACACACCAGGGGAAGTAGGAGAACGTTTAACCAACTTGCCGGTAGATGTCGCCTGTTTGATTTGCGTGATCTCATGAGAGGCTGTCTGAAGAATATTCTCAGTCATCTAGTTCTTAGATCTTCTTCTTCCAGACCATTTATGATTAATGACTTATGTCATTAGGAAGGATGAAAACCAGTTACTTTATTATGCTTTTGCTATGCATTTCGGAAAGAAAGTCCACATTTTCTTTGCATGAATAGCATTAATTGCAGAGTTTTCTTTACAAGGAATAATTGACCTGCTAATTTTATTTAATTTTAATTCTAATGATTTATCCAATAATCAGATTCACTAAAGTTTGGGCATCATTTAATAACTATTAAAAATCAGCAGATTCTTTAATGAGCATGGATAACTTTTATTACAGTCCTTCAAATTAATTTATATAAATACTAATATTTTAATTAAGCAAACACAATATTTCTTTGGAATTTATTTCTGGTAACTATTCAAATTTCCGCATTCTCAATTAATTATGAAATTTCTGTTTAAAATAGTTTTATACTAATACTTAGAAATTGATAATTATTTAAAATGTGTGTGAATAACTGATGTCTCAGCAGAGATTCGCATTGTTTATGTCCGTCCCCCTGCACAGCCGATGCGTTTTCTTTTCGAGCTTAGCAAATAGTAATTTTTTTTTTACTCTTTATAATTGAGGTGGAATGATAGTTTTCTATAGTTGAAGTGGGTGACGATGAATGTTTGTTGCATTTTTTAAAATCACTATTATTGTGCATAAATTGGTTGCGTGTTTAAAATATGTTCTTGATTCTTCAGCAAAAATTAAATTTTATTAATTTGTGTATAAAATACCTAAAATTGCCATCCCTGCATGGCCACCTGTAGCATATGTCATTTTTGGATGCTTGGCCAATAACCGTTTTTCTTACCAAAATGTTTTCTAGCTTTATTGCATCTGAACTAAATTTTTAAAAGGATCTTTCTTCTATTTTAACTCATAATCTTGTTAATCATAAATCAGCAGTTCCTTACGTCTTCGTATCTTAAAAAAACATTTTTCGTACACACCCTTGGCTTTAAAAGTTAGTTTGTGAAACCGTTCGTTTTCTCTTCTATTTGGTTATATATTTCTAAATTTTATTGTAGTATGTTTCGCTAGTGTTTTCAAAGTAGTTTAATCGAATGTTATTTGAATTTAGTTGATGAAGGTAGCTATATCGCTTTCGAAACAGGTTGTGCGCTTCAATTCTGTATTTTATTCTTCTTAGTTTCAGTCTTATTGGCTCGTATTTTTTAAAGTAATTTGATCTGCATTTAGTTGACGAAGCTGTACAGCGTCCGAAACCGGTTGCTGCCTTTATGTTGTTATATTCTTCCTAATTTCAGTATCATCTACTGATATTTTTTAATTTAGTTGAGGAAGTTTGCTTATATACCTTACGATACTGGCTGCTTATTTTATTTTTGTATATTCTTTACAATTCCAGTCTCACTCACTGATGAACTGTGTAATTGAATATTATTTGAAATTAAGTTAACAAAGTTAGTAGATATCTTCTGAAACCGGTTATTCTCTTCATTTTTTGTTGTTGTTGTTATAATTATTTATATTTATAGTCTCATTCTTTAGCACAGTTTGATCAAATGTATTTTTTAGCATTTAGTTGTAAAGCAAGCCTATATAACGTCTGAAACCAAATTCCGTTATGTTCTTAATTTCAGTTTTATTCACTTGCATTTTTAAATAGTTCGAATGTTATTTAATTGATAACTTTAGGTCATACAGCTTCCGAAACTGGATACTTCCTTGTTATTTTGTAATATTAATCATATCTCCAATCTCATTGATTGGTATATTTATAGCAGTTTGATTAAATGTTATTTGAATTTAGTTGTATGAGGTTGACATATAGTTTCCGAAACTGATTAATCCATTTCGTTATATTCTTCTTAATTTCAGTCTTATTTACTTGCACTTTTAGGTCATACTTCCTTCATTTTATTAGTTACAACATTCTTCATTTTGTTTATAAACTTCTTAATTCCAACTTCATTCACCGTTATTTTTAACGTAGTGTGATCAAATGCTATTTGAATTTAGCTGATAAAGTTAGCTCATTTAGTTTCCAAAATCGGTTACTTCGTTTTGTTTTTTTCCCCAGTATCATAATTAAATACCTTTATAGTATAATATATTTGTACACAGAATGAGGAAATAGCTAATATAGCACTTCAGACTAGGCTTGTTTTACTAATTTTTATATTTTGCTTTTTTAATGTTGTTGTCTATTTTGTTGTCTGTTTAATTACCTGGTATTTTTACAGTATTGTTCTGATGAAGTTAGTTCCTTTCCTCATTTTTTTATATACTACATTTTATCGTAGGTTTTGCATATGGTTATTTCCATTTTTATGCTTATTATGCTTTCATAATATTTTACTACGATTTAGTATATATTTTCGATATTTTTCTATCTTTATGTCTTTAAAAAGATTTGTCTATTTTTACCTCCCTCTAATTTCTTATTTTATTATTTTTGCTAGTAATTAACGATTTTTTGTTCTTAATAAAGTTTATCTTTTACCTTTATTTTAAATCTCATATTATTTCGGCGTTTCAGTCTCACATCTTTCATCTGGCGTAATGTGTGAACAAGGTGGAGATAGCATGGACAGTAGCAGACAAGGTGAGCTGACATGTTCATAGCGTAGGTACAATTTAGGATAAAAGAACCCGCTTTTTTTTGCGAAATGGCCCGCAAAAGCTTGTATCCACTCCAACTGAAAAACTAATGGACCAAATTTCACAAAATTCGGTAGATAAGTCACTTGTGGGTCACCCTGGTGCTGATTAGAGTTTGGTATAATTCGAAAAAAAATAACCTACCTTTGTTTGCAAAATGGCCCGCAAAAATCGCCAAAATCTAAAATTAAAAACTACGTATGCTTAAATATATCCATTAAGTGCTTGTTTAATACGTAATTTTTAACGAAGAAAAGAATAAGACCAACCCCATTACACTGGGACTAGCCGTTTTCGAGGTATTTTAGTTTTTTCGTATTTTCTCTGCGCCACCTTTGAAAATAAGTTCAGTTATCAAATGAAAACGAAAATTGAATTAAAAGTGAATTAAATTTAATTAAAATAAAGAGAACGTGGTTATAAGTCTGCAGGGAAAGTCATGTCCTGCCGACATCAGATTTTTAATTTCTCTGTGGATACAAATGTTCTCCCTAATGGTTTGTTATTCTAGCTTTACAAACATGTTTGAAAAAAATAACGTAAACGTAAGTATTTACTGGAACCATAATATTTAATGAGTTTTCCCCTGAGTATTTCCTTTAATGAATGAATAATATGTGAATGATTATTTAATGAATGATTTATGATTTTTAATGAACGATTATTTGTTATAATTCAGACACATTTTGCCAAACCACAAAAATACAGTTTTTCTGATTGATGATACATTTAAATATTTGTTCTTTGCAATAAATTTAAGAATATAAAATAGATGCATTTAATGCCTTTACCGCGTAAATATAAAAGTGAAAATTGGAGAATATATATTATGCTCTGCAAATACGGGATCGATTTTGATGAACATTTTCTTCAATAAATGAGATTCAGTCAAGAGGATGCTTTCAATTTAAATTTTAAACTCTGACATAATATTGCAGTATCTGGTATTGCCATATCCGAAATTAGAATATGTCGTTAGTAAAATAACAAACAGTTGATTAAAAGTATTAACTGGTTTTGGAGGCATAAAACAAACTCTTTCTTCAAGGTAAATGATAGATTAAGCACATCAACAAATTCAAGAAGGCATCTGTCAATAAATATCTGGTTACTGTTTACCAGTGATACCTGGCAAAGTGACCATCTAGTTATACTGACCATCTGGCTAAAGTGACCGCTTTTCCTAAAGTGACTATACAATTTTTATATGGTAACCACCATTATTTTCATAAAGTGACCAGTTTTTTCAGTCCCAAGGGTGGTTACTTTAACCAGGTTTCACTGCAATTGTATCAGGTGACCAAGGAACGAAATCGGTACAAAACGATAAATTTCATAAATGGAAAAGAAACAGAAACGAACTATAGTAAAATTCAAAACCTGCGAACTTAAAATGCCTATGATTAAGGGCAGTTTTACCTTGCCTGCAGTACATGGTAATGTATAAGGGAGGTATTGGAATCATGCCGAAAATCGCAGCTCGAGTTTTCGACGGATCTACACGTTTTGGACCTCTAAAATACGAAAAAAACTTTTTTTAGAGTGACGTCTGTGTGTGTGTTTGTGTGTCTGTGTAATGTATGTATCCATTCTAACTCAAAAACTAATGGACCATATTTTATAAAATTTGGTAGGTGTGTGACCTTGATGCTGATTAGTTTTTGGTACGATTCAGGATAAAAGAACCTGCCTTTTTTTTTGCTAAATGGCCTCAAAAATTGCCTGGATCCACTCTAGCTGAGAACTAATAAATCAAATTTTACAAAATTTGATATATAAGCACTTGTGGTTTACCCTGGTGCTGATTTGATTTTGGTACGATTCGGAAAAAAATATCCTGCCTTTTTTTGCGAAATGGCCCGCAAAAATTGTCAGAATCTGATATAAAAAACTACGCATGCTTAAATATATCAATTAAAAGCTTGTTTTTTGTTTTATACGTAATTTTTAACGATAAAAAGAATAAGACCAATCCCATTATACTAGAACTAGCCGTTCTCGGGATATTTCAGTTTTCCGCTACGCCACCTTTGAAAATAAGTACAATTACCAAATGAGAAAGAAAATTGAATTAAACTCAGTGTAATTTTGAATAATTATGGGTGTTGTTTTGTTCAATTAAACTCAATATAATGAATCATTGAAAATATAAAGAGAACGTGAATATGAGTCTGTAGGGAAAGTCATGTTCTGCCCACATCAGAGTTTTTTTTCTGACGAGAGAGTCTATCTGTTGGCTCCGAAACCCTATTATACTTTTAATCAACTGTTTATTCTGTTAGCATTTTAATTTCAGATAATTTTAGAAAGAAGTTGAACCCGTTAATATTTGCTTGTCAAAAAAAAAATTGAAGAACTTAAAAATATGATTTTTGTTATCTAACTGATAGTAGTAAAGTTACCCTCAAAAGTTACCCCCAAAAAAGTAAATTTACCCCCAAAATATTCCGCTTATGAAAGCGAATTGCCGAAAATGGGTTAGGCAGAATTTTTAAATAGATTTAAAATATTCTTTGAAGTATATCATTTTGAATATAATTTTACATTACTACGATTAAACATAAAATAAAACTGTAGTTAATATATAATTTTACCAGTTTTTGCGCTTTTTTCGTTCTTCAGAAAAACTGGCGGCGTCTCAGAAAATACACCTCCAACACCTGTCCGTTGACATAATAGTCAATTTCTAGCATCCCTAAAACAAAGAAGCCTGTATTCTCCTTCCAAAAGAAGCTGACATCTGATATCGTAGAACGCAAAAAAATATATAATAACCCTTGCCATGAACGGCCAAATTAATTTATCACAAAAAAAAAAGCATATCACGATTCCCCTCGAGCAAAAGTCACGAACGTTTGCCTTAAATATATGAACTTAGCACTGAACATCGGGTAGTTTTTTGCCTTAATTTTTTTCTAAAGCCCATAACTATAGTACGGAGAAGACGCTTTGATAGCTATCCGCGCGTATGTAGCGGTACCCACCCCACAGATTTTTTTTCCAGCTCTGTGGTCATTACAAAGAGTTTCTAACTAATGCTTTTAGAACAAGTAGGGAGAAAAGCGGAAAGGAAAAATCATTTGGGTCATGAGTTCTTGGTTAAAACAAGAAGTCCATTGTTTCGATTGGAGCACATGCTGTTATGAAGCCGGGTTGGATACAGTGGGCTCACTGGAACAGTGTGTCGGTAGTTCTACCAAAACTGTTTGAAGATACAAAAATTTAATTAAGGCAGCAGAGGTGACTTTTTGTGCAAACCCCACAAAGGAAATAATTCTCTTGAAATTTCTTAATGGCAAAGGAAAAGTTGGTTGTTTTCTGTTAAGAAACATGAAGTTTTTCTAGTTCAGAAAGCCCTTAACAGGACATTTTATGGAGTCGCAGGCAAACATTATGGGGTGGCTCAGTGGTTACTGCACGGGGATTGCACTCGAGATCGATTCCCGGCTCTGCCCAAACTATACTCAATAATATAAAGCACTTACTATACTCAATAATATAAACTATACTTGATATATAAACTATACTTGATAATATAAACTACATACAATACAATTGAATACAATTTTCCTTGAATACAATATAATTTTTCTACTTGAATACAATTTTCCCGATTGCAAACACGCAAACACTTCTAAAATTTAATTGTGATTTCAATTTATCAAACTAGTGTCTTAGGAATTACTTATAATACAGTTTTAAAAGTTAATAGTGGTATTTAATTTCTGTTAACATTCGATGCATCTTTGAATAAATGCAAAGTTATCTAGAGCTTGTTCTGGAAATGCACTTTCCAATCTAGAAGATACATTATAACAATACCTTTAAGAAAAATACCAGTTCTCATCCTCGCATACAAAGAATATCAACTTTTCACTATGAATCATAAACAGGCATAGAAGACGCAAAATTTCAAATTTTTTATGAGCTGGCTCAAAGCTAATGAAAAAATGTTTCAACTTCATTGCCATTCAAGTCTTATTTATTCTCCTCTCTGCTTGTCTTTCTTCGCTCAGAATAGATTATTTTTTCTAATTTTTTTTTAATCCCATCATCATAAAGATGACTTTGTTTTAAAGTAAGCATTATTTTCAATACTTTTTATCTGTATATACGTGAGAAAAGATCTTAAAACTGGCTGCTCATAGGTAGGAGGAAGATTTTGATGTTTTTGCATATTTTTCTCCTGAGACAAAAACATGCTAATTTCAGCAAATCATGGCGTTTGGAAGCAATATGATCAGAATAATGCTATTTTTATATAACATATTTTTGCGTATTTCTGGATTTATTACAGATAATTGTATGTATCGTATTTATTGCAAAAAATCGCATATTTATTTTTCTTTTCATTTGCAACAGAAGATGAAGAAGGACCAACAATAAAAAAAATAACATTTATCAAGAAACTTCGACAAAGCGATGCGCTAAATTAAGTCGTCTCAGGTCGGAGAAAATTTCATTTCAAAAATTTAATTTTATTACATTTCAAAAATTGCTTTTTATTACATTTCAAAAATTGCATTTTATTACATGGGATTCATGAAATCACAGACGCTGAAGGACGATATATGTCTAATGACAGCATGTCACTTTTGTAGTCAAATAATGTGCTACCAGACAATTTGTTGGTGTTTTTGCCGAACTCTGCACCTTACATGATGAAAGCTGGGTAAAGCTTGAAACTTCTTTATCTCAAAATGATTTATATAATTTGTTCGACCCACGGACTGCATTTTATTTATTTATTTATTTATTTATTTTATTATTATTATTTTGCTGTACCGTTTAAATTCATTCACTGGTTAAAAGAATATTCTTAAAATCTTTCGTGACCTGTGAATAAATGGCTATTTATGTTCATATTTTGAATATTTTTAAATTGTATTATATGACGCATATTTTGGGTTTTTTTTTGCATATAAAATCCACGCCCTACTCATAAGTTAACAGAAAATAGAAGAGACCCTTAAGTACCATCGAAATTTGATATTTTGATACCATACATTTAAATAATAATTTGCGTCTGTACATGTAACTGCAAACCAGAATTTCATGAACAGCAATAAAATCGCTATTCTGACACTCTCAAAACACTAGTAAAATAAAATTTAGACTAGTTGGTGTATACATTGCAGCCCTGTGATGAATTACACAGTCCAAACCGCTAAAGGTAGAACCTTGAAATTTTGCATACGCATGGAATTTGAGCTGTAAATAATGAAAAGACTAAAAACTTGGAATTTCGTTCGAAAATTTTATAAAACTTGGAAATTTTGTTCCAACATTCTTCCAACTATAACAGAAGAGGAACGGCTTAACACACAAAATTCGTTTTTATGCTATCATGCGCATTGCAAAACAATCTAAATTTCCTTAATTAACCTATTGTTGTACAATAAATAATTTCTTTTGATATTTAAATTTATATTTACAGCAGACGATTTTTTTTTTACATTTTATAACTCGATTTCTTATGCAGTTTTTGATTTCATAGAAACACAGCGTCACGCTTCAAATATCGAAATCTGGTAATTCCTCTGATTAAGCAATTGAAAGTATTTTTGATTGATGATTGATATTTATATTATAGCGTATGTAAACATCGAAAATAGGGCAACATACAGTGATTGCAGATGAAATATTGTTTTTCATATCGCAATTTACATGTTAGCAGAAAGTAGTAGAGGAAGGACAGTTCAACATCAGCAGGAGGAGCAGAGGAGCACATTCCAATGGGATGACGTCATGATGACGTCACGTTATCTTATCTGATCTTATCAGATGACGTCATGATATCTTATCAGATGACGTCATCGGCTTATCTTATCAGATAAGCTTATCTTATCGGATGACGTCATTGGCTTATCTTATCGGATGACTCACCCGATACGATTATCGGATGACGTCATGTACTGACACAGACAGTGGGGTTGAAGAAGAACTTGGCGGCCATCTTGGAAATTTTGGTGGCGCCCTCTATTGACAGGTTGGAGAACCGTGTTGGCTAAAAGGAAAGAATTGGTTCTGGACTGAGCTGGATTCGAACTGGGGCCCCTTGCACCGTAGGAGAGTGCTTTAACCAGTATACACTTTGAGACTTGTAGGCAGATGGTGAATGAATGATATCTTTCCTGCGAAAGGAATTGGGTACTTAGAATATTTTCTGAACTTCTACGAGGCGATGGTGCGAATGAATTAAAATTTTAATTAATGCTTAATAAATGAATAAAATATATTATGAAAAAAAATGGAATATAGTCATAATTGAATTTTAATAAGAGGATTATTTTTTTAATGATTGGGTAATTATTGTTTTTATGAAATGTTTTGGAAAATGCTTGAAGATATTTACGAAAGTTTAGTTGGCGATGATGGCGCCATCTATTGCCACTTGAATGAAATACATGCGAAGAATAATAATACAATTAATTTCAGAATGCGGTTTTTGTGTTCTTTTAATTAGCTAGTCGAACGATGACTTAATAATTTTAGCTTCACGCTCATACATGTTTTAATGAAGATAATTAATTTTTTTTTTACATTGACCGTTCATCAGTGATTTTTAAGGACGGGGTGTATGTTTTTGAATTTTATTAATTTTAATGAAATGATTTTTGGGGTGTTTTTGAATGAAGGAATGGGGGACTCCATAGTGAACTAGAATATCGCATGTTTGATGTTACCACAAGTTGGGAACAGGATTTGACCCTTTTAGAAGAGGTGTATCAGCCAAGATTTATGTTTTAAAAGCCTGTGAGATTTTAGGAATAGGTTATACTACTCGCTGAACACGTTTCGACAATTTTTTCAGCTAACATGAATGCATTCATGGAGTTCTACGATGAATTTCCTAGCAATATAGTAAAAGTACTATACATAATTTTTTTTTACATCCTTTTTAAAATTTTACATGCTACTAAACACGAATTGACTATTTTTTTTTACGGTGGCCCATAAATTTTTCGCAAACTCATTCCTGAAAGAAACGTGATTAATACACATCATTAAAAACCATGACTCTCACAGCCAACTTACCATGACTCTCACAGCTGAAAAACAAAACATACATTAAAAATTATAATACCAGAAACTTCTTAAATAATATACATTGATAGTAACAAATATTTTTTTTTAGGTTTAAGCCCACCATCCACCCGGTGTCTTCGCACCGCCTCAAACCTTGTACATTTTTTTTTTAAATTTTCTTTTCAATTAAATAAATCTAACAGCATATACGACTATTATAATAACGAAATGATTTTTTTTTCTTTTTATAAAAATAATAATGAAACTTAGAACTCACATCCAACGTCTTCACTAGCTGCTGGCTAAACTCCAAATGATTGACACACTCTCATTACGCTATTAAGAATTAGATCTTATCTATAATGACGTCAGTATTATGAGGTGTTGCCACCTATTTTTTCTAATAATATATTTCTAGTAACTGGATACTTCAGGGGTCTGATTTGGTACACATAATCTGAAATACATCATTTTAATTATATTGTGCATTGAATATGATTTGGCCATTTTTAAAGTGGTGGATGTAATTGAAATATCGAAGTTTAGAATTTAACAAGCTAACGAATCGAATATTTTCACCCACAAAACTTTAGCTTTAAGTTTAAATAAAATAAAAGCCAGTGAATATCATTTGACCATTTTAACAGTGAAGGGCATAATTTTTACTACCATTATAGAACTTAGAAGTGAGTGTACAGTTTCGATTATTTTTACAGAACACCAACACATTTTAAAATCTATTGAATAGGAATAGGCCATTTTGCACATACATGTACCTAGATTTCAGCACCCAGTATTAAAACCTACTAAACATGAAACGTGTAAGTATTGTGTGAGATTTTATCGCACTAACTTTTAAACTCTTTAAATTTTTAAAAATGTCCGAAATAGTTGTATTTCATTGGTAGACATAAATTGTATGGCGTACATTTTTTTTTTTTTTTTTGAAAAAATATATGTTTCCACAGCTTTTAAAATAGATTTCTACAGTTGTACACTACGGTTCTAGAATTTTCTAAATACGAATCGACTGTTTGAACTACCAATGGTGTTTTTACCGATGCAAATATTTACAACACAAATATTTCGATGAAACCGAACTTAGTTGAAGCTTCTAAGTATGAATATTTAGAATCATTTCATATAATTCTTATATTCACACTGAAAATAGTTAACAAAATTAGAACTCACGGAGCGACATCTTCACAGCTTACCGCCAACACTCCAAATGAGACACACGCACTCATTACATCATTAAAAATTAGATCTTATCTATAATGACGTCATTATGTTGACGTGTTGCCACCAGGCAGTTATTCTTTCTTAATTATAGCGCATTGTATACGATTTAACCATTTTTAAAGTGATGGATGTAATTTTAGCACCGAAGTTTAGAATTTAACAAGCTAAGGAACACGAATCGAGCATTTTTACAGACATGATTGTATTTTACTATTTTACCGAATTGTTTGCATCTTAGCGAATGTTTGATGAACTAGGATTTTTTTTTTTATTTTTTTTTTATTTTTTTAATCTTACTCAAGGCCTAAGACTCCTTTAGCGCATAAAATTATGATATTTTAATAAAATTTGCAAAAATTGCACAATACTTAGTGGATAATTACTGAATAAGAGATATGTTTTTAATGTTACAGCAACATCTAAAGCCCCTTAAATCGGCATATTTTTAAAACTGTCATGAATTTTAGGGGAATAGAATATCACTTAACGATTTTTTTTTAAGGACATGCGATTGTCAACATTGAATTTAAATGAAAGACTGACCCTCTAGGCCAAGTGTAGTACATTGTAATAATATTAAAATATGAAAGATATGCATTTAACTCTTTAAAAGAAACATGTAATGAGTTTTGATATCTTAATACGAGACATTATTGACATGCACATAGAAATGTCATGATCTCGCGGGTGTAGGCGCACCATATAATCATTCAATTCATAATGAATGTCCACATTTGAATATACATATTTAACATCACCTGGAAAATGATAGGGCGAAACTGAGATCTGAGACAAAATTTTACACTTCCTACGAAATAAATCCCAAACATCGTAGACTTTTAGGAAGCTAGGGCTAAATTTTCAACTATTCTTAGAGATTGAAACACAACATTGGTTACGAATCTTCATACTTTAGAGAATGGAACATAACTTAGCATTTATTTTGAATGAATTCAGAATTTTGACATTGATTATAAATTTTATGATTTAAACACTGAATATAAATTTTATAAATTAATCTCTGTAAAGTGCAAATATCGTTCATTACGAAACTCACGCTGTAATCATTTTATATGATTCGAATAAATTTATTTTTAATTTTTTTTGTATTTTATTTTAAAAAGCGATATTAGTAAACCTGTTATACTTGAATGTATAGATACATAACCTACGAGTACATAGCATTTTTAAATAAAACATGTTAAAAATGAGTTGATGAATGTAAATAAGGAGTTCAGTTTGAAAGATAAAAATCCATTTAATGAATCTATTCTTCATAAAATACACATTAAGCATTATTTGTTGCACATTTAATCAAACAAGTTAAAATAATTTCCTTATCGCACATTCATAGTCCTCTGATTTAAATGACTTGAAAAAATTTCGATCATACCAGTAAAAGACTTCTTCACCACGCAACAAAACTTTCTTTGCTATGTTATTAATGTCAAGATTTAGAAGTACCTGTTCAGCCACTCTGTTGTACATTTCTAATGGAGTACTGTAAAGACATTCATGGTAACTTTGTTCTTCAATTTGACTAACACAGCCAACACATTTGAAAAGTTTTCTTACATGATACATCATGCTCTCATGAATACAAGAGATTAATTGTTCGAATGCAAAATTTTTGTCACAAATAACTGATGGTAGAAAGGTTATCGTGTCCTTTATTTTTAATATTTGAGCAGGAAGCCACTCTAGAAATATACTTTCTCGAAGTTCTATACTAATGTTGTTGACACAATTCATTAAACATGCTATTTGATTTTTATCTAAGGTAATATGACACTGCGTTAGACAAAATTTTGAATCATATAATTGAATTATCTTCTGTAAATGAAGTTTTCCATTGTCATTGAAACAGAACAACTCATTGCGACTGACGAAAGAGGTATCCGCATATAGACTATTGAACGACCACAATTTTTGTGAAAATTCACTCCAAGTAGCAGGTGACAATGTAACCCATTCACGCGTAGGCACTAGTTCATTTCGTTCGTTAGAGATATATTTCCATATATACACTTTTAGCTTCTCATGGCAAAGTTTCAAATATACATAGACACCAGAACCTAAATGCCAACGACGGAATGCATCTTGCACGGAATCTGAAGAAGTAAATTCAGTCGAAACAGATTCTGTAGTGGTGGCTAACACTCCGCTGTGTGTTAGAGCACAAGAAAGCAGATCTTGAGATGAGTTTTCGACCTCGGTGAGGACTTGTGAATCGGCAGTGGTGGATGTTTCTGCTGGGGGTATGGAAGACATAAGATAGGTGTCTAACCAATCCACCACAAAGTTTGATGAAGGTGAATTAATCACATTTGAGACGATATCCACAGATTTTGTTTCATCTAGGGTAGGAACCGACAACTCCACACTATTTCCACTAGAAATTAACTGTTCGAGTGATGGCATACTTTGAATTTTAGACATTACTTGCAGATAATAACATCCAAGTACCACATTCACAGTATAAGATTTATTTTTAAAACACTATGATCTTAAAATACTATAATTTTCTCGCAGCTGTGAACGAACCGAACCTATCCACGCAACGTCCAAGGTTGAAATGGTTTATCGGACCACGTCATAAGACTAATCACGTGACCTAAATAGAGTGTCGTGTGCAAATAGATTACATATGATAAGACATGAATGGGTTAGAACTTGTAATTTTCAATGAATCGCACAACATCGGTTTGTGCCAAGCGCAATTGTTATCTACGTGGGAGGCTGTCTACATTATTTTATTCATCTTCGAAATCATAAAGTGGAAATATGTACCAAACTTAGTTAAAATTCATAATTTTTAATCACACTATCATTAAATACATAGGAAAATTTTGTATATTTTTATATCTTTAGGGGATATGCTTACCACATCGCACAGAATATACAAGAATAGTTAGCAAAAACATGAAAATAAACTTACAGAATGAGGTCTTCACCAGCCGACATCCAAACTAGAAATGAACGATATGCACCCTAACTGCAATACTAAAATGAGAGCTTATCTTACCTAAGATCTAACATATGATGACGTCATCGGTCCAAAGTTCACAAGATGGCGTCATAGTCCAAAGTAGATCTTTCTTAATTACTTATTTTTTAATTACGGCTTATTGTTTTAATTACTCCCTATTTTTAATTACTGCTTAATTTTTATAATTATGAATAGGTGATCATAAGTAATTACTGCTTAATTTTCATAATTATGAATCACCTATTCATAATTATAAAAATTAAGCAGTAATTAAAAATAGGGAGTAATTAAAACAATAAGCCGTAATTAAAAAATAAGTAATTAAGAAAGATCTACTTTGGACTATGACGCCATCTTGTGAACTTTGGACCGATGACGTCATCATATGTTAGATCTTAGGTAAGATAAGCTCTCATTTTAGTATTGCAGTTAGGGTGCATATCGTTCATTTCTAGTTTGGATGTCGGCTGGTGAAGACCTCATTCTGTAAGTTTATTTTCATGTTTTTGCTAACTATTCTTGTATATTCTGTGCGATGTGGTAAGCATATCCCCTAAAGATATAAAAATATACAAAATTTTCCTATGTATTTAATGATAGTGTGATTAAAAATTATGAATTTTAACTAAGTTTGGTACATATTTCCACTTTATGATTTCGAAGATGAATAAAATAATGTAGACAGCCTCCCACGTAGATAACAATTGCGCTTGGCACAAACCGATGTTGTGCGATTCATTGAAAATTACAAGTTCTAACCCATTCATGTCTTATCATATGTAATCTATTTGCACACGACACTCTATTTAGGTCACGTGATTAGTCTTATGACGTGGTCCGATAAACCATTTCAACCTTGGACGTTGCGTGGATAGGTTCGGTTCGTTCACAGCTGCGAGAAAATTATAGTATTTTAAGATCATAGTGTTTTAAAAATAAATCTTATACTGTGAATGTGGTACTTGGATGTTATTATCTGCAAGTAATGTCTAAAATTCAAAGTATGCCATCACTCGAACAGTTAATTTCTAGTGGAAATAGTGTGGAGTTGTCGGTTCCTACCCTAGATGAAACAAAATCTGTGGATATCGTCTCAAATGTGATTAATTCACCTTCATCAAACTTTGTGGTGGATTGGTTAGACACCTATCTTATGTCTTCCATACCCCCAGCAGAAACATCCACCACTGCCGATTCACAAGTCCTCACCGAGGTCGAAAACTCATCTCAAGATCTGCTTTCTTGTGCTCTAACACACAGCGGAGTGTTAGCCACCACTACAGAATCTGTTTCGACTGAATTTACTTCTTCAGATTCCGTGCAAGATGCATTCCGTCGTTGGCATTTAGGTTCTGGTGTCTATGTATATTTGAAACTTTGCCATGAGAAGCTAAAAGTGTATATATGGAAATATATCTCTAACGAACGAAATGAACTAGTGCCTACGCGTGAATGGGTTACATTGTCACCTGCTACTTGGAGTGAATTTTCACAAAAATTGTGGTCGTTCAATAGTCTATATGCGGATACCTCTTTCGTCAGTCGCAATGAGTTGTTCTGTTTCAATGACAATGGAAAACTTCATTTACAGAAGATAATTCAATTATATGATTCAAAATTTTGTCTAACGCAGTGTCATATTACCTTAGATAAAAATCAAATAGCATGTTTAATGAATTGTGTCAACAACATTAGTATAGAACTTCGAGAAAGTATATTTCTAGAGTGGCTTCCTGCTCAAATATTAAAAATAAAGGACACGATAACCTTTCTACCATCAGTTATTTGTGACAAAAATTTTGCATTCAAACAATTAATCTCTTGTATTCATGAGAGCATGATGTATCATGTAAGAAAACTTTTCAAATGTGTTGGCTGTGTTAGTCAAATTGAAGAACAAAGTTACCATGAATGTCTTTACAGTACTCCATTAGAAATGTACAACAGAGTGGCTGAACAGGTACTTCTAAATCTTGACATTAATAACATAGCAAAGAAAGTTTTGTTGCGTGGTGAAGAAGTCTTTTACTGGTATGATCGAAATTTTTTCAAGTCATTTAAATCAGAGGACTATGAATGTGCGATAAGGAAATTATTTTAACTTGTTTGATTAAATGTGCAACAAATAATGCTTAATGTGTATTTTATGAAGAATAGATTCATTAAATGGATTTTTATCTTTCAAACTGAACTCCTTATTTACATTCATCAACTCATTTTTAACATGTTTTATTTAAAAATGCTATGTACTCGTAGGTTATGTATCTATACATTCAAGTATAACAGGTTTACTAATATCGCTTTTTAAAATAAAATACAAAAAAAATTAAAAATAAATTTATTCGAATCATATAAAATGATTACAGCGTGAGTTTCGTAATGAACGATATTTGCACTTTACAGAGATTAATTTATAAAATTTATATTCAGTGTTTAAATCATAAAATTTATAATCAATGTCAAAATTCTGAATTCATTCAAAATAAATGCTAAGTTATGTTCCATTCTCTAAAGTATGAAGATTCGTAACCAATGTTGTGTTTCAATCTCTAAGAATAGTTGAAAATTTAGCCCTAGCTTCCTAAAAGTCTACGATGTTTGGGATTTATTTCGTAGGAAGTGTAAAATTTTGTCTCAGATCTCAGTTTCGCCCTATCATTTTCCAGGTGATGTTAAATATGTATATTCAAATGTGGACATTCATTATGAATTGAATGATTATATGGTGCGCCTACACCCGCGAGATCATGACATTTCTATGTGCATGTCAATAATGTCTCGTATTAAGATATCAAAACTCATTACATGTTTCTTTTAAAGAGTTAAATGCATATCTTTCATATTTTAATATTATTACAATGTACTACACTTGGCCTAGAGGGTCAGTCTTTCATTTAAATTCAATGTTGACAATCGCATGTCCTTAAAAAAAAATCGTTAAGTGATATTCTATTCCCCTAAAATTCATGACAGTTTTAAAAATATGCCGATTTAAGGGGCTTTAGATGTTGCTGTAACATTAAAAACATATCTCTTATTCAGTAATTATCCACTAAGTATTGTGCAATTTTTGCAAATTTTATTAAAATATCATAATTTTATGCGCTAAAGGAGTCTTAGGCCTTGAGTAAGATTAAAAAAAAAAAAAAAAAAAAAAAAAAAAAATCCTAGTTCATCAAACATTCGCTAAGATGCAAACAATTCGGTAAAATAGTAAAATACAATCATGTCTGTAAAAATGCTCGATTCGTGTTCCTTAGCTTGTTAAATTCTAAACTTCGGTGCTAAAATTACATCCATCACTTTAAAAATGGTTAAATCGTATACAATGCGCTATAATTAAGAAAGAATAACTGCCTGGTGGCAACACGTCAACATAATGACGTCATTATAGATAAGATCTAATTTTTAATGATGTAATGAGTGCGTGTGTCTCATTTGGAGTGTTGGCGGTAAGCTGTGAAGATGTCGCTCCGTGAGTTCTAATTTTGTTAACTATTTTCAGTGTGAATATAAGAATTATATGAAATGATTCTAAATATTCATACTTAGAAGCTTCAACTAAGTTCGGTTTCATCGAAATATTTGTGTTGTAAATATTTGCATCGGTAAAAACACCATTGGTAGTTCAAACAGTCGATTCGTATTTAGAAAATTCTAGAACCGTAGTGTACAACTGTAGAAATCTATTTTAAAAGCTGTGGAAACATATATTTTTTCAAAAAAAAAAAAAAAAATGTACGCCATACAATTTATGTCTACCAATGAAATACAACTATTTCGGACATTTTTAAAAATTTAAAGAGTTTAAAAGTTAGTGCGATAAAATCTCACACAATACTTACACGTTTCATGTTTAGTAGGTTTTAATACTGGGTGTTGAAATCTAGGTACATGTATGTGCAAAATGGCCTATTCCTATTCAATAGATTTTAAAATGTGTTGGTGTTCTGTAAAAATAATCGAAACTGTACACTCACTTCTAAGTTCTATAATGGTAGTAAAAATTATGCCCTTCACTGTTAAAATGGTCAAATGA
Source organism: Amaurobius ferox (assembly GCA_951213105.1). Lineage (NCBI taxonomy): Eukaryota > Metazoa > Arthropoda > Arachnida > Araneae > Amaurobiidae > Amaurobius > Amaurobius ferox. Next base: position 83,849,373 of record OX578149.1, on the reverse strand, counting down.
TATTCACTGGCTTTTATTTTATTTAAACTTAAAGCTAAAGTTTTGTGGGTGAAAATATTCGATTCGTTAGCTTGTTAAATTCTAAACTTCGATATTTCAATTACATCCACCACTTTAAAAATGGCCAAATCATATTCAATGCACAATATAATTAAAATGATGTATTTCAGATTATGTGTACCAAATCAGACCCCTGAAGTATCCAGTTACTAGAAATATATTATTAGAAAAAATAGGTGGCAACACCTCATAATGCTGACGTCATTATAGATAAGATCTAATTCTTAATAGCGTAATGAGAGTGTGTCAATCATTTGGAGTTTAGCCAGTAGCTAGTGAAGACGTTGGATGTGAGTTCTAAGTTTCATTATTATTTTTATAAAAAGAAAAAAAAATCATTTCGTTATTATAATAGTCGTATATGCTGTTAGATTTATTTAATTGAAAAGAAAATTTAAAAAAAAAAATGTACAAGGTTTGAGGCGGTGCGAAGACACCGGGTGGATGGTGGGCTTAAACCTAAAAAAAAATATTTGTTACTATCAATGTATATTATTTAACAAGTTTCTGGTATTATAATTTTTAATGTATGTTTTGTTTTTCAGCTGTGAGAGTCATGGTAAGTTGGCTGTGAGAGTCATGGTTTTTAATGATGTGTATTAATCACGTTTCTTTCAGGAATGAGTTTGCGAAAAATTTATGGGCCACCGTAAAAAAAAATAGTCAATTCGTGTTTAGTAGCATGTAAAATTTTAAAAAGGATGTAAAAAAAAATTATGTATAGTACTTTTACTATATTGCTAGGAAATTCATCGTAGAACTCCATGAATGCATTCATGTTAGCTGAAAAAATTGTCGAAACGTGTTCAGCGAGTAGTATAACCTATTCCTAAAATCTCACAGGCTTTTAAAACATAAATCTTGGCTGATACACCTCTTCTAAAAGGGTCAAATCCTGTGAAGCTAAAATTATTAAGTCATCGTTCGACTAGCTAATTAAAAGAACACAAAAACCGCATTCTGAAATTAATTGTATTATTATTCGTCGCATGTATTTCATTCAAGTGGCAATAGATGGCGCCATCATCGCCAACTAAACTTTCGTAAATATCTTCAAGCATTTTCCAAAACATTTCATAAAAACAATAATTACCCAATCATTAAAAAAATAATCCTCTTATTAAAATTCAATTATGACTATATTCCATTTTTTTTCATAATATATTTTATTCATTTATTAAGCATTAATTAAAATTTTAATTCATTCGCACCATCGCCTCGTAGAAGTTCAGAAAATATTCTAAGTACCCAATTCCTTTCGCAGGAAAGATATCATTCATTCACCATCTGCCTACAAGTCTCAAAGTGTATACTGGTTAAAGCACTCTCCTACGGTGCAAGGGGTCCCCAGTTCGAATCCAGCTCAGTCCAGAACCAATTCTTTCCTTTTAGCCAACACGGTTCTCCAACCTGTCAATAGAGGGCGCCACCAAAATTTCCAAGATGGCCGCCAAGTTCTTCTTCAACCCCACTGTCTGTGTCAGTACATGACGTCATCCGATAATCGTATCGGGTGAGTCATCCGATAAGATAAGCCAATGACGTCATCCGATAAGATAAGCTTATCTGATAAGATAAGCCGATGACGTCATCTGATAAGATATCATGACGTCATCAGATAAGATAACGTGACGTCATCATGACGTCATCCCATTGGAATGTGCTCCTCTGCTCCTCCTGCTGATGTTGAACTGTCCTTCCTCTACTACTGCAGAACCATAAAATGCACGCCATTTTTGTCCATTAAATTGAAACGGTTTTGATATTCAGAAAGTTTCAGTGTAGAAGTGTCGAATTTAGTGACTACTAGTCATTTCGGTCACGATAAGCGGGGGTGGAATTGACTAGTGAGTAACATACAGTTAAAAATTAGTCTGGTCGACTGATTTCGAATGTTAAAACTAGCTTTATTTGTCAGCGGATCTGTTTTTCTTTTCTATAAATATAGTTTTAAACGGATAGAAAAAACAAATTTCATTTATTTCATTTTCAAGCAGTTAGAGTATTATATACAAAATAACACATGAAGTGTTTTCTTTCATTACACCAATCCATTCCATCAGAAAATGTGTCTAATGATAGATATTTATTGCCTTCCATATACTTATTTCCTACTTTCTGATGTTGATTCCTATTAATTAGACAATTCTTGACAACTTTGTAATTGACTTTTTTCGTCAATCTCGCTTTGTTGTCAATTTCGCTATCCTAGCTTTTTATTTTCCACTAGAGGCGTTGCAATCACTTGCATTCCATCCGACATCTTCCGTCATAGATATATACCTAATGTATGTACGTAACGTACATTAGTGCTTGAATTATTACACACACAGGTGGTCATCTTTCAGGAAATATTTAAAGAACATTAAGGAAGGTTTGAAACGAGTTTTACCGTTTATAATTCGAATTCAGAAATCTTTAAAAGAACAAAACTTTCTTTATAATATAGAAAAGTAAAAATACATATATTTTTATCCTCATATACAAAAGATATCAAACCATGTTTCTAACACGATGCATATAAGATGCGAGATCCTCAAGTTTATGATGAGATTCTGAGTTAATGAAAAAGTGTCTAAACTTCGTTCTTATTCTATTTTTATTCTCCCCCACCCCACCCCCACCCCTCTATGCTTAGTCCTTTAGTTGTGCTCGAAATGGGATTTTTTTTTTTTCAATCTCAGCATCATAAAGATGCCTTTCTTTTTTGGTAAACAGTGTTTTCATTATTTTCTTTTATCTATATGTGCGTGGAAAAAGTAAATTTTGGAACTGGTCGTGCATAAATTAATAGGAAATAGAAGGGATTTACCTTTAGGTGTTCTTAATATGGCCTTAGTTTTTGACGCCGTATATTGTTAACAATGTTCTAGCGTCTATTCATGTTATGAAAGAGTAAAATTTTATGGTTATTTCATAAATAACCACTGAAACAAAATTATTATTTATTTAAAAGTCTTAATTTATATTTATCATTTATTTATTCATATTTAATCTCATTTATTTATATTTATTTTTGTCTATTTATCCTTATTTATTTATTCTTATTTATTTTTATTTATTCTTGTTTCTTTATGCTTATTTGTTCTTAATTATTTTATTAATCTTGTTTATTTATCTTTATTTATTTTGTTTACTTATGCATTCTTATTTATTTTATTTATTCTTGTTTCTTTATTTATTTATCCTTATTTATTTTTACCTATTCATTTTATTGTACTTTTTATTTAAATTTGTATTTATTAGATTTTTACGCAGCACGGATTGAACAGTTAAAAGAGTGATTGTTTACAGAACAATAAATTTCAGATTCAATTCTTACACTTCCTACAAGAAAGGCATAATGCTTTTAATGCATTCACCAGTATTTGCGTACATGTATTACGATTTGCAGCACTCTTCATAATAAAATTTCTCATAACTGCACTGGAATAAAGAAAATTTGTCATGTTCTGCAATCTTGAAAAAATATTTGTTAAACGAAGTCAGTCATAACATACTGTCAATTTCAAATTTAAGGGTCTGGGATAGAAACTTCTATTTATCCTCTTTATGGACAGTTTTATTAAACCATTTTACAGAAATATTTTCCTTTTAATAAGCCTAATTTTGTTATGTAAAATGATTATTCATAATATAATAAAACAAATATGATTAAATTAATATTTTAATTAAATATATTTCTTATATATATATATATATATATATATATAAAGTCCTTAATTCTTATTGATTATTTATTTACTTTTCATTTATTGTATTACCTCTTTTATTTAAATTTTTATTTGCGAGATTCTTATATAGCACGAATAGAACAGTTGAAAGGGTGATTGTTTACAAATCAATAAGTTTTAAGTTCAGTTCGTTTTCTGAATAACACTTTATATAAGAAAGAAATCATGCTTTCATTGACCAGCATCTGTGGACATGTCTTGCTCTTTTCAGTGCTCTTAACATTTGAATAACCGATAATGCTGCAATTTTGAAAACATATCGGTTAAACGAAGTTAATCGTATTATTCAGCTGGCTTTAAATTTAAGGGGTCTGAGATAAAGAATTATATTTATCTACTAGCTGATAGTATTATTCTAATATTTTTTCAAAAATGTTTTTAACGTATATGATTTCGCTATGTAAAATAAATAAATATATTTGATTAATGTTTTAATGCTATACTTTTTTAACACTTTACAACAAAGTTGAAAAGTGTTTATGACTTTGTTCATTCTGTCTGTCTGTCTGTCTGTCTGTCTGTCTGTCTGTCTGTCTGTCTGTCTGTCCGTTAGCACGATAACTGCCGTAAAAATGAGTTTATCAAAATGAAATTTTAGTATGTTGTTCAGACGGTCTGTAGGACCTATGGGAATATAAATAAATAATATCACCCAATTAGTTTTTTATTGAACCCGGGTTGAAAAAATGAAATACATTGAACACTATGGGACCTAATTTTTCAAACATTTTTTAAGTAAATTTAAAATTCACGAATTGCTTCGAAATTTTTAGGAAATATTCACATTATCCCATAGAATATATAAAAAAAAATTCAGTAAAATATGTTAAGTAGTTTTTTAATTAAAAAAATTATTTAATATAGGGAAAAAAACAAATTCAATTAAATTCTGACTTTGGGATATCTTCCAGAAAGAAAAGAGAGAGATATTATATAATAAATATCTCTCCATTTGTTTAAACGTTTTGCATATGGGAGTGGCTTCATATTTTAAAATAAATTTGGTAGATAACAATTTTTCATTTTTTTTAAATTTTATATAACTCTTCTTGATAAATTTAATTGATGGCATTTTAAATGCACTTTCCTACGTCCTAGAGAGTTAAAATTTGGTACACAGCTTAAATTTGTTGAACATTTTATTCGACAAAAATTTGATGGATCTTTAAATATAGATCATACATTTTTTTCGAAATGGCCTGAAAATAATCCCCGTTCACTTCTATAAATCATTGTTGTAATATTGTTAAAAATTCTGATGTGGACAGCACATGTCTTTCTCTGCAGACTCATATTCGTTCTCTTTATTTATTCAATGATAATTTGAGTTTATCTGCACAACATAAGTATTTTAAATGACATTGAATTTACACGTTAAACTTAAATTTGGTTCTCATTTGATAGCTGGACTTATTGTCAAAGGTGGCGTAGCGAAAACGCGAAAAAACTAGAATATCTCAAGAACGGCTAGTCCTAGAGTAATGGGGTTAGTCTTATTCTTTTTGTTGTCAAAAATCACATATAACATAGGAATTTAATTGATATAATTGAGCACACGTAGTCTTTTATTTTTATATATAACGATTTTTGCTGGCCATTTCGCAAAAATAGCCCGTTCCTTTTTCCCGAATCGTAGTAGAATAACCTACAAATGATTTATATACAAAATTTTGTTAAATTTGGTATATAAATCACTTGTAGGTTATTGAAATATTATACTCCAAATTTTGTTAAATTTGGTTCATTAGTTTTTAGCTAGAGTGGATAAAGGCAATTTCTGCGGCCATTTCGCAAAGAAGGCAGATTTTTTTATTACGAATCGTACTATAATCTAATGAACATCAGGATTTCCCACAAAAAACATACCTACCAAATTGTATGAAATTCGGTCCATTAGTTTTTCAATTAGAGTGGATGTAATATCCACACAGACACACAGAAACATACACAGATACACCCTTACACACACAGACGTCTTCCTAAAAGTAGTTTTTTCGTGTTCTAGAAGTCCCAAAACGTGTAGATCCTTTGAAAATTCGAGTTCCGATCTTCGGCACGATTCCAATACTTTGAGTACATACACATACACATATTATATTATCTGTGTATTATCTGTGTATCTAAATTCCGTGCCTATGCGATTACAATAGTTGTGATTTTAAATGATCCCTAAACTTTTATTATTTCTTCAAGGAAGCCTAATTTTAACATATGCAGAATGCAAATATCTCAAGCGATTGTAAGATGAATTACATAAGAATTGCTGAATTTTTTTCACACAAAATTATTTAGCTCTGGAGTCTGGAATACAAGTTATATGAATGAAATATTCATTGATTTTGCATAAAGAATCAGATGATTTATATTTCGATACAGTTTTAAATATTTAAGTATAATAAATTACTGTAGTACTGTGATAATGTAAAAGATATTACCACTGAATGAATCACATTTTAGAAATTTTTAAATGAAATTACATTTCAGTTGGAAAGTGTTTCATAATCAATGCTTATGCATGATTGATCTTTCTTGTTAAATTTGAAATAGCTATAAATTCAAAAGGTATATTTAAAAAATAAGGATATTTTTAATTATTTTTATTTACTCAGAAACATAATTCGTTATTTATTTGTATCTGTTCATATACTGCTTAAAAAATTTTTAAACCAACTCCTATTTTATATCAGAAACCTGTTTGATAAATATGGTAAAGTAAAATATTACATTTGGATTTATAACTCCTGAAGACAAATAAAATTTAACATTATAAACGATATGTTTCAAATGTCATAGTTCCACTTTAAACCTTCCTTGAGACATCAGTTTAAATTTGAACAATTGGGGAAACTTGAATCAATTGAAGAATTCAATTTCTGATCAGACAAGGTTTAAAAAGTTCAGTATTACATGACGTCAGCTGACAAAAGTTTTTAGTGTTTTATTTATTAACGTTTTAATTTTAGAATTTGCGTAGGTTTTACATCATTTAGTTTCACTATTCAATTGAACTTTCTTTTTGGCTTATTAAAAAAATTCTGTTTCAGATCTACTTGAAAAATATTGATTGCAGAGATAAAGCAATTAAAGAGAGAAAAAAAAATAAAAAGTCATCTTACGAGTTTAGTCATGTTGGAGCTTGCCCCTCACGAGACTGTAATAGTTAAGTTCATAGTCTCACGACAATTCCCCCCCCCCCCTCAAATTGGCGGGTTTTGTTGCTATGACTATGACTCGCATGAACTTAAATTTGATTGTTGATCTTGGTGCAGTAATTGATAAAGAATATTGGATAAAGAAGAGTTGTAAAAAACTAATGATAAAGAATAATGGCAAAGAATAATATGAGAATAAGTAGGGATAAAAAAATAATTTGAGGATAAAGAATAATAACAAAAAATAATTTGAAGATAAGTAGCAATGAAGAGAATATGAGGATAAAGAATAATTAAAAAGATTAATTTGAGGATAAAGAATAATGACAAATTATGATTGGGGTGAAGAGTGGATTCGTTGAGACTGTGCAGCAATCTCGGCTTCGGTTTCAATTTATGAGGTGATAAAGATGTTCTGTAATATACTTATAATATGTAATATATATATATAATAATATATAATATATATATAATATTATATATTATATTATATAAAATCTGATGTGGGCAACACATGACTTTCCTCATATAATGCAATAAATTTACTACTTTTACAGTAAAAAAATAGGTTATTCTTATAGTAAATACTTATATTCTTTCCAAGATATTGAATTTTCGACAATTAGTCGTCATTTTCATTGATTTAGCGTCATTTTAATCCATTTGGCGAGATTTTCGTTAATTTGACAACATTTCAAAAAGTCGCCAAGTTGGTGGCATTCCGCCAAATTCGTCGCCAAGCTTTACTGACGGAGAAATAAGTTATTCTTATAGCAGATAAATGACTATTGGCGTTCAAATACAAAAGTATTACTCGAAGTATCTTTTCTCATGAATGGAACGAGCTAGATCCACGAGAATGATGTCACCAAATTTATCGCATGGTATTACATATGAAAAGTGAGCATGTTTCTCAATAGGAAATATATTTTTTTGTTTTATATGACTTTTTGATAATTTTTTTAAAAATGTGCAATATATCGAGAACGGTTCATGTTAGCGTTCTAAAATTTATGTTAATCGTTTTCTAATGAAAAATTACATAAGAAATGTCTATTTGCGTAACTTTTTCAGCGGTTTTGATTTTTTGACGATTTTTTCAAAATTTCACTCAAAAATTTAGGGGGGGGGTCTGAAAATTCAATTACGTTTAAAAACAATAGGCTTCCAGTGTTTATAGATTGTGATTTTTGTACCAAATTTCGTTCGAATCGGCCCATTCGTTCGTCAGTTATCGTCTCCACATACTCATTGACACACGCACATACTTTCACACACACACAGACATCACTTCAAAAATGTTTGATTCGTGATCAGGGATGCTTGAAACGTGCTCTCCCGTCGAAAACTCGAATTCGAATTTTCGACCCCGTCACAATACTTTCCTTATACATTATGTATATAAGGAAAGTAATAATATATTATATATATTATATATTATATATATATATATATATATATATATATATATATATATATATATATATATATTATATATTATATATAATATTATATATAATATAATATAATAATAATATAATATATAATAATAGGTAAAATATTTGTTTAGAGGTAAAGATGTCGCATATTAGTCTCCGCATCTTGTAAATACTTTATAAGGCTGAATTGAAGTGGATAAAGGATTACAATAAATGAAACTGTTGCTTGTAAGAATACAACTTTCTAGTAATTCCTTGCAGAAAGCAGGCATAATTAAATCAGGTGACTACAATTGTTTTAAAGATTAGTCAGTTGTATTTTAGTTTTGTTAAGCGCTCACTGTTTCTCACCTGAAACAGGGAGCTTATTTGAAACAATTGTAGTCACCTGACTTGCTTATACCTTGTTGTTTTGAGGAAGTATTAGAAAGTTGGATGAAAGAAGTTACCAACAATTATTGTAATTACAGCTTATTTTAATCGGTAACTACAACAAAACATTTTAGTGTGATTCGGTCGTGAGAAAACTATATTTTTTTATGCTGTTCCATAAAATTGAAATATGAAAAATTGTTGGTAAAGTAATTTGTTGGACAAGTCAGATTTTTAAATTAAATACGTAATAGTTAAAATGAAATAAAATTAGCCATAATGTGTAATTACACACAACGACAGTATTATTTTTTTAAGTATGCACAACAATGAACTATAACAGTAAGGCTATATTTTATATCTTTCTAAATTCATCAACGTATACCTATGTATTAAGTGCCGTATCATGACTTTTCTTACTTCCTGTATCTTTCCCACTTATTTACAATTTAAAGCGCTATAAACGGTGTTCCTTCCCATAAAAACCACTTCCGTCGTAAAAGCTCGTGAAAAATTGTGCTTGTGACTGTTTTCGCCGCTTTTGCCAGACACTAACCACTGGGTATTAGCAACTGCCAAATAAATGCAGTATAAACCTGGTAATTTGCTAGCGAGGGGACTTATAGAGCCTAAGGGCCGGGAAGTTAGGCTCGCTTCTTGCATAATTACGTCATCTTTCTGAAATATCAGATGCAGTTTGTTTTCTGTCGGAAATTTGCAGCTTTTAGGCTAATTTATAGATGTAATATTATACGATTACTCTTAAACCACATGATATCCCGATATTTACACGATTATGCTTGCTCCAAATGACTGAATTGATGCAAGGTAATGTCTTCATACGTGTCCTTGGCGTTGACTAAAAATAGTTTAAACGCGTTGAAATAAGAATTGATTTCTTAATGGTAAGTGAGTCCATTGCATCAGTTGAAATGTGTTCTTTTATTTGATTTTGTCATTTTCTCTGCACTGTTGTATCAATAAGTTATCTACAAACATTATTAAAACACATTTATTAACATTGTGTTTCATATTCGTTAATAATATAATTCATGATACCTAACTTCTCCTACTTTGGCTAAGGTGGCGGAATTTTTATTTTGGAGAAGGAGGTTGTCTTTTGCTTGCGAAATCGGTTGGTACCTATAATAAATTATTTGCTGTTCTTCGGAAGTTTTATTTTTCAATTTAATTTTTATAGCAGTTTGATTATAGTTTTTTATTCCATTTTATTACTTTTATGTGCGTATTCTCTATTTTAAACTCTATGTGTGACCTCTTGATCTCAATTTATAAGTCCTGCTTGACATTTTTTAATGTATACTTTTAATGCTATGTGATGGTTGATATCCTTGTTTATCTTCACCATGTCTGCTTATAATGGCCGTAATGCATTTTAAATCGAACATCATGTCATCTTATCTGGGGACAGATGTAATATAGTACTTCCATCCGTTGGTGACTTCTCGATATTTATAACTTGATAGTTTGATATTCCAATTAAGATCTCATTTATTAATGAAATGATCATATGCAAAGTTTGGTGTGTTAATCATAACAGCTCTCTAATATGGCTAGCAACGAGACTAATAAAAAAAAAATCTGATGTGGGCAACACATGACTTTCCTTATATAATGTAATGAGTTTACTACTTTTACAGTAAAAAATAGGTTTTTCTTATAGTAGATACTAATATTATTTCCAAGGTATTGAATTTTCGACAATTAGTCGTCATTTTCATTGATTTAGCGTCATTTTTATCCATTTGGCGAGATTTTCGTTAATTTGGCAACGTTTCAAAAAGTCGCCAAGTTGGCGACATTCTGCCAAATTCGTCGCCAAAATCTCGCCAAGCGTTATGGACGAAAAAATAAGTTATTCTTACAGCAGATAAATGACTATTGGCGTTCAAATACAAAAGTATTACTTAAAGTATCTTTTTTCATGAATGGAACGAGCTAGATCCACGAGAATGATGTCACCCAATTTATCGCATGGTATTACATAAGAAAAGTGAACATGTTTCTCAATAGGAAATATTTTTTTTTATTTTATAAGACTTTTCAATAATTTTTTTTTAAATGTACAATATCTCGAGAACGGCTCATGTTAGCGTTCTAAAATTTATGTCAATCGTTTTCTAATGAAAAATTACATAAGAAATGTCTATTTGCGTAACTTTATTAGCGGTTTTGATTTTTTGACGATTTTTTCAAAATTTCATTCGAAAATTTAGGGGGATTCTGAACATTCGATTGCGTATGAAAACAATAGACTTCCAGTGTTTATGGATTGCGATTTTTGTACCAAATTTTGTTCAAATCGGTCCATTCGTTCGTCAGTTATCGTCTCCACAGACTCACTGACACCCCCCCCCCCCACACACACACACACGCACATACTTTCACACACACACACAGACATCACTTCAAAAATGTTTGATTCGTGGTCAGGGATGCTTGAAGCGTGCTCTCCCGTCGAAAACTCGAATTCGAATTTTCGACCCCGTCACAATACTTTCCTTATACATTATGCATATAAGGAAAGTAATATATAAATAGAATAATTCGTAATCCTTGAGAGCAAGCAGATTGTAGTCACAAAATTCACCCCACCTATAGGTATTTCTAATAACTTAAGGTCATCTGCACACCAGCATTGGTGTACTAATTACTTGCTTTTTGAATTTATTAACACGAAATAATAATAACTAAAGTAGCATGAAGAAAATTTCACATATAACAAAATATTGAAAATTTAGTGGTAGCCAACAGAAATATAGTTTTACTGTGCAGATTGCATCAAATCACAAAGCGCTTAATTCACGAAACCAATCCATCACTCCAGTAGAGTAATTTTCAAAACTTGAGAGAATTGTGCTATGCAATGACCTTTATGATAAATGCTAATCTCCATCGTTCACTTACCTTTTCAGAAATAAAAATAAGCCTTCACTGCAGAACCAGTTATTTCCAGTCTGAAACTCCTATTTATAAATGAATCACGAAACGTTCTAAAAGCTTACGTTTTGTAGCAGTTTGGTATTGAATAGCAATGATTTGGTTATCAAAATACAACATCGATTTACCATATTCAAGATAAAAACATGTTAATGATTTTTTTTAAAGTAATGGGCTTATTAAACGAGTTTTAAAGTATGAATAATTGACTATCACGGCTAAGTATATTGATAATGTACTTTCTATTGTGAATATTCAATTATTTATCTTATAAGATAAACAACTTGGGACATTACAGACTCAGAGTCAGTGACCGTTGAATCTATACCATTACATCAAGAAAATTTCTATTTTTTATAATGTTCTAGTACAATTGTAGGTTAATAAAATAAAAATCTGGCAGTTGTCCGTGGGAGGGTAGAACGAAGATAAACCCTTAAAGTTAAACAAAACAAAATGAAAATAATAAAATTATGTCATTTTATCAAAGCTGAACTTTTTTCATGTTTAAAATAAAATCTCATAGGTTTACATTTGCAATGCCAGACAGATAGGTTGATGGTAAAGTACTAATGACTGGCATGAAAATGACTGACATTTATATAATACTACTTGATAATGACTGACATTTGTATATAATACTCGTATTAAAGCTGATTTTTTTATATTTAATATATATTACCAAAGATCGATATTTGCAATGCCGGACCAGTACGGTGATGGTAAGGTATCGCCAGACCGACATATATCTGATAAAAATAACTGACAAGAACGTAATAATATTAAAGCTGATTTTTATTTTTCTATATATTTAATGTAAATTATGAGTAATTATAGCAAAAGAAAATATAGATTCAGCTATTCTTAGAAAATAAATCTCAATACGTTGCGATTATTTAACTACCGCTATTTTTCGTAAAATATTTTGTTTTAAATATTATGTGCAAATATTTAACAAATCAAATAATTTCAACGCCAGTATCGTATTTGACTTATCACATAGTCCTCTTAATCAGTATTCACATCCAACGTCACAGGTGCTCACGATTATCGGTGCCGATAATTGTTGGGCATTTATCGCATGCTATTTTTCAAAGATAAGGCAATAGTCCTTCAGAAAATAATTAAGTCCATAATAAACAAAGAGTGTTATGAAGATGAATTTGCGGCATGTAATTATGACTCGCAAGTATTTATTCCTTTATAATACCTTTCAGCACATTTTTTTTCTCTGAAACATGCTGGGTGGCGTTGAGTATTATTTATAGGGGTTTTTCAGCTCTCTTTTGTACAGAGAATAATTAAACGTTTGATGGTCATTTTTGTGGGGTGTTCTTTCTTTGTTTTGCGCTCCTTCGGTGTGGCTGGAGTTAATGATTTTCTTTTGCTCGAGGTTTTTTTTGTCTTCTGATCTATAGGCGTCGTAATTAATGTGCTCGCTTTTTTGGAGTTTTTAATGTTGCGGAAAATTTCTTGGATCGTTTTTAGCCGAATTGTGGACTTTTTTTAAATAAGTAATTAATAGTAGTATAGGATAAAATATATGAAATGTTTCCATTCCAGATTTCTTCCTCCTCATCCTCACGTATAGGAAACATAGAAGAATGAGGATAAAACATACATAACCAAAAGTGTAATTTATTTGTGACCTTAGATTTATATTTTGCTTATTTCATTTATGATGTAAGTAAATGTTTAATAAACATTTTGTGATTGTTTGTCTAATTTACAGCCAAACATCACAAACTGATACAAAGCACTGTAAAGAACTTATGCCTCAAAGCAAGGATTTCTGCTTTGCCATTCGACGCTTCATCCATTGAGCTACTGAGATTATTGTATTTTTCTATAAAAGAAGTGGAACATACTTTATCATCGTTCCAATTTCTGATCAAAGTGCAACTTCTGATCAGTACGACTTCGTTTCTCGATATTTTTAACTCCGGATAGTATTTGGTTGCCCTAACTCTCTATGGATTTAAATATTTGTCATAAATCATAGGGTCCGCACAAAATATCAATTTCAGTGTTATTTAGACCTCAGTCATACAGGGCCGACGAGAGGAGGAGGAGGAGCTGGAGTTGGAGTTTCAGGGCCCGAGATGACCTGGTCTTCGGTCCCAAGAAAATTTTATAATGCATGTATCGAATTTTTCGAAAAATGCAACCTTATTAAATAAAATTATTCTTGTAAATAACAAGTCTTGTTGCATTCAAGTCACATTTAACCCTCGTAAAGCGGCAATAGTTAAAATTACAATGCATATACAATTATTCAATTGTATATGCCTTCGCAATTATTCAATTATTTTGCCGTAAAATAAAAACAGTTCGGTTTAAATCCCTTGCGTCGTTATCATTTCATTTTCCTGGACACCATATTGGCACAATTTTTTTTATGCAATTAGTTAACTATGGTTGCTATCGTATAAATAATTTAAATCAATTTCCTATTGTTTTGTTACAAAATGCATTTCTAGCTGTTACTCGAAATTAAACCCTGGGCCTGCATTTTATCAATTTTAGAAATATTGCTATTTAGAATCAAGTCAAATATGTAACTAACTAGTGATTTTGACAGAAAGTAATTATCAAATAATAATTACTGACATTATAAAATTTATATATTAAATAATAACTACTGACTGTAATTATCAAATAATAATCACTGGCATAATAATTTTGACAAATAGTAATTATTAAATAATATAAAGAAACGAGAATGAAACTTGGGTACAACCAAAAGAAGAGGCTGAGAGGCACTAACCCTAGGGCCCGCACATGCTTTTTCCAGAGCTGCAGTCATTCACTAAATTTAACCTGTAGGGTCGTTATTCGAGAAAGGTTGTTGTTAAAGAACTCGTTCCAGTAAAACTTTAATATTCGATCTCAGCCAGTCAACTCTGCATTGTAGTTCTGAGATGCTTGTCTTTCCTTTTATATTTAAAGTGAATAATATACTACGAACAAACAGAGCTGTGCCTCAAGAAACAATCAGAATGAAATAGTATTCTCCTGCTCTAGTGTTATCTGTAGAGCATCCTCCATTTCTCCAATGGGACACCCTCTATTACTTGTGTTTCCCAATAAGATGGCGTAACACACAATTTAAAATACATTAATGACATAAAAAGCAAATACAGTGAAGACATATAGCATTAAAATAGTCCATACGACATTGAAAATGTGCATTAAAAGACTCTTAAGCAAAACAAAATCTTAACCAGAAGCTCTGGCATATAGAACTTGGAATTTATGCAGAAAACTAAACACATGAAATTTTAATAAAGACGATGAATTGTGAACATGGCTGAATCATTCCATTTAACGTGTCACTAACTTATGAAAAATGTTAGCGCTTACAAAGTGTTGCCAAATGCACTTTAATAAAATATGTAAGAACAAAGTAGATGATATAGAACAAAAGCAGAAATCATATTTATTCCCCAGAAAATATTTTCTGAATTCCAAAGAAGGGAGCAGTGGATAGGGAATAGATTAGGCAAGGGTTTATATGGTCGTTGTTGTTGAGACCCAGACCGTCCGACCTACCAGAAAGGTGTAAGGTAACTGTTTGGACGGTCGGGAAGTGCCACCCAATTTAGACCGGAACCCAGTGGGGGAGGCATCCACAGGGACCGTACCCTCCTTCCCCTACCACCAACCTCTCGGAAGGACTTACGGACCCACATGTTTAACGTGATCGTACTCCGCATGAACACGGCGGCATTTGTGGTAGCGTGCAAATCTAGCGCGCAAACCACGGGGATACCGCACCCGAGATGGCCAACAGCACGCGGTGTTCCGAGGTGGTCACCCACCAAGTACTAACCGCGCTCGATGCTGCTTGACTTCGGTGATCTAACGAGAATCGGTGTTTTCAGCACGGTACGGCCGTTGGCCCTATGGTTTATATGGTCGTGTAAACTTTAAATATTAAGATTTGAAACAGGAGTGTGGCTACACAATTGCAAAGTTCTTTACACTTGCTGTTCCTGCACACTTGCAAAGTGCACACCTGCAAAGTTCTTTACAACTGCACACTGTGCAGTTGTAAAGAACTTTGCTGTCCCAACCGGGAATCGAACCCTGAATCTACGAAATGGCCAGCTGGCATTCAACCGTTGAGCTACTGGGACGAAATTGCAAGCTCTTATTGTCGAAGTGGACTCTGAATTCTCCGCCCTCTAATGTCAGATTGGAGGGCAACTGACCATTTGACTGAGCACCTCCTGCTATTTTTACCTCAGATTAACCTCCTGCTGCTACTATTTTTACCCAGGTTAGCATCCTGCGTGGTCGTTATCCTCTCAATTTGAAATCGGCACTCAATCTTCCAGAGTCCACTGAATCCATACTAGTTGTTCTAGGGCACTTTCAGACCTCCGACATATTTGCACTAACCTACAGGGTTGATTTGTTCGGGCGTCATTGTAAAGAACTTTGCTGCCCTAATCGGGAATCGAACCCTGGATCACCGAACTGGCCAACCGACGCTCTTCCGTTGAGCAACCGGGACGAAATTGCTGGCTCTTGGACTCTGCACAGTTTTTATTTAATATGTGCAGTGTAAACCTAACTAATTGAGATAAAATGTTGAGTGTTGTTGAGACCCAGACCGTCCGACCTACCAGAGAGGTGTAACGTAACTGTTAGGACGGCCGGGAAGTGCCACCCAATTTAGACCGGAGCCCAGTGGGGGAGGCATCCACAGGGACCGTACCCTCCTTCCCCTACCACCATCCTCTCGGAAGGACTTACGGACCCACATGTTTAACGTGATCGTACTCCGCGTGAACACGGCGGCAGTTTTGGCAGCGGCTGGAATCGAACCCGGGCCTACCGAGTGCAACTCCAGCGCGTTAACCAATGGGCTACCGCGCCCAGAAAATGTTGGTAGTTTCTAATTGTAAGTGGAGAGTTTTAAGCATAGGGTTAACTTAAAGAAATAGTAATTTCAGTAGTTCCTATTATACACTGAAAAGTACTTGCCTTTTCTCGGGGAATCTTGGGAAGAGAAGCCATGTTTCCTCCACAAAGTCATGAAAAAGCACTACCCTCTTGCAAATATGGTCTTCTTAACAGAATGTTGCCGGCGTGCGTCTTAATTCTATGCGTTCTATCATTTAGTAGTAATCGTCATAATTACTCGACTACGGGTAGACTATTTTGTTCTAAGGAACAATTTGAGTAATAATGGAAATTAATATCATAATGAATAAATCGTGTTACACGAGTAAGTTCAGAACGTGTAATTATGACTTGCAAATATTTATTTATTTTTATTTTTAAACACATTCCCCCCTCCCTGAAATATGTAGGGTGATGTTAAATGTTATAGTAGTTTTTCTACTCTCTTTTGTACAGAGAAGAATTAAACTTTTGTTGGTCAGTTTTGAGCGGTGTTCTGTTTTTGTTTTGTGCTCCTTCGGTGATAAGTTAATTATTTTATGCTGCCTTTTTGTCAGGATCAGGATCAGGGTAAAAAAAAAATTTAAACTGGAGTAACTGGGCCCATGTTGATCTACTGTATAAGCGTTGTAATTTATGCTGTTCGCTTTATGGCGTTTATAATGAACAAACTCGTTTTTCTCACACGAGAACTGAATAAAAAATGTATAGGAACTCACTTAATAGTGCCTATGAGTTACATGTTTGGGATATCAACTTCATTGCAAATATTTTCCACAATTCAGTTTTTTATATAACTTAATTTATCAATCATATGTGTGCTTCATTTGTTATCAACTTAATAAAAGAAATTTTAAAGAAATTTTATTATAAAAAAGATCTTGAACTAGATAGACTTTTTTTTATTCAAGCGAAAACTTCGAAATGTATTCAAAATTTTATATTTTTTTAATATTGCAACATAGAACAAAATTTAACATAATCATGCATAAAAGTATTTATTTATGTCTCAATGATCACTAAACTTAATAGTTTCAATCATTGCTGTGAAAAATAGCTGCGATACAATTCTTTATTCGTGACGTTATTAGTCCCCCTTGGGGGGCAAGTTACCCCTCCCCCGGTGGTACATTGTTAAGTATGGTATCAATCGAAATAATTTTCCAAGCCCTTTAAAGTAAAGGGTAACACGCTATAGTTGTAATCATTTGCACCCACGATGCTGATTTTTTAATTTTTATTTGTAAAAATTGAAAATAAAAAGGAATTCTGATATGAGGAAGTCGAGTTAAACTACAATCAAGTTAATTACTTGTACTAACCATACAAAGTAAGGCAAAATTAAAAATTAAAATTCCACTTAACTAGATTTAATAACCCGGACGATATATACACAGTTATTGGATGGATGAGAAACAAAACCCACTAGTATTTTCTACTCGACAGCAGGGTATCGGTTCGATAATGATATAGGGCGCAATGGGTTGGGGGGAAAAAAGTGGAATTAAATTGATAGTTGGAAAAATGAAAACAGTTATGGTTGCCAACAAATATCACGGAAGCAGTTCCTTCAAAATGGATTGAAATGGCCGGTCAAAATTGGTTGTTTCAGCAGAACAACTTAAAAATCATTGTGTAGAAATCTTCCAAAATTTTGGTTTAAGTCGAGTTATTGTGAGGTTTTATCACCTCGTAGTGAAGGGCGGAATAACGAGAATTGAAACCATGTCTGTATGCCATGGACCGCTTCTAACTAGAGAACGACTTTGCATACTCTTTTCACTGGTTCGTTTTATATGAGTAGATTTATGCCTAAACATATTTCCAATTTTGTACCACTTTGATATTTAAAAGCAAAAATGTCAAAAGACGATTCCAAGCTAAATATCCCCTGAAATAATATCTAATTTGGACTTTTTCAAGCAATGAGATTGGATCCAATAAATATTTTAATATATAAGGTTAATCCTCCCACATCTCTCCGAAAAAATAGGAATTAAAATAGCTGTTTTTTTTTTTTTTTTTTTGCAATGATCACTTATAATCTCACTCGATTTACATTTTGTTACTGGTTTGTTAAGCTTAATAGAGAGCACATTTATTGCTAAAATATTTCTCACGTTGTTTTTATTTCAGTATTATATCCGGGTGATGCTGATATTTCTGTTAGAAATGTGTACCAAGAAAAAAAGAAAACGGGAAAGTCTTGTACTGTCTACATAAGATACTGTTTCCTTAAACCGTCTGGAGGTAATTGATAATATAAGAATTGGAGTAAAAAATATATTCGATTTTTTTTCTCATTGAGTATTAAAAACAGATTAGCCTTGAAGGAAGGAGGTGGCAAAAGAAGGGGAAAAAAATGAAACGTCGTCAATTTCTGTCTCACCTTTCAGTCACTGAGCAATTTCTGTAAAAATGCCTAGCTGTACACTCATTTTTTTCTCATCAGAATGGTGCAATGGAGTTTTAAAAAAATATAGATCTATTTCTAATAACAAGATAAGTCTGACTAAATTTTATTTTTTTTGTTAGTGGGACATAAATTTTTTGCCCAAACCTACAGACTTTAGGTTACTCTAAAAGCATTCTCTATGCATGCATGAAAATATTATTCTTGGGTCAAAAGATGGCGCGAATTTAACCACTACACTATTAAAACTCGTCCGGATTATATGTGCCCTGGGGATTTGCAATGCTAATACAGAGACTAGAAGATAGAGATTGGTTTTCAATAACATATACGAATCTTGGAACGAAGGTTATCGAAGGGAAAATTTTAAAAATTTGGTATAATTTTTAAATATTTGTCCGAAATTGTCCCCAAACAGAAAAAAATCGTTAACCGTGCGTTTTCGAAACCTTGATTTAAGACACGAATTTTTGTGTGTGGGCAGAATATTGAGATTTGTTTTAAATGGCGGTACTTGAAATTAAAGTTAAGAAAATAAAAATTAAAAAAAATAATTTTATTTAATTATTTGCGTAAAGTATTTACTGAGTATATGCTTGCCTTAAAACTGACCTACAAATTTTAGAATGAAACTTGCTGAATTGAAAGTTAAAGTATAAAGTAGATTTTTATTCATTTAATATAGAAACACAACTTTAAGCGATTTTCACATTTTGCCCACTAAATTGTTCGTAGCGGTTGAAAAGATTTTTTGAGGTGATGTCTGTGTGTGTGTGTGTGTGTGTGTGTGCGTGCGTGTGTGTGTGTGTGTGTGTGTGTGTGTGTCAGTGAGTCTGTGGAGACGATATCTCACGAACGAATGGAGCGATTCGAATGAAATTTGGTACAAAAATCACAATCCGTGAATACTGGATCCGTGAATAATGTATAATACAATAATAAAGTACAGTGAACGATGTTTAATATCAAACCTATAAACAGAATCCGTTGCACGATTTGCCTATTTTAAGGATATTTGGGGGGGGGGGGGGGTGCATGTTTCTAGAATACTTTATATTTGAAGCCAGAATTGGATTTTAAAATTACGATATTCAAGAAGGTTTAAGCAGACTTAAGAAGTAAATCTGGATCTAAAAATTTAGGGGGATAAAAGTTAATTATTTAGCCTTCTTAAAAATACTTATTTGCCTTAATTAGACGTAGTATGACAAGTAATAGAAAGTAGGAAGATTTAATTTAGAGGAACACATTCCCAAATTAATCAAAATATTAGGCTCAATTGAAGCAGTTGTATTTGATCTTTTGCTAAAAGCACACTGTTTCTGACTTGATGAAGCGGGTTCATGACGCAATTGAAACAATTGTAATTATCTAATTTGTATATGCCTACTTCTATCAAAGAAGTAAAAGGAATTTCTTTGTAAATTTAATGTAAATTGTACTCGGAACTATTTTTCTATAACTCTATGCGATAAAAGGTATCTCAGAAATGTAAATTGAAAAATAAAAATAAATTATGGATCTTAAAAAAAGCGTTAATATTTTAGCTAGTGTATTAATATTTTGCCAAAAATTTTCAGTTAATCCATTGATTGGTATTGCAGTATTATTAAAAGAATATAAATAACATAATTTCAGTCTCATACCAGCGTTGTGATATACATTGTTGCAACTGAACATGAACCGCCTCCATAAGTGATAAGATGTTCCCCTTCGATATGTCCTGTTATCACCCGATGTATTAAAAAGTGATTAAGACTAATGAAGTGAGCAAGAAATAACGCCAGCATATTTCCATCTTTTCTGCTATTTTCCCTGTCTCCGTGTAATTATAACGCGCAGGCAAAGACAATCTGTAATTGTAGTGGTTTTTTCCAAGGAACAAAACCAAAAAACTGTAATTTTCTGGCCGTACTGCGGTAAGAGGCACCTAGGGGTAGTCTGCTGATGAGGTGTTGTTTTCTTTTTTTTTTGCTTTTTTTTTTTTTTTTGCTTTTTACAAAATGTCAAAGACGGCGGATCGTGATAGAACACAAAAATCTGTCAGTTCTACAACATGATAAAATTTTGTTATCTTTGCACCTGTCAGTGTACACTGGGAGATGATTATTTATTGGTGACTAGTCTAATACCTAGATGGTTTTTTTCAAGATTTGTGTTTTTGAGTAAAGTATTGATTTTTGAAGTTATTCTACTGAGAGTAAATGTCTTATTAAATATCTGATGTGGGCAACACGTGACTTTCCTTATATAATGCAACTAATTTACTACTTTTACAATAAAAAAGTAGGTTTTTTATACAATAAAAAACAATAAAAAATAGGTAAAAAATAGGTAGATATTTATATTCTTTCCAAGATATTGAATTTTCGTCGATTAGTAGTCATTTTCATTGATTTAGTGTCATTTTCATCCATTTGGCGAGATTTCGTTAATTTGGTAGCATTTAAAAAGTCGTGAAGTTGGCGACATTCCACCAAATTCGTCGCCGAAATCTCGCCAAGCGTTATGAACGAAGAAATAAGTATTCTTACAGCAGATAAATGACTACTGGCGTTCAAATACAAAAGTATTACTCAAAGTATCTTTTTTCATGAATGGAACGAGCTAGATCCACGAGAATGATGTCACGCAATTTATCGCATGTTATTGCATATGAAAAGTGAACATGTTTCTCGATAGGAAATATTTTTTTTTAATGTATGGGATTTTTTGATAATTTTTTTGAAAAATGTGCAATATCTCGAGAACGGTTCATGTTAGCGTTCTAAAATTTGTGTCAATCGTTTTCTAATGAAAAATTACATAAGAAATGTCTATTTGCGTAACTTTATTAGCGTTTTTGATTTTTTGACGATTTCTTCAAAATTTCACTCGAAAATTTAGGGGGGGGGGGTCTGAACATTCGATTGCGTATAAAAACAATAGGCTTCCAATGTTTACAGATTGTGATTTTTGTACCAAATTTCGTCCGAATTGGTCCATTCGTTCGTCAGTTATCGTCTCCACAAACTCACTGACACACAGACACACACACACACACACACACACACAGGCATCACTTCAAAAATCTTTGATTCGTGATCAGGGATGCTTGAAACGTGCTCTCCCGTCGAAAACTCGAATTCGAATTTTCGACCCCGTCACAATACTTTCCTTATACATTATGTATATAAGGAAAGTAAAAATGGTTTAATTTCAATTATTTTTAGCAAATGCTTTTCAAGTTTATGATTTATACTATAAAAGTATGAAGTTCATGCTTTCCCTATAGGATAAAGAAGGTTATTTTGTTAAATAAATAAGTTAATCTTCTGCGGATGACTTGCAGTTCTCGATTCAGACTCGATAATTTTGATACTCCACTGTTCTAATTCCAAACTGTTCCAAAAATGTATGAGTTCTCTAATCGAACCCGGGATTTGAACCAAGCACTTATGGATAGGAAGGTCACAGAAATTTTTGACACTACTATTGTGATTCCAACCACCTTAAGAATGTATGGGATCCCTACTCGTACCCAGGATTAAAACCTGTACCTATGGATTGAAAGGTTACAGGTTATCTTGCAGCTCAAGGAAAAGGAATCGGATAGAACTGTTTGATACATATCTAATCCAATGAGCTATAGATATGCAAAAATGCACCAAAATTTCCATTCTCTTATAAGATTTGAATTTTGTAGTATTACAATATCTTCAATATTTGTATGCAAAGTTTTGCTTTAGATTGATATTTAATGTTCTTCTAGGTAAAAGAGCGTAAGAATGGGACTTTCTGAGAAGTAAGTAGATAATTAATTTCTTGTTTTTTAATCATTATTATTTATATTTAATTAAATTTTGTAATAACTAATGTATTGTCGTAAAGAAATGTGGAGTGATCTTACGATTCTATTTCCTTTAAAATCAACATCAAATGACTTATTCTAATTGCCAGATGTAAGATAGCCAAATTTCATCTCAACTTACAAACTCATTGATGTCATATCATATCCCCTATAATGAGCATATGCATTTTGCTGATGCAGTATAAACATAAGGATTTGCGCTGCGACATGTGAGGTATTGAGTGGTCAAATTACTATAGCCAACGTATTGGGCCATTTTATGCTGATATTATGAGTGTTAGATCGCTGAATCGGTATAAGAAGAAACAAGAAAGATCAATCATGCTTAAAGCATTGATTATGAAACACTTTCCAACTTCAATGCAATTTTATTTTAAAAAGTCTAAAATGCAATACATTCCTCGGTAATATTTTAAAACTTATCGCAATACTACATTAATTTATTGTATTTGAAAACTTAAACCTTCATCGAAAAAAATGAACTTCATTCAAATGACGGAATTGAAATATAAATTGCCTGGTTTAAATATCTCTAAAATGCGATACATTCCACGGTAATATTTTTAAAACTATCATAATACTACGATAATTTATTATATTTGAAGACTTCATCGAAAACAACTGAAATTAATTCAAATGACGTCATAGAAAAAATAACACGCCTGGATCTCTCTATAAAAACAGCATTTCATTCATAACTTTCTCCCATTCATTTCATTCATCACAATACTATAATAATTTATTTTATTTAAAAATTAAGACCATGGAGCTACAAGTAATTAAACTCTACGCTTAAAACTTCATCGAAAATAATCGTCCTTCTCTTCATAAAATCAATTAATATTTCATTCATATCAGCCATACGCAGACTCCATGGGCTAAATTATTTTGTGTTAAAGAAATACAGCAATTCTAATACAACTCATTCTATATATTTTGCTGTTTACATTTTACATGAGTAAAAAATAGGCTTCGTCGTAGAAATAATTAAATTTGGATAATCATTTAAACTCAAATATATTGTATTTGCGTTGTTTCAGTATGTAGATGCACAGAATTTTAGCAAAAATAAAGTAGTTTTAGGACGGATACAACACTCAATATGAATTAAAAAGAGCTTTAAAAATCACGATTTTGAAACAAGATGGATGCTATATCTTATTTTGAAGTGAGTTACGTAATTTCTTCATATGATATGGATGTAATTATTATTTTAATTTTTATTTAAAAAACTACTGAATATATTTCGCTGAATTTTTTTTTATATATTTTATGGAACAATTTAAATATTACTTAAAATTTTCGAAGCAATTTGTGAATTTTAAAGCTGCTTAAAAAATGTTTGAAAAATTAGGTCCCATAGGGCTCAATGTATTTCATTTTTTCAACCCGGGTTCAATCCAAAACTGATTGGGTGATATTATTCATTTATATTCCCATAGGTCCTACAGACCGTCTGAACAACATACTAAAATTTCATTTTGATTAAGTCATTTCTACGGCAGTTATCGTGCTAACGGACAGACAGACAGACAGACAGAATGAACAAAGTCATAAACACTTTTCAACTTTGTTGTAAAGTGTTAAAAAAACTGAAGGGATGTGGAGACTAATGCCAACATTTCTCAAGAAATAATGGGTAAAAATCGCGACGGACTTTGACAAACTTTGAATGTGAAATGATCGTGCTCAAAGCAGCGATGTGAGTACCAAAAACCGACTGGACTCATGAATTTTGCGAATGCATGGTAATTTTTGGAGTGTATAAAGTGACCTGCCAGATAAAAACAAGATATTGATTTCAGACTTGTAGTCGTCAACGCATGATGGATTAAATTCAATTATTTCCATTCCCTGGTTCAAATTAAAGTAGCTATAGTTTTGCATGCTTGAACTGAGCGAAATGGCGGCAGACTTGAATTGTCCAACAGACGGGCTACAGTTAGTGAAATTACAGATGATCTGAATCAGAGACAAAGTCAGATGGCCCAGTTCGCCGTACATCGCATGGTATGGGATAAAGAAACAGAAGTACTAAACATATGGTTATATTAATGTGGTATGCCAATATATACGGGATTCATAGGAAAGTTCTTAATACCTCCATCCCCTTAAGCACTTTGTAAGAAAAATGCATTTGAGTAAACGTTAGATTTATCTATAGTAAAGTGACAAAGTGACCATATCTGATTGAATAAAAGTGATTGCAGTCCTTCTAGGAGAGAATTTAAAAAGTTAGAGTAAAGAACTCTGAAAGAAAACGATATAGAAAAAAAAAATCTGATGTGGGCAGCATATGACTTTCCCTGCACACTTATATTCACGTTCCCTTTATTTCAATTACATTTAATTCACTTTTAATTCAATTTTCGTTCTCATTTGAAAACTGGACTTCTTTTCAAAGGTGGCGTAGAGAAAATACGAAAACACTAAAATATCTCGAGAACGGCTAGTCTTAGTGTAATGGGGTTGGTCTTATTCTTTTCTTCGTTAAAAATTACGTATAAAACAAGCATTTTATGGATATATTTGAGCATACGTAGTTTTTTATTTTGGATTTTGGTGATTTTTGCGGGCCATTTTGCAAAAAAAAGGCAGGTTTTTTTTTTCGAATCATACCAAAATCTAATCAGCACCAGAGTGTCTCACAAGTGATTTATCTACTGAATTTTGTGGAATTCGGTCCATTAGTTTTTCAGCTAGAGTGGATACAAGCTTTTGTGGGCCATTTCGCAAAAAAGGCGGGTTCTTTTATCCCGAACCGTACCCAAAACTAATCAGCACCAGATTCGCCCACAAGTGACTTACCTACCAAATTTTATGAAATTCGGTCAATTAGTTTTTTAGTTAGAGTGGATACAAAATCTGCACAGACAGACACACAGACAGACAGACAGACGCACAGACGTCACGCTGAAAATGGTTTTTTCGTATTCTATAGGTCTTGAAACGTGTAGATCCGTCGAAAACTCGAATTGCGATTTTCGGCATGATTCCAATACTTTCCCTATACATTACCATGTATTGCAGGGAAAGTAAAAAGCAAATTATAAGTCATATAGGGTTATTGGTAAATGGCTGTCCTATTCAGGAATGATAAAATAAACAACACTTGCATAAACATAATCTAATTACATAACAGAATCTAATTACAGAACAGAATCTAATTACAGAACAGAATCTAATTACAGAACTCTACATCAACACAAATGAAATGTCACCAGAGTCAATGCACATTTGAATTCCAAAAAGAATTTGACCGCGTACTTTGACGAGCATGCATGTGTCACAGTGTCAGAGGCCCTGATGATAACACCTTTTTGACAGATATTTATTGATTTACGTATATGTGTTTCGTTAGATTTTAGTGCCGATATTTATTAATTAAACAATGTTCTGCAATATGGTAGTTGGCTTTTGCCGTCTATATTGCTTGTTTCCGAGTTCGTCATCCTTACTTTTTAAATTCCGAGTTCGTCATCCTTACTTTTTAAATTCAGAGTTCGTCATCCTTACTTTTTAGAGCTCTGGGAATTCGATCGGGAATGGTCAGATAGACCTAACGTATACCTCCCATGGATCCTTCCTTCTGAAGTTATTGGGGTGTTTAAAACTTTTTTCAGTATACATATGTACTAGACCTTAGCTACGCCTGGTTGTGGTCAAAAATCTGAGAATATCCTTAAAGGAACTGTAAACCAACAAACTTATACCATCTTGCTTCTAGCGCAGAAACGGTCAGTCAATGCTGATAAGATCTAATAAAAATAAAACTGGTACACAGATGCACTAGAAAAATGAGTCAAATTTACATACGTTTTACCCTTTTTGTACTACACATCCTTCAGAGTGTATCTAGGTAACTTTGAATAACCAACATCTGCTTTCTTTATATGCCTGTTTGTTAATCAACTTGACATATATATAAAGGAAAACAATAGAAAAAGAAAATCACTGACCACACCTAAAATCTGAGTTTAAGAGCTGCAACCCATTACTCATCAGCGGCTCAATACAGAAACGTAAAGCAACAAATGCGCAAGTATCTCTGCCTCATGAATCATCTCTACCTCTGGGCAACACGTTCCAATTTCTTACAGACATGTATCGGGAGCTTTTGCAGAAGAATAGAAAGCTCTTTCACCACTGAAAGCGTAAGTTTTATTTTCTTATTTTTTAGGTGCGGCCATCGAGCATGTCATTAAAGCTTATTAATTACAATGTGGACAAGGAAGCATGGAAAATGTACTTCTTACTCTCCCTATCATGCATCGTAATGTGTAGGAAAACTATTAAATTGGAGTTGAAAAGTGGAATTCGAGTTTTCAAAGGGTTTACACGTTTCGGGTATTCTAAATACGAGTCAACTTTGACGCGATGTCTGTGCATGTCCGACTATTGACTTACAGTCTGTGCATATCAGACAGTTGACTTACAGTCTGTGCATATCAGACTGTTGACTTACAGTCTATGCATATCTGACTGTTAACTTACCGTCTGTGCATATCAGACTGTTGACTTACCGTCTGTGCATATCAGACTGTGCATATCTACGAAACAAAAATTTTAGACATTATAATTGGCAGGGTTATAATCTCGAGGGAGCCCTCCCAAGATTTGAAATTTTGCCACTGGTCTGTGCAATGCATTCTCAAAAGTAGTCTGACATCTTTGCCGAAATTTCATATTCTGGATTCCGCAATGTTTCACCTGTATGGGATTACGTTCGTTATGTTTTATGCTTGCAGCCAAGTTAATTTTTCGCTGCCATAAATTTGACTTATTATCGAAAATACAGAACAATTCTACGCTTTTTACATTGCTCCCGCTTCATGGACGGGTGGTGTCTTTTTGGACTTAGAAAAGCTCCTTGCCAATTAAATTTCACAGTGTGTAGGAGTGGATTGTGGGAATTATTGTTGAGATGATGGACTAGTTTGCTGAGGGTCATTGATATCACAGAATAAACAATTTCAGGACAAAATGCAGATGCTAATTTGATTTTACCCTATCAAATATTTTTCCGAAGTTGCTAAAAATTCATTGAAAGCACATTTTTATGCTGCAATTTGTCCCAAAGTATTTTATTCGGTTACGATGTGCCTTTAAACAGGTTTTCTTGGTATTTCTATTTCATCTTCACAAATTACTTCTGTTCACAAGGGGAAGTTTGATAAGGATCTATGTGGGAACTGGAAAACTCTATGATTTATTTGTTCCATGAAAGTAGCAAGATGCAGAACTCCTAAGAATAATTGGTTATACGCTGAACTAAATTTTGGGGTAAGTCAACAGGACGAGAAATATAAAAGTTTAATTGAAAATGTAATAATAAATGTACAATTATAAATTGAAGATTTTAATGGAAAGAACATGTTTTTATAAATACTGAAGTAAGAAAACAGCATGTCTTCTATAAGTTATATTTAAGTTATATGTTCTTCTCTAAGTTGTATTTAAGATATCTTTTCAGAACTTATGTTTTTTCACAGGTGGACACCGAACTGTGGAATAGGTGGCTTGTCTGTCTTAAGCATGCGATTATGTACATACACACTATTAAGAGGCCAATTTAAGTGTAATCTAATCCTTAACTTTCAAATAATTTTCACTACATCTTAATGAGTGACATTAATTATCCCTCCCCAGCACAGCTGTTTTCGGCACAAATACCAATAATGTGTATACATATTTGAAACTCTATCCAACATGCAGTTTTGAAATAGTTTATTTTTCACTTGGTGACTTAGCGCATTTGATGACTAAAATAACAATACCACATAAAATGTGTATACTTATTTGAAATTATTTTCAATTTGCAGTTTTAAAACAGTTTTTCTTTCATTTCGTAACTTAGCGCATTTTGAGACGTCGTCAACCTACCAAAATTCTCTCTCTCTCTCTCTCTCTCTCTCTCTCTCTCTCTCTCTATATATATATATATATATATATATATATATATATATATATATATATATATATATATATATATATATATATATATATATATATATATATATATACATATATATATATATATATATACATATATATATATATATATATATATATATACATATATATATATATATATGTATATATATATATATATGTATTTATTTGGATTTAAATTTTAAATCTCATTACTGAATCTACTAATGGGATAGTTACTAATTTATATGACAAAAAATACTATTTAAAATTTAACATTAATAAAATATTACCATTTAATTCCTGCATCTCGATTCAATTGTTTAGTTATATTTAATCAACCTTTTAAAATTTATAGATTATCAGATAAAAAATTTCATGCTTAGCACATTGATAACCTAAAAATTACTAGTAAATTATATAAATATCCAGCATATTTAGTAAATGGTATAGTTAAAAAGTTTGGATTAGCTTAATATTCTTAAAATTCTCTCTTTAGTATCTTATATCTGCCAAATATCTGCATTCTCTTGAATAAGCATTACAATGTATTTACATATTCTTATAGCCTCTATGTTTCCTATTATATTACCTGCTCCTTTATTTTGAAACTTTTACTGTAGAATATATCACATTGTATAGTCCTTTCGCAATAATGTTATTTATTTCTCACGAAGGGCAACAGTAGATCTCTTCTTATATCTTTTGCGATTGGCAACATTGGTCTCGCCATTTAATGCTCGAATGGATAGGATATTTACAGTGTATTTCAGGTATTTGTGTGTACTATATAATTTTTCAATCTTTATGCTAGTCGTCCAAATAGCATTAGTTTATAGATAAAATCTATCTCTTGCTTCAGAAACTAGCATATTTTGTGTTCATTTTGAATAAATATTTGGACATGAAAAATATTTTTTTGAAATGAATAATTTTAGGTCTAGTGCTTTTCCACGTGTATGGCTTTAATGGTTGGTTATTTTTTGTTTTTCTATTTTCGATACAACTTCTCTCTATTCTATCATTGTATTTTCATATTATATTTTTATTTTATATATATATATATATATATATAAATAAAAATTGAAAGATTTTAATCGAAAATTATGCATAAACTACTGTATGTACAAAAATCCCATCACTAGCATATCTGTTACAAATGAGTAACTATAGACCAAGACTAAGGATAAAAATAGAAGGTAACATATCACTACAATGGAAAGGGGGATGAGAAGAATATTAGGATACAAAATTCACAATTAAAAGTATATAAATATAAATAAAAATAAAAAGAAAACACGGCAAAAATGAGAAAAGGCAATAATAATTAGCTCAAGATAAAAGATTAAGACATAGAGAACAATCAATTGAAACTACACAAAAAATGGCGGTTAGTTCGAAATTGCATTCCCATCAGGACAGCCATACAATTCGAATTAAAACCGATAGAATAGCCAGTTTCTGACAATGGCGATTATATATATATATATATATCTATATATATTTATATATATATATATATATATATATATATATATATATATATATATATATATATATATATATATATATATTTATATATATATATATATTTATATATATATATATATATATATATATATATATATATATATATATATATATATATATAAATATATATATATATATATAAATATATAAATATATATATATATATATTTATATATATATATATATTTATATATATATATATATATATATATATATATATATATATATATATATATTTATATATTTATATATATATATATATATATATATATATATATATATATATATATATATATATATATATATATATATATATATATATATATATATATATATATATATATATATATATATATATATATATATATATATATATATATATATATAGTGAGAGAGAGAAAGTACCAAGTATATAAACTATTAAATTTACAATACAAATGTATAAAATAACTGTATTATACTTATTGCTCTAGTGCAGCATATATATATGATGAAATTTATAAGTAACAAAGATGAAATAAATTAGAATAATTGAAAAGAAATAGTGAAGCATCCATAACAAACTATGGAATTCAATTACTAACCAGAAAAGTTTCAAGAGAAATCAGGAAACCACGTGGCCTATTATTATGAACGAAAGATCATTAGATACCCTTATGGTGCTAGGGTTAGACTAATTTTTACAATCGATTAATACATTCGATTGTCTATTCGATTCATTATTTATTATTTATTAGCTCTTTAAGTTATTTCATAGGGTTAATTATGATTACCATTTTTTATATATATGCAATATTAAGCACATGCTCTATTTTGAGTGCAATATATTTGGTAGTTATCCCTTCATTCTTTAGTATGTTATTATTTTTTACAATTTTTGAGAATGGCAACATAGACTTTGCACTTTACACTCATGGATTGGAAACACCTTCTTTGCAATTCCTTCTCCACACACACACACACACACACACACACACACACACACACACATATATATATATATATATATATATATATATAATTTTTGTGTGTGTGTGTACACATCGTAAACATTTTACCCTAGAGTGACTGTGTTTATCTTATTCGTTTTGCCATGCAAACTTGCATATGAAATATCCAGCAAATTAATATATTTAAGCGTATTTAGTATTTTATTACTGTCGAATTTTAGTCTCCAATTAAGATAAAAATCCAATATTTTTATCTAAATTGCACCAAAATCTAAAATCAGCACGGAGTTGCCCATAAGTGATTTAAGTACGAAATTTCATGAAATTCAGTCGAATAGTTTTGTGTTGGAGTGGATAGATACACTGCATAGACAGGCACTCTGTCATGCACTCAGACGTCACGGTAAAATAGTATTCATGTTGTAGAGAGCCGTAAAGGTGAAGACCGTCGAAAACTTGGTTTCTAATTTTGAACCCTATTCTAATAATTTCCTTATACGTTAAAATTTATTATAGGGAAAAGTAAACATTATTGATTCCAATTCAGAAATAATCAACCTGTATCCATCAAAATCCGACGGTCGAATTTTTGCCCCTTTCAAATGCTTTTTCTATATGCACTATTACTACAACACCTTCATAAATTACTATGTATTATAGAGAAAGTAAAAAAAAAAGAAATATTTTAGAAAAGGAATTCTCAATATATGTCCATCAATATTTGACAGTCGAATTTTTTGTGCCTATTACATTGCAACAATATCTTCCCTATGAATTATCATGGGGAAAGTAAAAATATTTATTTCAGTCAAGGAGTGATCAATTTCCGTCCATCAATATTTGACAGTCGCATTTCTAACCCTATCACATACTTTTCATCCCTAATGCTACAATACCTTCCCTATGAATTATCATGTATTATAGGGAAAGTAAAAATGTTTTATCTCAGTCGAGGAATGATCAGTATGTGTCCATTCAATACCTTCCCTATAAATTACCATATATTATGGGGAAAGCAAGCAATATATATTTTTGTCAAGGAAAGATGAAATTGTATCCATCAAAATCCAACAGTCGAATTTTCGACCCTATCACATACTTTTCATCTCGATGCTACAATACCTTGCCTGTGAATTATCATGTATTACAGGGAAAGTAAAAATATTTATTTCAGTCAAGAAGTGATCAATTTCCGTCCATCAATATTTGACAGTCGCATTTTTGACCCTATCACATACTTTTCATTTCTAATGATACAGTACCTTCCCTAAAAATTGTGTATTATAGGGAAAGTAAAAATATTTTATCTTATTCAAGAAATGATCAATATGTGTCCATCAATATTCGGCAGTCGAATTTCTAACCCAATCACATGATTTATTTTCTACATTTCCTTTTACTGCAATATATTCCCTACTTCGTCTCACACTACATGTTTTCCCTTAAACACACATTTTACACTTATATTATGCATTGTGGAGAAAATTAAAACCAATTTGTCGTCGAGGAGAATTCATGAAAATTTCCATTTTCAGTTGGAATTCTTTTTTTTTTTTTCAAACAGGAAACGTATATTTTATACTAATTTCACACGATGCTCGTTCTCCGTCTAAGATAGCCAAAATGTCATGCACTCATTGCAGGAACATCCTCCATACATCATCCCTTAAACAGACAGCTTCGCAATATTCAGCACTTAGTGTTCCTCCCTTCAACGCTGGGAAGATGGAGCACCGACTAAAACCCCTATAAACTTTCCGATTTCTTCAACGCTCGGATTTTCGAATTTCCTATTTTATTACTAAAAAACAGGCAGGTGCTTTCCCGCTGGCCCTTGCCCCTCCCAGTGATCATGATCTGGAGGACTCCCCCTTGCTCATCAGTGATGATGAGGGGGAAATCATCCGCCGGCATGATCTTTCTGGCCATCAGGTATCAAATGAACAGAGGATGGCTTGTGTGGACTTCCTCTGCCAACAGTGGGTATGTTATTTTCGCATTTTGCGACTTTTCTTTGGTTTGGTTTTTTTTTCTTTTTCTTACATGCGGAATATTTATTTGAAAGGTTAGGCATTATATTTCTTATTGCAGTTAATTGTTTGGTGTCTGTCAGTGTTCTGGCTGGGGTAGTTGTCTTGCAGAAAGATATGTGTAACATGAGATATGTGGATTATAAATCGTAGTTTCTTATCATTGCAACCGGGGTTTGTATAGAGTTTATATTTTTTTTTCTATACTCGGTGCATTTATAAAATAGTTTCTTATGCAAGTCATATTCTTTATAATTTTCATCATTTTATTTTGCTAACTAATTGTCTACCTGTTCTTCGTATGGAATATATGTAATGTAAAGAAGCTTAATTCACAATTTGCGGTGACCTTTATAATATTTGGAGATTTTATTATTTTATTTTTTTAATTTTACAATAATTCTTCTCACAGGAAAGAAATCAATGGGTTATCCTGTAGTGAGAGAATAAACAGACAGAATCACAAATTACAATTTTACTTATATAGGTAATAACAGTTTTACTGTTAAACAATAGCTTCGTTGTAGACTACGTTTATGATCTTCTTATTAGAAATTAAGAAACATCTTTCATTTGTGCCCCTTGGAATTAAAAGATTTAATTTTTTATTTCGTTATTTTATTGAACTTCCATAATGCTAAAGATAGAGGCACAAATAAAAATTGTTTCACGTTATCAGATTTTAAATGGCATTTATTGAAGATATGATCAAAAACCATAAATTTCCGTTATTTTTGAGACTCAAATAACGGTTGGGTCCCGTTTGTTTGGAGGCTCATATAACGATTGGGGCGCGCTTATTGAGGAAACAGTCACACGGACATGAAGGCAAACAAACAGAAGGACAAGACGGAGGCTCAAATTTTAAGTGGGACCTTACTAAGGACATCCATCAAAATTTCATAAAATTCGGCACAGTCGTTCTTCCGAGATGATGAGACAAACGGTCAAACAGATGAATATTCAATTTCATTTATATAGATTATATTTTTTAGTGTACGTGATATTTTCAAAGGAAACGTATTGTAATCAGTAACGTAAGTAGGTTGGGGTTATAACCCTCATTGACCACACAATTACGTTATCTACAGGTTGCATCTGAAAAATGAGCACTGTAAACTTACCATTCGAACTTCGACCTACCCTTTTCCAAGATTCTAGCTATACACATATTATTGTGCTACGGTCAAATATCCAAGAATTTCTTCTCTCACAAGAATCGTAAAAGGACG
Source organism: Amaurobius ferox (assembly GCA_951213105.1). Taxonomy (NCBI): domain Eukaryota; kingdom Metazoa; phylum Arthropoda; class Arachnida; order Araneae; family Amaurobiidae; genus Amaurobius; species Amaurobius ferox. The sequence goes on along the minus strand of OX578149.1, from coordinate 83,814,808 downwards.
AATCCTGTTGCTAACAGTGCAGTTGATAACTATTCAACGTTGATGAGCTCTAACTAAACAACACTGGTACACTTTTCTGTTACACCATATTTCTCTGAGGTATACGCATGACAGTGTCCAATCATTGTTATTATTTTTTCTCGGGTCTCACTCAACTTATCTGTTACACCAAATTTCTCTGAGGTATGGCATGACCATATCTAATCATTGTTATTACTTTTCTCAGTATTTTTCTTTCGATTCAGACCGTCCGACCTACCCAAAATGTAAGGTATCTGTTTGGACGGTAAGGACAGTGCCCCCCAATTTATATGGAATCCAGTAGGGGGCGACATCTACAGGGACTGTACCCTCCTTCCCCTACCACCAACCTCTTGAAAGGACTTACAGACCCTTATATTTAACGTGTTCGTACTCCGTGTGAGCACACTGACATTTTGGGCAAAGCCAAGAATCGAACCCGGGTCCTTCGAGTGCAATTTTCGCACTCTAACTACTGGGCTGTTTCGCTCTTACGTTCTGAATTGACGATAAAGTGCGTACTCATTCGCATCGTAGAGGAAATCCAACGATTTTTTAAACGTACATCTTCTAACTATACAACATTGTGAAACATTTTGCGTCGTGATTTAGTTCGTTTTATTTCTATATTATTTGTTATTTTAAAGCGAATGGCATCCTTTACAGGAGTCTATGTTCAATTGTACTTAAAATATTGCATATTTTAGATTTGGAATATAAAAAATAATACCTACATTATTATCAGATAAGAGAATGATTTGATTTGTATGTTCTTTTAACTAGAAATAAATGGACGCCATCATTTAAGAGTTATTTCTAGCTGTTCTCTAGGTATTGGTAATTAATAATTCGAATTCCAGTTTTCGATTAATTAACACATTTTGGGCACCTTAGAATACTTATTCACCATTTTTAACATGACTTATGTGTATCTGTCTGTACAACATATAGCCACTCTAACTGATGTACTGTTCATCCAAATTTTATAAAATTTGCCAGTTAAATAGCTTCATTCTACCTGTGAGGATTTAACAAATAAAATATATATATATATATATATATATATATATATATATATATATATATATATATATATATATATATATATATATATATATATATATATATATGTGTGTGTGTGTGATACTTTTTATAGCGTTAAAATTAAAAATACCTATGCTTACATATATTAAATAAATACATGTATGTGCATTCATAGCTTTTGACACTCAAACTACACAGTTGCTACACAATAAACCGTTCCCGGTCGTCCATAATGTTGCTCCAAGTCCTCTGGACGAGCCGGACGGCCTGGGGCTTTCACAATAAACCGTTCTTGACAGTTTACACTTATTTTTCATTTTGGCCTCTTGACGTCGATTTTTCGCCAAATTACTGGATATTTTATTTCTTAATTCAAAGTTGATGCAATTTTATTCAAGTATCTTTTTCATGTTTTCATTTGTACGATAAAACTCTAAATAACGCACATATAAAAATATATAGATAATATAAAGGATGAAAATATAAAGAATGAATGAAAAAAAGGAATTTTAATCTGCAGACTAAAGTCTTGTGTTGGCTGCATTAGATTTTTCATTTACATTTTAATTTATTCATTCAATTTTAAAGTTCATTATAGATTCAAAAGCTCCTTACAAACGTCCCCAGAAATTGATACGTAATAAAAAGCAATTTGTTAATGGTAAGGTTTATGTCTCCAAACCGAATGAGTTTAAATGAAACTAACTAACAGTAAGGAGTTAATGATTTTACAATCAATCGACTCCAACAGTAAGTTGTTTTGGATACATAAAAGTAATTGCCAGCCAACTCTCAAGGAGATTTATTTTTCAAACGAACATGAAAATTAGTTAAATATATATGTCAACTATTTTATTGAATCTCTCCTTACACTTCTTATTGACCGGAATATCTGTAAAACAGATCATGTGTAAGGATTTACAAATTCGCATGAACAGATGTCTAACTTTTGCCCAATTATGACCATAATGTCTGATAAAACAAGTGATGTGCAAAGCTTTACTAAATCGTATAACCAGAATGTCTGCAAAAACAAGTCATGTCCAACTCTTTGTCAAATCATATGATCAGAATGTCTGAAAAAACAGATCGTGTCTAACTCTGTCATATCGTATGACTAGAATGTCAGCAAAAAACGGATCATGTCCTACTCTTTGTCAAATTGTATGACTATAATGTCTGAAAAAATAGATCATGTCCAACTCCTTGCCAAATCGTGTGACCAAAATGTCCGCAGAAACAGATAATGTCCAACTCTGTCATATTGTATGACCACAATGTCTGTGAAAACAGATCATGTCCAACGCTTTGCATAATCGTCACACTGAGTAAAGTACTTTTAAAATCTCTTCCAGATTTAAGTTGGCCTCAAGAATTTTGAACATAGAAAAAAATAATTAAAAAAATAAAACAAATAAATCAAAATTTATTGTAAAGATATTTATTTTATATGTAATTTTTTATTTAAAAGCGAATGATAATTTACAGAGCGAAAAATGTGCCTTTCTCAAAGCATTTTCCGCCTTTGACCTGAAATAGAAATGTAAAATAATAGTGGAAAAGACATAGAACAGAATCATAAAAATAGTAGCATATATTCACAATAGTAAATATATTCACTATTACTAATTGAATGCGTGATTTGTAAATACTTTTAACCAGAATATGTCGATATCATTGTTTAGAATTATCACGAGCTATTCTCGAGATTGATAGTTTACTTTGTCACTTGATATGTTATATCCTTCGAAATAAATAAACGAAGTATATGAAATTTATGCTTATTTTAATCCGTATTAACACAAACCTCACTAATTTTAATCACGATCTAGCTATGAGAAGGCTCTTATTTTCCAACATTTTCGAAATTTGTTTATCGACATGAAAATCATGAGTTGGACGCAAAATAATCTTTCATATTATTACCGATGTTGATAATATATAATTAATAAAATATTATTGCAAATGCGCGCTCTATCTATTTCTAACACCTATTAAGGTTCTGTACTTACTCATATTTATCCTGCTGCATTTTGTAGGTCATTAAAGGTTTAGTGGAAGGCACGAGAATTTATTTCATTGTTTAATTTACATTTTAGATTAGACTGTGGTTATACTCTCAACTTTCTCAAAAACAGAAATTTATCTTCATTTTCGCATCAAATTTATATTCCTGTGTAAATATTTTTGTTCGTGCAGTAATTATGCTTTAAATGTTTACAGGACAAAATCATTTATAAAATAATTACATGATCTTTAGAAATTACAAAACCGAAATTATTAAAATATAACATAACGTATTATTTACCAATCTCTTCAAACCACTGCGGATATGCGAGGGGGAAAATTATTATAAAGAGAATTTCTCTCAATTATAAACACAATTTCTCCGATGTTCAGTGTTTTTCAATTCTCATTAATAACTTCACAACAAATAATTGGAATGGAAAAAAAAAAAAATAGAAAGCAGATTTTCTTCGGAAGATTTCTCCAAGTGGATGTGATTTTAAATCATTTAATTCTGATAAAATGCAGTAATATAATTAAAATTTGATTATTTGAAACATAAATAAAAGATTAAATGTCTTGGGAAGTATATTTTATCTGAAACAAAATCCCGCTCTTTAACCTCCCCCCCCCCCTCCCCATCACCACCACCACCATTCAATGCTGCATTTTCCATTCTTTTGATTGTATGATATGTACTATGGATAGCACCAGTCACGTGAGCAAGAAGGAGGGAGGGGGTGCATATTCACGCCATTGGTTAAACAGTTACATTATTTCACCATTGAGTCCATATTAAAAAACGACATTCTTTACTGAGATCCCCCCCCCCCCTCAACTCCACATAACGAGATTCTGGCTGTCCAGTGTTCTTTTAAATTCATAGCATAATACTTTGTAATTTGGCTTAAAATTAAAACATGACGTGTCTATGGTTGAAGATGAGGGCACGTCCTTGGACATATTTGAATATAATCGAATTTAAGAAAATTCTTTACATGGCTAAAGTGCTATAGCTGGTAGCATGTTTAGATGCAATCCAAGAAATTCAGAATACAGGACTACGCCGGCTAGGACCTAGCCCAGTGCCCGACCCTTGGGCCGGTCAAGGCCTGAGTTTTCTAACACCGTTTTGGACCGGATTTGACTCGGGCATAGTTTTTAAAATTTCGGGTACGTCCATAGCGAGTATATATAATTTTGAAAAAAACAACAACAAATTAATTGGATTTTAATTGAGTAAGTGAAATTATTGTGTTTATTTTAGCAGTGTAAAGGTAAATATTTAGAAAAAAAAACTTTTATCTCAATTCTTTACGAAAATTTTACAAATTCATGCTTTTAAAACATTTGAATACAAATAATTTTGCACTGGACCCGACTGAGATTCAATAGTCTTCGGACCCCCTGGACAGACTCTGCTTCTACATTTGATATTTCCCCAGGCTCGGGTTATACTGCTATTGCCATGCCGATCCAGGTGAATATCTGGAATTTCGACCCATGCAGACTTCTAATCCAAATACGATGTTCGGTACCGAAGATAAGTTCTTTTGAGTTTAAATTAAGTATGATAATACTCTACAGTCACGAAGGGGGGACTACTATGCAAAGGGTCTCCGGAGTATGTAGGAATGGGGTAAGGATTCGAGAGTAAAAGTGAAATAAATATATATATATAGAGAGAGAGGAGGCCAAGATTTGAAGTTCTGCCTCTGTCTATAGCACTATCTCGTTGGGAATGGGAAAGTAGCTCGAAACACGAATTGACAGTGTTAGAATTTACGAGACTTTCATACAGTATTATAAGATTTTGCAGTAGTAAACATAGTACAGTTGGTACACATAGTAGGACTCATAGTGTAGTTAGTACACATAGTAGCACACATAGTTAGTACGCAGAGTACACATATTAATTAACATATTACAGTATAGTATAACATTTTGTCATTCATGCAGTAACTAACTTTATAAATCACAAAATGTTTGTTTGCCGTGTGAACGCCATTACAAAGTAACGAATGCCATCGTTGTCGGTACAAACATTCCACATTCAATGCACCGCCCTTTACACATTACAAATTCTCGTTCATTCCGATAACGAATTCGCTTTTCAAAGCCACTCGTTCTGCAACATTGTTCACAACATTACCATTCTGCTGCTTCCTCAAACGAGAGTGAAAACATCTGAGGCAATTCACCAGCATTTAAACGCATTTTCATATCAAAAGTCACGTCAAAGCTCGTTTATGGAGTGCCCAGAGAGTAAAACCAATCTTACAGAGATTCCTAATCAAAAGTGGAGGGGGGGGGGGTGAACAGATGTTGCCAAACCTCCCAGCGACACAAAGATTTTAATAAGATGTTACAGTTCGCCTGAATTAATATGAATTATTTACCGAGGCTCCCCGATGTGAGTTTGCTCTGGCACAGTTGAGATTTCTCTGGATTTGAAGGAAATGAGTGTGAATTAAAATTACTTAAATGAGCAAGGGAATTATACAGGTTCTGCTTGAATATATTTTGTTCGAAATTCGAAAAGAACATGGATTGCGATGGGTGTAAGGCGGTGTTCCGGAGATAAGAAATCTCCCATCAAAGGAGTTCAATGCGTCTGCAGAAATTGAGCGCTTTCTTTGCGAGGAGGTTTAAATGTAGCCCTTTGGACTCGTAAAGCTTATAACAAGCGACATGTTGTCAGTGGATTATTATTGGGGAGACTGATTGCGATGATGTATAAAGAGGGAATGAGTGTATTTCATGAATGTGAAATCGTGATTTTTGCGCGCTCGTGCATGTATTGAAAAATATTCCTTTCTGAAGTGGCGTTTAAAAGAAGGTCGACGCGAAACGGAATTGAAATTCAACTAGACGGACAAATAAGACTATATTTATACAACGGGCTGATCAAAAAAGAGCGTAGACTAAATTTTAAAATTGTATAATATACCGAGAAATTGAATTAATACATTTTTTTTTTCAGTTAGATGGCATTAATGTGCCACCAGTAATGTATCAGAGATATCGTCTGCTGTTTTAGATACGTCAGACGTTCATTATAGACCTCTTTTTTATCAAGTGAAAAACATGGCGTTTTCCCAGAGTGGAAGAATTTTTTTAAACAAAAATGTTTTTGTCCATTCGTATGAAAGTGTTATTGAAGAGTTTCAGAAGAGTTCATTAAGAATTTCAGAGACGCAGACAGTTTATCTTCAGTTCAAACGGAAGGTCTGCCTGTCCCCGCTTTGCATGCCAGTTTTTTTTTAAACATTTCACTGTAACCTCGTAAGCATTGAATTGCTGGGGCTTTGATAATCTTCTGAGCAGTGTGTGTGTGTATATATATATATATATATATATATATATATATATATATATATATATATATATATATATATATATTAACATTAAGATCTCAGATCGCCAACGTGGTGGTCGAGTGGCCAAGGTGAGCGTTTCCACAGCAATCGCTCGACCCCCGCGTTGTGGGTTCGGGTCCCACGTAAGGCATGGATGTTTGTGTTGTGGGCGCAGTGTGTTCCGCCCCCCTCTGGTGCGCCTGGGGCAACGTCCTAGGATGGCTAAATGATTCACGTTCTGGCCGCTGACAAAGGCGAACGATGAAAGTGCCTGGCGATTTAAAAAAAAAAAAGATCTCAGATCTGTATGATGTAATTTTAGCTCTATATAATGCTTATACATTACTAATCTATCAACTCAAACCAAATTTATCAATTTTCCTAAACTTCTTCACTTTGTTATTTTCAATAATTATATTTTTCAAGGAAATAAATTATACTTACAAGTCTCAGGAGTTCCACAGGGTGGCAGCAGTAGCAGTATGATAGCTAATTTATACCTTTACATTATGAACATTCTTTTGCTTCAATAAATTATACATTATACAGATATGTTGATGATCTGATTTGCTTAGTATATATACTGAAAATTATGTCATAGATATAGACTTCCATCCAGACAATTTGGAATTAATTCCTAATGAAGCTACTATTAATAATAATATTAATTTTTTGGAATTAAATCTTTTTATTGAACCTTCTAATAGAATTGTTACTAATTTATATGATAAAAAAGACTATTTTAATTTTAACATTAATAAAATCTTAACATTTAATTCCTGCAACTCGATTCTATTGTTTAGAAATATTACACTTAATCAGCTTTATAGAATTTATAGATTATCTGATAAAAAAATGTTATGCTATACATATAAATAATCTAAAAGTTACCAGCAACTTATATAAATATCCCTCCTATTTAGTAAATGGTATAGTTAAAAAATTGAGATTAGCTGGATTTTCATAAAATCTATTCATAGTATCTTACATTAGCCTGACATCTCCATTCACTTGTATTAATAATACTTTTATTTTTACATCCACTTAAACATTAGCCTTTTTATTATAAGCCCCAATTTTTAGTAGCTCTGTTTGTATTATTACATTTTTTGCCTTTTCGTATTATTGTTATTTATTTCTTACGAATGGCAACAGTAGATAATTTCTTTTTCCTTTGCGAATGGCAACACTTGTCTCTTTATTCTGGGCTCCCGGGTTCCACTGGTTTGTGCATATATAGAGTTTTTTACAGGTATTCTTGTTTTCTTTTATTTTTTCTTCTTTATATTTGTTGTCCAAGTAGAAATGGTTTATAGATATAATCTATCTATTTCTTCAGAAACATGCATATTTTGTGTTTGCTTCGACAAAATACTTGGACCCGAGGAAGAGTTTTGCGAAGTGAACAATTCAGTTATTTAAGCCTAGCCCTTGTCCATGTGTATTGCATTAACGATTGGATTTCATTTGCTTTTCTTTTATCGATTCCATAACATCGATTTTTGCAGATTTTCTTTAACTTGATGATTCGAATTTTGTATTTGTATCCATTTGATTGAATATTTGCTGATTTATACTTTTATTTTGTAGGCTTATTAGAAAGTTAGGTTTTTCGAGTTACAGCTCCTCACTTTTCTTTCTTTGGACTTTCAAACTATTATATATATATATATATATATATATATATATATATATATATATATATATATATATATATATATATATATATATATATATATATATATATATATATATATATATATATATATATATATATAATGAAATATAAAATGAAAATCCAATGACAGTATAGAGATGTTGTAACTCATAATAATACACTTACTTAAAAATTGATACAAATATAATTTACAGATATGTTGATGATCTGATATGCTCAGTATTTACTGATAATTATGCCACAGATATAGATTTCTATCCGGACAATTTGGAATTAATACCTAATGAAACTTCTATTAGTAATAACATTAATTATTTGGATTTAAATCTAATTATTGAACCTACTAATGGGATAGTTATTAATTTATATGATAAAAAAAGACTATTTTAAATTCAACATTAATAAAATATTACCATTTAATTCCAGCAACTCGATTCAATTGTTTAGAAATATTACACTTAATCAACTTTTTCGAATTTACAGATTATCAGACAAAAAATGTCATGCTTTGAACATTAATGACCTAAAAATACCAGTAAATTATATGAATATTCGGCATATTTAGTAAATGGTATAGATAATAAGTTTCAATTAGCTTAAAAATCTCTCCTTAGTATCTTATTTTAGCCAAACATCTACATTTTCTTGAATATACATTACAATGTATTTTCATCCTCTTATACCTTAGTCTCTATGATTTTCTATTTTATTACTTGCCCCTTTATTTTGCAGCGTTTACTGTAGAATGTCACATTTTACAGCCTTTACGCAGTACTGTTATTTATTACTTATAATTGGCAACAGTAGATCTCCACTTTTAACTTTAGCGAATGGCAACATTGGTCTTGTCATGTTATGCTCGTCATGGTTGTACATTTGAGGTCTATTTTCAGGTATATATGTTTCCTATCTAATTTTCAATCTGTATGCCTGTAGTTCAAATAACACGAGTTTATAGAAAAAATCTGTATCGTGTTTCAGAAACAAGCATTTTTGCGTTTACTTCGATTAGATATTTGGACTTGAAAATTAATTTTTTCGAAATGAACAATTCTTAAGCCTAGAGCTTTTCCGCGTTCAAGCTTTAATGCTTGGTATTTTTTGTATTCTTTTTTTAGATTCCACACCGATTTATGATTGATTTTTGTTTATTATCTATAGCTTGATGACCAGTAACATGTATTTAAATTTCCTCATTATGGTTGAATTTCTATTTATTACTTCTTTGTAATTTGTAGGCAAATTTTAAATTAGCGTATTATGAGTTACAACTTCTCTATTCTATCACTGGATTTTTATTATATATATATATATATATATATATATATATATATATATATATATATATATATATTTCCCTGGCATACTGTTGATTGTTGTTTCGGGCGTGTAGTGTTTTCTGGGATTAAAAGCATGCTTAAACCAGGAAAAGTGGTCGCAATCCCCCTTGACCTCTCTACAACCCCGTAAACTCACAACTTCTAATTGTATTAATCCATTTTCAATCTCATTTTTTCTTATTGTACTTTGAGGCTTAGATAGAGCAGCAAATGCGCATTACTATTCCTTGGATTTTATATTTCATTTTGATTGTACTTGAGGAATATATATATATATGTAATAAATGTTTGAAAATCCAATGAAGGAATAGAGAGAAGTTTCAACTCCAAAAACACCAACAATAAAAAATGCCTTACAAATAAAAGTATCAGAGAATCATCAATCAAGTGGAAAATAAAATGCAAACCTCTAGTCATCAAGCTGAAGACAAACAAAAAACATCAATGGAAAGGAATCGATAAAATAAAATCTAATAAAATCCTAGCATGAAAGCTTTACACGTGGACAAGCCCTAGGCCTAATAATGAATTGTTCATTTTGATAAAACTCTTTGTCAAGTCCAAGTATTTTAATAAAATGAACACAAAATACATGTTTCTGATATCAGTGATAGATTATATCTATAAACACTGAAAACTTGGACAACATGCATAAAAATTGAAAAATAATTGGAAACATGAATACCTGAAAAAACGCTGCAATATACGTCTGATCAGTCAATATACGTCTGATCTATTGGAGCCTTGAAGAAAGAGAACAATGTTGCCAATCTCAAAAATAAAAAGATGATAACTGCTGTCTCCAATCGTGAGAAAGAAAAAACAGAAATGCGAAAAGACGATAAATGGTGATAGGCAACAGTAAGAACATGTAAATACTTGGAAATGCTTATTCAAGAGAAAGTGGATGTCTGGCTAAAATAAGATACTAAGGAGAGAATTTATATATATATATATATATATATATATATATATATATATATATATATATATATATGGGTTTTTTGTACCTACTGTAGTTTATGCATAGTTTTCGATTAATATGTGTGTGTGTGCATGTGTAAATGTAGTAGTTAAAAATTGCATATATATAATTATATATTTCTATAGGGCAAATAGAAAACTTGCCCTTAAAGTTTCCTTCACCCCCCCCACCTCCTGACGAAAAATAATAAAAGAAACACTGCTCCTGGGTCTCCTTAATGGATGACTCTAATAAGAATGGCTAGAGAAATATTTCTTTAAATTAAAATTTCTTTCACGCTGGGAAAACACCATGTTCTTAGATTAATAAGAAAAGAAAAGTGATCTGTAATTATCATCTGACGTATTAAAAATAGCAGATGATATTTTTCATGTATTTTCGAGAGTATATTAGTGCCCACGATATTCTTGCATACGGTAGACCCGGGTTCGACCCCCAACGCGGTCTCAAACTAACTCCGTGTCTACGCAGAGTATGAACACTTTAAATCGCAGGTTCGAAAGTCTATCCGAGAGGTGATGGGTTAGAGGAAGGATGGTCCCTTATCGTTTGGCGTCCTGGAGCGATCGCTTCGTTCCGCTCTATAACAGTACTCCACACAATCCGAAGTGTAGAATGCCTGCAGTGGCGTAGTGCATACGGAACAAATGCATCTTTAATCATTTGTGTCCCTAAATTAAGATTTTTCATAAATTTTGTTTAATTATTTGCATAATTGTTTACTGAGACCTACCTCACTAGATGATAAAGGCAATAAAAATATTGAATTTTCTGTATTTAGATAATTGTAATTCATATAGCATAATGCCACTTGAAAATTGTTAAAAATGCTAATTTTTATTTGTGTGAAAATTTGTGTACAAATTTTCACACAATTTGTGGGTAATTTGTGGGTATAAAAATGTGTGGCTAATTTGTGAGTATAAAAATTAGAAAAAAATTTGTGGATATAAAAATTAGAATTTGTGTACAAATACTAATTTTTATTTGTGTGAATTTGTACCTTACATTACATACAAATTAACGATTAAAAAACTAAAAATTAAACGATTGCAGGAATAGATCAAATTTAATTACGGGTGACAAAATATTTTTTTTATGAACTTTGAATTTCTAAATAATTGGACTACAAACCACACAGATATTCTTAATTGCTGAATTAAAATTATAAAAACAAATACATATATTTCATAACATTATGAACCTATAATCATATGTTGTTAAAAAGGGCTTAAAGGTATATTTGAATACCGCGAAACAGAGGTATTTTAAAATTAATAAGAATTTTCATACAAAACATTAGCGCAAATAAAATGACATGTTATTACACTACTCGATTATCTCAAGAGGTTTGGAAAATGTGAGAAAAAGCCTCTTTGTCTGGAAAAATTCCAATTTTTAATGCTCAATATATGGCTCCAGAACATCTCACTTTTACTAATATCTGCAAATGAAAATGGGAAAAATCATCAGACATATTTATAGGAAGTATCCAGAAATATTTTAATATTATAAGAATATAACTTCGAGAAAAATGTTAAACAGACATTTATAGAAATCAATTTTAATCAACTGCCCTCTCGCTCCGCTCGCTCAACCCCCTTCGGAAGGCTTTACCTCCTACTCGCTTATGGCCTTTACCTCGCTTATGACCTTTACCTCCTACTCACTATTCTGCGCTCGCAGAGCTCACTTCATATCTATCTATCCTAAAATTTTTACTTTCAAAAATCTCTTTTCTTTCCCTGCCTATTTTCCGCAGGAAGGAAAAGCAGGGATTTTTCTTAGCCCAGGGAATCCAAAAGCTGAATTCCTTGATCGTGAGCCTGCTTCGCAAGCTATTTCATACCAAACTAAAGTTCAAATCGATAAACGGTTTATTTCATCGTGTTACCCTACGAAAAAATATACGTGCCGATGCGAAAAAAAACGTTCACTTCAGAAGTGCATACTAAGTAAAATATCTCAAAACCTACATCGAAATTAAAAAAATTGGATCCGTCCTGCAAAAATTCACCCATGTAGATAACTTCCTGCAAAAATTCGTGATCTTCCTATTGTTAGTCTATCCAGGACGCGAACTCGCAGCTCTAATATTTTGTCTTTGATTTTGATATTAAATATTTCTTAAACTGCAATATATATCAAAACACGGTTCATTTCAGCGTATTTCCTAAAGCTTTTTCTATAAGTGTACCAAATTTCATATTTTTATATGCAATAGTTTTTGCGATACGAAGCAAAGAATTTCGAGAAACGAGCAATGTCTCAAACGGCGGCGGCGACGCCGTCAGCCACTTTTTTTTAATATAGAGAGATATTATAGATATAAATATTTTTACCTAGATGTATAACATTGTTATAAATATATATATAAATACAGTAATATTTATACACACACACACACACGCATACACATTCTTAATATATATATATATATATATATATATATATATATATATATTAAGAATTTTAATTTACTTGTATTGTAAGTACCAGAGATTGATCATTTATTGAAAATGGTCTGAAGTGAAAATTTGAAAGCAAAATTGACTCTACGATAAGCTTGAGAAAATTATAAATAGAACATTATAAATAAAACAGGTACTAAATAGGTAAGAAATACCCCTCTTTCCCTGCTCCATATATAAGGTAAGCAATTGAAAAAAAAATTACATGTGGTGAAAGATTGATGAATATAATCCCTTAACTACACTCTAAGATTAAAATTTATTTTAAGTGTTATAAACGAAATAATGTAATACAGGTACTTAAGGTACTAATCCCCTTGTTCCCTGCATAAACATACATGGTGTAAATGTATGAATAGTGTATAAGATGAAACGTTTCAAACAAAAAAATCGACATAGAACTAGAGGCCTTTCTGGCTCCAAAAATTTTTTTATATATGAAAATGAATATAACTGAAAAAAGTGAAAAGCATTTCGGAAGCCATGTACGTTATCAAGGGCCATACTTGGTTCGGTAATGCTTAACTTCTACGTTTCTGTGTGTATAACTGTAACTTGTATTACCGAAATTATGTTCATGGCCCTACGTAGAAGAATGTAGAAAATGGATCAGATAGATATAAATATAAAAATAATCAAGCAAATTAATCAAGTATACCAGTTTGATGACTTGCAATATTAATTTTATTAGAATACGATGTAATGTTTAAAAGATGAGACAGAATAAGAGTAAAATAACATAAATTGAGTTACCACATGTTTTGGATACATTGGAGTGTATAATTGAGACTGACTTAGCTTTGAGCCAACTCAAAACAGTTTACAGTTAAGGTTATAGACAAAGTGTGTGACTGCTGGAAATGAAACATGGAGATTATGAAATTTTATTACTTATTTAATATTTATTTATTATTAATCAAATAATTGATAACTCTTCTAATATTTAATTTATACTTGTATAATTCTTTGGATTTTTATTTGTCACTGTGATGATAATTTGATTAAAATTTTTGATTATTCAATAATGGTTGATATTGACCTGTCAATATGTTGCTGTAATTGGAGCATAGTTTTAAATTTAAATTTAAATTGTGTTTTAATAAAGAAAAAAATAAGGTTTGGCGAGTATTTATTTTGGATGGTGGTTACATATACATATATATATGCATATAATATAAATATACAAGATATTTTATTTCAATTGATTTCTAATCATATATTTTCTTAAGTTTAAATCAATGCTATTTTTATTAATTTATTATCTTGGAGGAGATGAATTGAGTGATTAGCAGGAGATATTCTTATAATCAGTTAAAATATTATTTTATTATTAAATCTACCCATTCACAGCGGTTTTGCAAGTTTTTGTAAGTTGAAATAGATGGATTTGGTATGTATAGTTATTAAGTATTCAGAGTACTATGGAATTTATTAAGACATCAGTAATTTTTTTTAAAGAAAAGTAGAAATTTAACAAATATCGGTTTGTATATTTCTGTAATACTACCAATCTATCTTTAATATCCAAAGAAAGGAAATTAAGGGATCCGTGAATACCCACTCCTCAAAGATAACCTTAAGGAGATGAGTAAATACGGTAATTATAGTAGCATCAAATGACATAAAAACTGCTAAAGATACAACAATTACAATAAACCATTACAACGTAACATTTAAAAGATAAACATAGACAATAAAAAGGGTTATGATGACAATCAAAGCAGGTAAATAATTAGCTATCAATACCGAAAATTATATATACATAAGAAATGCAATATAAAATCGCATCTTTATGCCATTATATATTCATCAATTATTGCCAAACAATTATTGATGCAATAATTTATTTACATATTAAATACGCCGATCCGGTGGTCGAGCGGTCAGGGGCATGCGTTTCCGTCTGATAGCTGGAATTGCCGTGTTGTGGGTTCGAATCCCGCCAGCGAGCATGGATGTTGTGTAGTCGAGGCAAAGTCAGAATTCTGCCCTTTGGGAGCCTCAATAAAGGTGAAGCTGCATATTCTCCCCTTCGCCTTGGGACCAGGGGCCTAGGGACGCGGTGCTAGCCGCTCCTCACCACGGGGGATAAGTCACAACAACATACTAATTACTGTTTGGCATTAATTATTTTAAATAATGTAATTATTAATATTTATTGTCATATATTAAATATTTGTACGTACTGTGAAAATGTCTGGGTACACCACTGCATATCGGCAAGGAATGCTTGTATTTAATTTAACGAAAAGCCTGCCTGTTCTCGCTCTGTCTGTATTCAGTTTCTTGAAACCCTCTTTACTAACCTCATAATTGTTGAATTGTTAAGGGTTTTAAAGCATGGGTTGAAACCCAGACCGTCCGACCTACCAGAAAGGTGTAAGGTTTAAAGCATGGGTTGTTGTTGATGTTGAAACCCAGACCGTCCGACCTACCAGAAAGGTGTAAGGTAACTGTTTGGACGGTCGGGAAGTGCCACCCAATTTAGACCGGAACCCAGTGGGGGAGGCATCCACAGGGACCGTACCCTCCTTCCCCTACCACCAACCTCTCGGAAGGACTTTCGGACCCACATGTTTAACGTGATCGTACTCCGCATGAACACGGCGGCAGTTTTGGCAGTGGCTGGAATCGAACCCGGGCCTACCGAGTGCAACTCCAGCGCGCTAACCAATGGGCTCCAGCGCGCTAACCAAGGTTTAAAGCATGGGTGTAACTTTTCAACGGAAACTCATAAGAATGGTTAAATGAATATTTCTCTAAAATAAAATTCATTTGACTCTGGGAAAACGCTATGTTCTTCGGGTTAAAAATAAATAAGAAGCCTATGTGTAGTCATCGTTTGATGTATTAATGTATTAAAAACAGCAGATGATATTTCTGATATATTTGAGTATATTATGCCACCTAACTAAAAACAAATTCTACTATTTCAAAATTTTGGTTCATTATACGATTTTAATTAACCTCAGTAATAAATAGTTTTAATAATATATAGTTTTAATGATATATTTAATCAATCAATAGTTTTAATGATATTATTTATTTCATTCAATAGTTTTAGTGACATTATTTATTTCAATCATTGTTTTAATGATATTATTTATTTCAATCAATAGTTTTAATGGTATTATTTATTTCAATTAATAGTTTTAATGATATATTTAATGAAATATCTTAAACCTCCCATCAAACTTTTCGCATATTCTTCTGTTAAAACAATAAATAATTTATGTTACTCCATTCAGTAGAGATACCTCTGTTGAAGTGGACGGTGAAAAATTGCATCTTATTTTTAGTGTTCCGATAGCTATCGATTTTTGGTACCTAGTTAACCGAAAATATTTTTTCCGGTTGATTGCTTATCCGACATAACTCGTATGTTTAGATTAACTATACAGCTCTGCCCTTATACAATACAACCTGAGTACTGCATCTACAAGGACTTTAGGCGAAAGTTCTTGCATTTGGTGCAAGAACCTCACAAGGATTTGGAGTGAAAATCATAATTTGTTTATGCAGAAACAATTGGAACTTGAGATAGCCTTTAACATTTTTTTTGACGATTGTGATAAATTTGTAGTTTTAAAGCATTGAAGCTATCTTAATTTTATTGAATTGAAATTATTTACATTCCTCAAAAAATCAATACTGTTGCAAATAATTTTTTTTTTAAATTAATCTATATTGTGTTAATAATTATTTGCAAATAAATTAATATTTATCTATAAATAAATTATCCTTGTTACAAACAATTAGAACATTTTATAGATACAGAATTTTTTTTTTTTTTTTTTTTCATTTTATTCTATCAAAACGACAATATAAAACTCGAAAATATTAATCACTATTTAAATTTATTGTCTATATTATAAGTAATGAAATGCAGTTTTTTGTTTCCTTTTTTAATTCATCTTGGACAAAATACACATGTTCAGATTAATCCACTGCATTTTCTATTAACTGGGTATAGATATTTTAAAAATTGGTTAATCTGATAGAGATTAGGAACTGGTTAACTGGTTTAATGTTCAATCACTACAATTTTACAGAGTATATGTGTTTTACTTCATGTATTTTCACACTCTGTAGATCTCTATTTTCATTATCATTATTTTTATTATCTACTTTGTAAGTAATAAATATATTTTCATAGACATATCTATGGCTTATGGAGATAAACCAAGGTGTGTTGTAAACCGCCCTCATTATCAGTTTCAATTTTTAACCGGATAGAGAGTTTAGCAACAAGTTAACTGGTTCAATGGTCAATCAGTACAATTTTACAGAGTATATGTGTTTTACTTCATGTATTTTCACACTCTGAGGTCTTTATTTTCATTATCATTATTTTCATTATCTACTCTGTAAGTAGTAAATATATTTTCATGGCCATATCTATAGCTAATGAAGATAAATCAAGGTGTGTTGTAAACCGCGCTCATTGTTAGTTTTAATTCCTAGTTCTCGAAAGAGCTGATATTCTTATGTTCTGCTTTTCCCTACATTTTATAAGCATATACATTGTTTCCCCTATAAATAAACCAAAGCAGATAGAAAAGCAATGTAACCAATGTAAGCTTTCATTCTCAAAATGCAGGTAGATTTCGTTTTTTCTCTAAAGATACAGTACTTTTGATTTATTGAGTATTTGTATGCTAATTACAAAGCTGTATTTTGTATATAAATAATAAATAAATTAAAAAACATTTTTTTTATCCATAATTACATTTAATGTAAACTAGTAAATGCACTTTTTCGTACCTGTGATTTAAATTATGTGCAAATTTTAATAGTATTTTAAATCAATTGTCGTTAAAAATCTTAATTTTGGTGCAGCTCTGTTCTGTGTTATGTAGTGGATGAACATGCCCATACTACAGATTTTATATATATTTTTTTTTCGTCCTTTTATATGTTTTTATTTTAAAATTTAAAAAAATAATAATGAATAAGTTTATTATGAATTGATGAAATGAAAAAAATTATTTATATGTCAGGAATAATTTTTCAAAACTATTATATTAAACAAGTTATAAAATCGAACTAAAGCATTAAAACTAACAGTTATTAGCCAAAACTACTATTCCTTGTAAATATTTTGAGTGACTTTTATAGGGTATATAACTACTGAGACAACGAAAACAAAATTCTCTTTCTCCAATAGCCTTGATAAATAACATCTAAATCACGAATTTGGCTTCTTATTCGTTCAAGTGCTTCAAATATTGATTATATAGGTGTATGAATATCAGGTTCAAATCTCCAACTTTTGATTAGTGTTCTTTATATTCCTTCACTCGTTTCTTAGAAGCATTTCTAAATTTATAAGAAGAACTTTCTTATGAGCAGAACGTTTCGGTAGAACGTTTCATCAATTTTGCCACAAGATCGCAGGTCAGTCATAAGCGTGATTCTAATTTGAAACTGTTTTGCTGAAACGAAAGGATGGTTTAAGAGGATATTCTTCCAGCTTCTCGTTTCATTTTTCCCATGTTAACCTATGGAAAATAGTCCCTGACAGCCAGCTCCTTTATATTTTACGGATTTTCTTGATATTTTTTGCTGAACACACAGATACTAAAAAGGGTTAATGCTTATGCTTTTTAAATGCATCGGTACAGTTAGAAGTGTTTTTTTTTTATTTATTGAAAAGTAATGCATTTATTTCACAAATATATATATATATATATATTTTTTTTTTTTTTTTTTTTTTTTAAATGGCCAGGCACTTTGACCTTCGTGTCAATTACAAAACTTTACTTTGACCTTCGTCGTTTTACAAAAATATTGGAAATACTTAAAATTCTCTTATCAATTACAAAATTCAAAATCAATTACAAAACTTTACTTTGACCTTCGTCGTTTTACAAAAATATTAGAAATACTTAAAATTCTCTTATCAATTACAAAATTCAAAATCAATTACAAAACTTTACTTTGACCTTCGTCGTTTTACAAAAATATTAGAAATACTTAAAATTCTCTTATCGATTTCTTTTTGAAGTACAAACCTTCTTATTCTGAGCATTCTGAGCTAATAATAATAATAATAATAATAATAATAATAATAATAATAATAATAAAAGCAGTACATTTTTTTTAAACTAAACGAACTAGAGGCTAAAGTTTATATTTTCCATAGGTTAACAAGGGGCAAATGAAACAAACGGTTGGAGGGAGAAAGAATATCCTCTTAAGCTGAAAATTTTAATTATTCTCACAATTTTATTTTATTTCATGTCAGTACTAGTAAAACAATAAATATATATATATATATATATCATGAATGTATTGGATCATGTTAACTTAGATTTTTTACATTATTCAAAATTTAAGAAATAAAAAAATATTGTCTAAGCAACTAACTACTTTTATCCTAAAATATTTTAGAGAATAAAAACAATTTATTTTCGCTGCGAGGCAAAATGATTTTATTTATTCATTATGAAGCAAAACCATTTGTATAATTTTAATTCTATGGAACGAAACAGTTTTTATTAATATCTTGGTAACTTCTGGGCCTCGAAACTCTTAACATGAACACAATTACTCGGAAAAGGAAAATAACTTTTAAAAATCCAACATATCTGTGTAAACTGTGTATTTCCATGTAAAACAAATAAACAGAAATAATTCTAATTTTATAAAGATAGCATGGGCATATTACACAAAATTATTCAATGGTGTCCATTTTTAATACATATAAGAATGAAAAAAATTATCATCTTTTAATTGAGTTTTCAGAAAATCTCTTGCTATTTCTTTTTCCACTGCTTTTGTCACTGTTTTTTTTATTATTATTATTCTTTCTGGAGATGGATGATTAATTTATACATACAAAACATATTGTACACTGTTCACTAAATAGAAGGGCGCAACAAAATGAGTTTTTCGATCCGAACTCTTCAATTTTTACAAAGAATTTACGACCATTGGAGAAAACAAATGTAATCATTATGAAAAAAAAATATATCTTCTAAATTCCAGAATCAACACTGAAAAAGTTTTATAAAAAGCCGTATTTTAACACTGCATACAAATTCTAGTTTTTGTATAGCACAAATGATTTTCGTACTGCATAATTTGTGTGCTACTGCACGTTAAATTAAAAATAAATAAAGAAATAAATAAAAATAAATAAATAAAAATCTGCTCCTACTCAAAATGAATTCCTAATATAATTATTATATTGAGGACATATATTATGACTTTGATTACGGTTTTGATTATAATCAATATATATATATATATGACAGAAATATGTCGCCAATATATTGGCGACATATCTCTAAATATTATAACGCTAAAATTATAACGATAATTTTGTATATCGTGCCTGGAATTTTAAGTGTTATGAAAAATCAACAAATTAATTTAATTTATTTTTATTTATTCATTTAATTTAGAAATTTAATCATTAAATAAATTTATTTATGTTATTACATATTTATTTTTATATTTTTTTTATTATCTTTTGCAAAGATAATGCCGATTATAAAAACGATTATTTGAATGCAACTATACAATGTTTTACTATCGTTTTTCAAAATACTGAGAAATGTACACTCTGCATAAAATGTAGCTTGAGTTAAAAAAAAAAAGAAATAGAGAGATGGTAAAACATTTTCTAGTTCATCTGATTACTTTAGATTTTGTATACTATATAAGACAGAATTGTTAATAATATATATGTTTCATGTTTTTTAAGAAGGAATACAGAAAGAAAAACTGAGGAAATCATAACAATAATTTGAAATTACACTACATATTTAAATCTAGCCGTGATGTATAAATAATATATTTATTCTGTTTTCAAGTACATAAAAGGATATTTCATCTTCAGGGCAAATAATCATGCATTTAGGAAATAAATAATTCCTGAGTTTCTGTATCTGACTACTTTTTTCATCATTATACAATTCTTGTTTTAGTAAAAAAAAAAAAAATACAAATGAAAATATAGAGAACTTTATAAAAACAACATACAAATTGTTTTAAAACTCTTGTATTGAACTCTTTTACTCCCAGATATCAGAATCTGAATAACTACAACACCGCCCCCTTGACTCATTAACATCTCTAATTACATTCCACCCTCCACCTATTAGCCCCCACTCCGGAGACCACCTCCCACTTTTTAATTTATTTAAAATTGAAACCCTTTGGTGCGAAAACTGGGAGTGGCTACCGAGCCCCACCCACTCGTCGACTGCGGGAGAAATCGACGCGATACGGCGCGTTCTGTGCCATTGCTGCCGGGCACATGCGCCGTAAGGGTTCAACAGCTCCGTCGGGAAAACAAAGCAGCGGAAGGCGGCCCGGTCGATTACCCGGGCAGATGACGGATGCCTGCCGCCCGGGTCTAACGGATGGTGGCCGTGAACCCCCAATCAACGTTCATGGGAGGGTACCTAAAGGGTTTAAAGTTATGTCCTTGTCATAAAGTTAAATTTATTGATTTATATGGAATATTACAGAATTTTATAAATTATATAGAAAAATTATATGATTTATGGGAAATGTATAGTTAGTTATTCGTCAAATTCCTTTATTCTGGAATTCGTTGCAAAGTTATTTAACATGAATAAATTTTAATTAAATGCTTCTAGAGAATGAATGATTAGTATAAAAGTTATCAAAACTACACCACAATAATTTAGTAAGAAAACAAATATTGCCCAAGGTGTTATTACATGAAGCGTCCCAAAGATCTAGTACCTATGTTAAATCACGTGTTTTTTCTTCTTGTTTTTTTAACAAATTCGTGTATTTTTAACCAAAAGGAAAACATGATCGCTATCTCATTACAAATACATACTGGCATCCATGGACCCATGGGCGCATATATAAATTTCTCGGGGGGGGGGGAAGGAGGGGCAAATTCGGGATAAGAGGTACCACAACCCTAATGTCCACTTTTGTGACCTTGAACGTCCAAGGAAGCAAGTGCCCACATGGGCGCCCATACAAGTTCTTTAACTCTCTTCATCACAGATACTCTCTTCATCATCGATACCTGCAGCTGTAGCCAGAAAACTTGCTAAGTGCTACTGTTTTGTGACGCATGACAAGAAGTTTTTCGCTGTTATTGCTCATTGTAGTATCTGCTATCCCTAGCTGAAGAGAGCTAAACAGCTCTCATGTCACACATTGACACCGGTATCTGCAATGGGAGCGCGATTCGAGCTTCCAAGCGTCATCCTAAGTTTTATACCAAAAGTGTTTTCTTGAATGCCCTGAACATATTGTATCTTAATGGCTGGATTTCCATTATTTTTACATTTCTGAACTCTCTCTCTCCTTTTCTCTCTCTCTCCTTTTCTCTCTCTCTCCTTTTCTCTCTCTCTCCTTTTCTCTCTCTCTCTCCTTTTCTTTCTTTCTCCTTTTCTCTCTCTCCTTTTCTCTCTCTCCTTCTCTCTCTCCTTCTCTCTCTCCCTCTTTTTCTCTCTCTCTCCTTCTCTCTCTCACTCCTTCCCTCTCTCCTTTCCTCTCTCCTTCCCTCTGTCCTCCCTCTCTCTCTTTCCCTCCCTCTCTCCTTCTCTCTCTTTCCCTCCCTCTCTCCTCTCTCTTTCCCTCCCTCTCTCCTTCTCTCTCTTTCCCTCCCTCTCTCCTTCTCTCTCTTTCCCTCCCTCTCCCCTTCTCTCCCCTCCCCTCTCTCTCCTTCTCCCGCCCCTCCCCTCTCACTCTTTCTCACTTCCCCTGTCTCTCTCTTTTTCTGTATATATACTTTTTATTTCATTTGCGGACTTAGAGAATTTAGTGACTAAAATAACAATACCACATAAAATATCTACTTATTTGAAATGATTTTCAATAAGTAGATATTTTATGTGGTATTGTTATTTCGAACGAATTTGTTACACGAATTTATTAAATATATATATATATATATTCTATTATATCCTTTTTGAATTGAACTCTATTATCGGTATTTATTCGATTGTTTATCGAATTCTGGCATTCATCCTTTTTAAGTCCGGTGAGTTGAATTCGATTTTTGCAGGCAATCGCCCAATGGGTGATCAATAATTTATATTAATTTATATTAATGTATATTGTTCATCTCCAGAAACTTCCTGGGGTTATTTGTTGGGCTTGATAACGGTTCAAAACAAATTGTTATATATCTCAAAACAATTATTCATTATGAATAATTTGTAACTTTTTAGCTTAACCATATTGCCATTGCTTCCGGTATGTTTGTTTCTGACCTTTTAATGTATTGCTTGTGGAATTTTATGAAGATATCAACATATCTTAAAATTGAAAACACTGAATTTCTCACATATCCACATCAGCGTAAATAAAGATTTGCAAATCCTTTGCCATCCAGAGAGGACCGTAAACAGCATAAACTCAAAATTCATTACAACACTGAAAATATTTAGAGAAATTTTGTTTCAGAGAATGATGCTTTCTTATCAACAAAATAGAAACCGTTTCCTAAACTTTTGGAAAAAACAAAAATCTGATGTGGGCAGCACATGACTTTCTCTGCAGACTTATATCCACATTCTCTTTATTTTAATTAAATTTAATTCACTTTTAATTCAATTTTCGTTTTCGTTTGGTAACTGGACTTATTTTCAAAGGTGGCGTATAGAGAAATACGAAAAAACTAAAATATCTCGAAAACGGCTAGTCCTAGTGTAATGGGGTTAATCTTATTCTTTTCTTCATTAAAAATTACGTATAAAATATGCATTTAATGGATATATTTAAGCATACGTAGTTTTTACTTTAGATTTTGACAATTTTTGCGGGTCATTTCGCAAAAAAAGGCATAGTTATTTTTTTCCGAAGCGTACCAAAATCTAATCAACACCAGAGTAACCCCCAAGCGAGTTATGTACGAATTTGTGAAATTCGGTCCATTTGTTTTTCAGCTAGAGTGGATACATGCTTTTGCAGGCCATTTCGCAAAAAAAGGCTGGTTCTTTTATCCCAAATCGTACCCAAAACTAATCAGCACCAGATTCGCCCACAAGTGGCTTACCTACCAAATTTTATGAAATTCGGTCAATTAGTTTTTTAGTTAGAGTGGATACAAAATCTGCACAGACAGACACACACACACAGACGTCACGCTAAAAATGTTTTTTTCGTATTCTAGAGATCTTGAAACATGTAGATCCGTCGAAAACTTGAGTTGCGATTTTCGACATGATTCCAATACTTTCCCTATACATTATTACCACGTATTGCAGGGAAAGTAAAAATGTTTAAAAATATTTTAAATGACGACAGTATTTAAAAAAAAATGTGAGAGAATTTTAGTAACAACTTCAGAGCGTTATAAGTGTACAAATATAATCTCTAGTTATACATTAGACAAATATAATCTCTAGTTATACATTAGACAAATATAATCTCTAGTTATACATTAGACTTTTCGAAACTTAGCTACATTACCAAGAACATAAAAAAATATATGAAAATATTTTCGTGAAAAAATGTTGCTTTACATACAGTCATGCACATAATTAAAACACAACAAAATAAGACTGCAGTAACATATCAATAAACCAGATATTGCAGCACATATCAAAACGTGCTAAATAAATACATTCTTTCATAATGTATGATTTCATTTTCATTTATTTTGTAAGCAAAATCAAATATTAGCTTTGCTTCTATACTTGGTCCTATTTGCCTCATTAATCAATTATCTACTCGGGCGCGAGATAAACAATATTTATTAACTCAGAAAAACAAATTTCATGTAATTTATTCATTCATATAACAGTTTCTTATCATCTATACAATCCTGCAGGTGGTCATGTCTGAACAAAATAATTATACCCATATATTTAGAAAAAAAAAATTATTTATAAAATCAATATTTGCATCAGAGATCATTTGATTCTGTTTTTTTTTTTTTTTAGACGCATCTTATGATCGAAAGTCGATATTTCGATTACCCACATTTTTATTAAATATTCATCTATTACTTGCATACCTCATCCATTATCTATTGCTTTAATGCGCCGTGTGTTGTCCTCCCAGCATGCAGCTTTACCACATGGCTGCAAAGATTTTAATTTCATGAAGTCCCCGACATCTGCCAAGTGCAAACAGAACACGTTGTGATACTAACTTCTCTATAATAGATTAACCACTCATATTCCTTCACCAAACGTCACCACAAGGGCCTCTATAAAATGCTTCCGACGCTGAAAATTAATTTTTCACCCTAAAATATTACACCCTCCGGGGCGGCAAGGCCTATATGTATTTATATTCAGCACGAACTTACCACACGATATACGGACTGCGTATGCCAGTGGGTGTGAGGGGTCAGCGAGGATCACGTGATACATCATGCTCGGATGACAACCTCGAATGTTCTTATACCCCCTACCTTATATACAGTAAAGGTAAGGGAGTTATTTCGTGATCGATTAAACGGAATTCGGTGATTGATAACTGAGCAACTCCAGCCTGAAATTTCGTTCTCGAGTTGGTGTCTGCCTTGTTGTGCAATTTCACGATCGTGTTCGATTTCTTTATTATTAAGAATAAAAATTCATGAATTAAAGATTGGTTATTAACTTTTTATTGTTTTCTTAATTGGAGAGAAAAAGATTGAGAGGTATCTTCTGGTCTGGTGTTTTGAAGCTATATCAAAATTCGATAACTCTGATAATTTATCACGAAGAATGATGGCTAATGAAGTTACTTTGTTATTATAACTTCGTGTGATAAATGACTCTGTTGAGTTTTAAAAGTTAGATTTGGAGCTAAGTATTAAAAAGTCATTTATTTTTTTTTTTGTCAGGTTGCTTCATAAATGAAGGTTGGCTGTTGGATATATCAGTAATTAAGACATGCAAGTGATTCCCATTGGCTATCATAGGTAAGCTAATTTTATGTTGTAATTTTTGTTTTGTGCAATAGAACTTCCATCAAAATTTCTTTTAATGAATATTTTAAGGTTAATTAAATCTGCCTACGAACAACAGTATATAACTGGATGTAAAAACTTTTCTTAAAAATTAAGGTATGAAGTAAATGCATGAATATCTTCAAGTGAAACAAATTCAGAAATTGTTTTTGGTATAAAAATATCTTATGCTAACATATTGGTAAATGAGTGAGCTCCATTCCTTACTGCATTCAAAGAAGAGATAATAATTGTAAATGCTTTCATAATGCAGAAAGACTTTTGTAAGAATAATTTTCTAAAAAACATACGAAATGCAGAAAAAAACCGCCCTCGTATACACATCTCACAATCAAATTGGTATTGTAAATGGAGCTATTGGCATTGTAAGTTAAACTAGAAATTTCTTGGCATTGTATAAGGCATTATAACCAGAACTCATTTTTTCTGTTTTTGGTGGGATATAATAACTTTTTTTTAAACTTATAAGAAGGATGCTCTATCTTTTGAGGTTTATATGGAGGATATCATTATTAATTTGTTATTCTTTACAATGTTATGGTTACACTTTTGTTAAAAATGTATGTTTTAGTTTAAAAAATGGGGAGGCTTTGACCCCTAAAAATGCAAATTATTTATATATATATAAAGAACCTATCTCACTATATTTGTGAACAGTTGAGAATTTCGTCAAATCAAATATATTTTCATATAGAAACATTGTCTGAACGAGAAGAAGAAGAAGAAGACGAAAAACTCCAAATTGACCATACCTTTTCTTGAGATTTGAAAGGCTGTATCTTCTTCGCTTTTGAAGATACAACCATGTGACTTTAGAATAATATGATTACTGGGCCTATACTATAGGCCTTTCTAACGGGTCATTTCAAATTCTTTAATCACGTATTTTTAAAAATATAGGTATATAGTATGTAGTTTGTAATCATTTCTGCAATCTAGTGTCTTGCAGTGCCCTCGCCCCGTGTCGCTATCTCTTGACACTTAATTTTCTAAAATATAGCAATAGCTAAAGCATTTTGTCTTTTGTTTAGTTTGTCTTCAAATTCTTCGTCGAAAACTCAAATGTACGTCGAAATAGCCGAAATTCGTCGAAAGCTCAAATGTATACGGAAAGTAAAGTCAAGTGGAACGTAATATAAAGATTAATTAAAAATGTTAATTTTATTCATGGGAAATTAATTATTCTTCAGACAAAGTAATGACTGATCAAGGAGTAAATAATTCATAGCAGCTCATATAAATTTAATTATCTGAATTGTCAATTAATTCAAAATGGCTTTGAAAGAGGGAGGAGCGATAGCATATACCCATGAAAGAGAAATTCGTGTTTAGAGATATTTGGAATGAGTATTGAATATATTGCATTTGCATTTATACTGTGCTATGGACCTATTCAAGTACCAAAGTAATGAACTATTTAGTAGTTTCTACTATCATTAACACAGATTTGATGCATTAATTTTCTGTATAATCTGTGGAACACCCATTTAAAATCGAGTGCATTGCTTCCAGTTCGAGAGGCTTTCGTAATTGCAGATTTAAATTTAATGAATAAGTTATAAATTCATGGAAAATGGTTCAAAATGTTTGTATATATGTAAACCGTGCATGTATATGGGAAGTTTAATTATGGTCTATATATTGAGCGTGCACATGCATCTGAATTATATTCAGCGTGTACATGCATCTGAATTATATTCAGCTTGTACATGCATCTGAAATGTATAAATGTTTAATAATGTTTCCGAATTGAAGCATTCATATCGATCTTTACTCTGAAGTTAAAAAAATAACTGCATAAATAGAAAATTTACATTGAAGACAAAAAATATAAATGAAAAAATACATTGGATTAAAAAAAAGTTGAGGAACTTCTAAACAGTCATTACCTGTTTAAATAAACTCTATATAAAACTTTGAGGCTATACTAAAACAAGAAAGATTAATAATGCATAAAGCATTTGATTAAGAAACACTTCGTTATGCATGTTTGAAATGCAATGTCATTTAAACAGCTCTAAAATGTGATACATTCATTCATCACTGATATTTTTTAAATTATCACAGTACTAAAATAATTTATTTTACTTTGAAACTTAAAACTTCATCAAAAAAAGCAATGCTATAAAAGCGTCTGCATTTCTATGTAAAATCAATGAATATTTCATTTATATCACTTATATTCTAGGCTACAGAGCTAAATAATTTTGCATTAAAAAAAATTATACAATTCTTATACAACTCATCTTACAATCACTTAATTTGTTTACATACTGAATACGTTATAATTAGCTTTGTTGGAGAAATAATCAAAGTTTAGTGATCAATTAAGATAAAAAATATTGTAATTGCTTAGGTACAGAATTTACATACACAGATAATATGCAAAAATAAAGCGGTTTTAGAAAGGATGCAACACTAACTATAAAGCGTACCTTAAAAATCAAGATTTTCATTACGTGAAAAAAAAATGGATGCCATATTTCATTTTGCAATGAGTCACGTGATCTCTGCATATATTATGGATGTAATTATTGTTTCAATTTTTATTTAAAGAACTATATAACATATTTCGAAATTTTTTTTACACATTTTACATGATAATTTGAATATTCCATAACGTTTTCAAAGCAATTTATGAATTTTAACTCCGCTTAAAAAATGTTTGAAAAATTAGGTCCCATTGGATTCAATGTATTTCATTTTTTCAACCCGGGTTAGATCTAAAATTAATTGGGTGATATTATTCTTTTACATTCCCATATGTCCCACAGACCGTTTCAACAACATACTAAAATTTCATTTTGATTAAAGTCATTTTTACGGTAGTTATCGAGCGAACGGACAGACAGACAGAATGAACAAAGTCATGAACACCTCACAACTATGTTGGAAAGTGTTAAAAAAAGGAAAAAAAAAATCTTTGAAAGAAATTGAACCTTGCGTCTATACTAAAGAAAATTTAGTTACTTAGAACTGTTAAAATTGCATAACATATCTATAGTATAATCTCTAACATAAAAATAAAGACCAGTTACTGATTTAATAAATGTTTATAATCGTGGATAAAAAAATTTTAAATATGATACATACATATTTTAAATTCTGGAAATTAAGTATTTAGTTATTTAGGTACTTGTGTAGTGACCAACATTGGTGAAATTTGAAATTTCGGCACAATTTCTTTTTCTTGATCTGAAAATACATGGTTACTAAAAAGAACTTAACGAAAAAAAGAAAACCGCAAAATAATAGAACATAAAATAATGGAAATATAAATTTAAATGCATTTGATGCATAATAAACTCGACCAAACTCTGCAATATAAAAAGTTTGAAAATTTAAAAATCCTTTGTTTATTCTTTCTTAATTATTATTTCAAAAACATATGTTTATTTTTTATTAATTTAAATTTAGAAAATGATTTTTACTCTGTATTATATTAAATTTCATAGGTTCTTTATTTATTGATTCATAAATTAAAAAAAAACACTTTTTTTACGGCAGTTTAAATTGCAACAGGGATTGTTTATTTCAATAGTCAAAATTAAAAAACAACACAGATCAATCATGCATAAAGCATTGATTATGAAACACAATTTCCAACTGCAATGCAACTTTATTTAAACGTCTCTAAAATGCGATACATTCAGCGGTAATATTTTTAAAATTATCACAATACTACAATAATTTATTATATTTGAAAACTTAAAACTTCATCGAAAAAAATGAATTTTATTCAAATGACGTCATTGAAATATAAATCGCCTGACTTTCTATGAAAAAGCAGCAAATATTTCATTCATATCCTTTTTTTCCATTCCTGTCATTCATCACAATACTACAATAATATATTTTACTTAAAAACTTAAAACCATGGAGGTAAAAGTAATTTAACTCTATGCTTAAAACTTCATCGATAAAGTCTGCTATAAAATCGTCTGCGTCTCTATGTAAAATCAATGAATGTTCCATTCATATCAGCTATATTTCAGACTCCAGAGCTAAATAATTTTGCCTTAAAGAAATTCAGCTATTCTTATACAACTCATCTTACAGCTTCATGTGTTTACATTCTCCATAAGTGAAAATTAAGCTTCGTTATAGAAATAATAAAAGTTGGATTATCATTTAAACTCAAATATATTTTAATTGCGTTGTTTCAGAATACAGATGCAAAGAAATTAAGCAAAAATAAAACGGTTTTGGGATGGATACCACACTAAATATACATTAAAAAGAGCTTTTAAAATCACGATTTTGACACAAGATGGATGCTATATCTTATTTTGAAGTGGGTTACGTAATTTCTTCATATGATATGGATGTAATTATTATTTTAATTTTTATTTAAAAAACTAACGAATATATTTTGGTGAATTTTTTTTATATTTTTTATGGGATAATTTGAATATTTCCTAAAACTTTCGAAGCAATGTGTGAATTTTGAGTTCATTTACAAAATGTTTGAAAAATTAGGTCCCATAGGGTTCAATGTATTTCATTTTTTCAACGCGGGTTCAATCCAAACTAATTGGGTTATATTATTCATTTATATTCCCATAAGTCCCACAGATCGTTTGAACAACATACTAAAATTTCATTTTGATAAAGTCATTTTTACGCAGTTATCGTGCGAATGGAAAGACAGACAGACAGACAGAATGAACAAAGTCATAAACATTTTTCAACAATGTTGTAAAGTGTTAAAAAGAAGTTTTTGTTCCCTTATAAAAAAATTAAATTTGAAAAACTTTTATTTCTTTTTAATAATTTGAATTTTGGAAACTTTTGTTTACATTTCAAAACTTTAAATTTTAAAATGAGTATAAACTATTTTCTTTTAAATCATTTAAATTTGAAAATAATTTGTTTGCATATAAACCTTTTTCATGAAGAAAATCAGCCTTCATGAACTCATATGCATCATAATTGGCTGGTTATCCTTATATTTGGCTACAAGCATTTTAGGGACAGTAAACTGCACAAGTACCCTATTTTATAGCATAAAATACCAATGTTCCCAAAACTTGGATAAGCTTTTTGGCTAAATTTATAACACAAAAACGCTGGATTTCATGGATCGCCTTTATAAGCTGTTACAAACTTAGCCATTTTACAGCTAGATTTAGTTCCTAAACGTTCCAAAAAATGATTAAATCTAGCCATAACATGGCTAAATTAGCAATTCTGCGAAATTCTATGTGCATAATACACACTTAAAAGTGTAAATTAACTGTAAGAATATTTCTCATTTGTTTATGGGGTATGATATAGATTGTTTTGGTTTCTCAAGTTGTGGTTTATTTTTCAAATTTCAGTGATTTTAACACGAACTTACTTCTCATACTATTGTATAAGAAGTTATTGTTTTAATAAAATTTTGAAATTCGAGATTTTCATAGATAAGTAAAACTTCCTAAGTTCCTTTAGAGAATATGTTCGTCTGGATATATTTATGTGTGTATGTCTGTTATGTCTGTGAGATGCAAACACGATATGAAATCCTGCACCGCTCTGAAATATTATGTATATATACACATCATGTAAAACGCTACAACTACGTAGAATTTTTAGTAATTCAATTGATAAAAACTGGAATTATTTGAAATTTAAGATTTTTTTTTGCATTACTTCCTATGGGGAAAATATGCTAATTATCTCAATAACGATGGTAAAACTGTCTAGAGGAGTTAATGTATTGTCTAGCTAGACTATCATGATGAATCGTAAACTTCAAATATTTTTATAGATGGAATAACTATATAGAAATATAGACAAACGTCGATAATTGTAAATGTAAATATAAATTAATGATATGTATTTAAACACTTGCCCATGACTTGGACACCAAGAGTGAAAGGGTTGAAATGGCAAAACTAAAAATAGCTTGACCAAGAACACAAATTGAGATGACAGTTAATGACGAACAAAAATAGACAACTGCGTGACGTTCATATGAAAGGAATTATGCATGGATACTCAAAACCAAATATGTTCCTAATCGGTCTTGTTTAAGTGACGAGATATCTCTTGAGACATGTGATTTACTTATGGCAACACATCAAACCGTGAACGTTGGACGTTCCATGCAGTTACGATTTCAGAAAGAGAATAAGGCGGTTTCCTCTTAGCAGGAGTTCATCCATCTGTATTACGTCCTCTAAGATGAGATAAAGCTGAAGCTAAAATTTAAAAGATAAAGTTAATCGGCCTGAATTTAACGTTATCAATTGTTATAGGGTTGAGAAAATATATATTTAAGGTAGCTACCTTTTTGAAGTGCATCAATATTTTTAGAGTTCATATTGCAGTTTCGAGTACGTTTGGCTACAAGTGGCCTTGTAACTTGTAGAAAGTCAACTACGGAGTATAATGTCTGTATTTATAAATTAAAAAAAAATTGTTAAAAGTTTTCATGGCATGGAAATCATTGTTTTTCCTAATAGACAATGATTAGCACTTCTAAGCTTTTCTGTAAAGAAATCATAAGTTTTACAGTGCAGATTGAATCAGCAATTGCTTTAAGAGAAATCAAACTTTACTAATATGTCTTTTACGATCCGAAACTGGAGTAAAGGAAGGTATCTATAGCTACACATTTAATAACTAAGACGTTTATTTCATAAAAGTAATAAAAGACTAAAAATATTAAATCCAAACTATAGTAAATAAATAATTAATGTGCAAGACACCCTTACTAAGTTATACCAAAGAAATAGAAAATTCTGTTTTTGCACATAGATCATAATACATTCTCAGTACATAGTTCGAAATTTAAAATTCAGATCTGATGAGCTCAGACATGATAAGTTCAAGATATCTATAAAATTTTCACGGAACTAGCTTCGCTTCAATAAATTATTCATTTATTTTAACATACTTAACACTTCCAATTTATTACAAGAAAACTTCTGGAACTTGGGCATTTACCGTTCAAAAATATTTACCCAACTTAGATGAGTAGGGGTTGTAGATGTGCCCAATTGCGTACTGAGGTTTTCTGAGACCCCCAAGGGTCTTTTCATAAAAGGCTCCATGTGAACGCATTAAATACAGTAAAACATTTCACGTCCGAAAGATCGGTTATCCGACAATTTATTTATGTTGTTTTTACAAGTTTTAAAATAAATATGGTTTCGTTACAGTCTTTTCGCAATAGTTTCTGGCATAGAAATTTGGGCCCCTGGCTCAACAATATTTTGAGGGATCTTTGCTCATGATATAAAAATATTCCCGGGCCTGAAGCGACGTTGTCCCAATTGATAATCCGACCCTGGTTATGTAGCCATAGCTTTTGACGTTGGATTAGATATTATATGCACTGAGTCTTTAAAAAACTGCGAAAGAAATTTAATAAAAATAATGTACAAAATTTTGAGGCTCCCTACAAAAATGAGGCCCCAAGTGGTCGCTTGTGGTTCTTGACTCTCGGAAATCCCCTGTATATGAGCCCATAAATGATATGTATAAATTCCGTTCTTAGCAAAGGTGTCTTACTTACAAAACTGTCAACTATATATAGAGGTGTACAAGTTGGGAAATTTCACTGTGATGAGTTTAGAACTATAAAATACACAAAATTTATTGTCAGTCGTATAATGGACTGTGATTGTCAGGGGGAAAATATGGGGTATAGTAGGACCATATTTGTCCGCATTTGTGCTTTAGCTTCCCCTACAAATTTCCGTCCCTTACACCATTTATTGATCCTTATTTGGAATATTAACGATCCAACTTTTGTCGCTTTCTAAAATGTTTTCATTCAATGCCCATGCATGGTGGAAATGACTGCTCTGGTTACATATGGAAATCGTAATTTTAGCTATATGGTATCTAAGTGTGCATCACTCTAAGTTTATTAACACTTTTAAGATGGTCATGAGTCCTATGAAGATGAATGGACACGGATCTATCAGTCTGGTACATAATGTTTTTTTAACGTATCAACATAATTTAGTATAGTAACAATACCTGTTTATACATAATTGCAACCTTCACTAGGAACACATTTTATAACTACCAAAATGTGTATTATTGCTTCGAAAATCTTTACTTTTATTTTTACTTTCCTTTGGAGGATAAAGTTCCTTACCAAAGAATGATTTAATAGGTTACCCGAAAATATATTTATTAAAGAATTCAAATGGTCACATAGATCATAAAAATGTTGACATATAGATCATAAGAAAGTTCACATAGATCATAAGAGATTTGAACCATCTCTTGCGCGTTTCATCGCTTGCGCGTTTGAACCATTTTTCGTACCCCAGGGGTGCACGTGCCATAGTTTGGAAAACCCTAACTTAGAGGATTGGATATATATTAAAATAAATTTATCCACTTACTCGTTAGTAAATAAATGGGTAACGTTGTCTATTTACCCGTTTATTACCGGTTTAAAACGAGATCTTTACAAATCATTTGTTTGTCAATTTTCCGTTTAGTTGAACAAACTTCATGCTTATAAATCTTAATTTTACATGTTGAATATCTGTTAGTTTTGCCCCTGGGTCTCTGTTTTCAGAAGCCGATCATAAAATCGCATATATTTGTCTCGGATGGTTGGCGAAGATTGCTCAAAGCCGTTTCCACACATCTGGTAACAGCAGACAAGCTGGAAACCTTGGGGGCCTCTCGTTTACCAGGCAGTAAATTTCGGGATTAGAACCAAAATTTGTTACAAATCCGCAGTCATTAATTTCTTAGAAAACTTTGGGGGTTCCTTGTTAATGAGAGGGAAGATGGAAGAAAAAGATGCATAACAGCCTAGAAAGAATAAGATTGAAGTAGATTATCGAAAATCAGTCGCTCGAAAAATTCTTAAAGAAAAGTAAATATCAAAACGAGATATCACAATGAAATTATTGAGAAGAAAGGTCATTATCAAATTTTCCAATTTTTTTTAAGTAGGATTTTCGTGCAGGGATTTAAGAATTGCATGGCTTTTTGAGTATTCCAAAAATCATCGTTAAATGAGTAACTTATCTTTGATGTGAAATACAGTATGAACGTCACGGAATTTTGAGTTGTAAGTATATATACGTCGCTAATGTTTCTAATTGTGTAGTTCAGAAGGTCTCTATTCTATTCTATGTGGTTTCTCCAGATTCAAAGATTATGTGCCTTATCCCTTATGCATTTTATTAGTAATTCTGAAACGAAAATGTAGTTTATCAAAGCGAATAGTGAATTAAAAGCAATCTACTCAATTGAATTTTTTTTTGTAAAAAACGAGTGTAAAAAAATTAAATTCTACGGACGAGTTTCACATGTAACATTACATGCTGTCCCAGTAATGACGGTTAGAAATGAATTGAGCGAAAATATAGATAAACATGCTTATCCTTGGAGTTCTTTCCCATAATCAACCATAGGGGCGCGGTAACCCAGTGGTTAGTGCGCGGAAATTGCACTCGGTAGACCAGGGTTAGATTCCCTCAGCTGCCAAAACTACCGCCGTGTTCACGCGGAGTACGATCGCGTTAAACATGTGGGTCTGTAAGTCCTTCCGAGAGGTTGGTGGTTGGGGAAGGATGGTACGGTCCCTGTGGATGCCTCCCCCACTGAATTCCGGTCTAAATTGGGTGGTTCTTCCCGGCCGCCCAAACAGTTACCTTACACCTTTCTGGTAGGCCGGCCGGTCTGGGTCTCAACAACAACAACATAACCAACTATAAGTTATCTCGCCTTTTCAAATTTAAAAAATCCATTTGTTTAGGATTTTCAAAAATCAGTTTATGTTGATCATTATAGAATATCCAAACAGTTATGACTTGATAGAAATATTTTTAAAAATTTCCTAGAGAAATGTTATAAAACTTTTATCCGCATCACAACACTATGGTCGTATAACACATTTGTGAAAAAAAAATCTAATCATTGAGTTAATCTATTCTTAGAAAAACTTTATAGAGCTTTTATCGGAAATCCTTAAAACTTTCATCTGGATTATAACACTATAATCTACAAAATATAACTATTGTGTGAAGCTTTTTTTAAAAAAACATTATAGAATATTTATTTGGATCTTTAAAATTTTTATCTGAATCAATAAAACTTGTATCTGGATTAAAAATGTGGTCATATGGTATTGTAGGAAGAAATCTGGTAATTTAGTTACTATATTTTTAACTTCCGGAGACTGAATGAGCTTGATTTTAATATAAGAACCTCATTTTTATTAGTGTCGTAATGCTACGCTCATATTCATAACATCAATATTTTGAAAGTGTCACGCCATTTTATTTCCATGTACATACAGAAACTTTAATGCGATTTGTTTATACTTTTAATGAATATTTTTATAAAACTATTCTGGTGAATAATTTTTTACGCCCCTTTTTAAAGTTAAATTACTATCGAAATTATAATCAAATACACCAAAGAGAATAATAGACTTAGACATTGTGCAAAAGAACATTGGAATAATACATCAAGCCTTTTATTATCACCATTTTATACAATGTATTGAAAATAAAGTGCTTCTACTCTATTCCATGGTTCCAAGTAGTCATGAATCCTGAAAAGAAAAACAGCAGTCAATTAGAATGTGATTAAAATATCGATTAGAAAAAGTTAATTCTTATTTGACTTTGAACTGGAGATCACTACAGCATTACTAAATCACAGCTTACACACGCATACTTTGCTTTTACTTTCCCTGCAATACATGGTAATGTATAGGGAAAGTATTGGAATCATACCAAAAATCACAACTCGAGTTTTCGACGGATCTGCACGTTTCGAGACCTCTAGAATACGAAAAAACTATTTTTAGCGTGACGTCTGTGTGTGTGTCTGTCTGTGTGTCTGCCTGTCTGTGCAGATTTTGTATCCACTCTAACTAAAAAACTAATTGAGCGAATTTCATAACATTTGGTAGGTAAGTTACTTGTGAGCGAGTCTGGTGCTGATTAGTTTTGGGTACGATTTGGAATAAAAGAACCCGCCTTTTTTTTGCAAAATGGCCCGCAAAAGTCTGTATCCACTCTAGCTGAAAAACTAATGGACCGAATTTCACAAAATTCGGTAGATAAATCGCTTGTGAGTCACCCTAGTGCTGATTAGATTTTGGTACGATTCGGAAAAAAGTAACCTACATTTTTCTCCAAAATGGTCCGCAAAAATCGTCAAAATCTAAAATAAAAACTATATATGCTCGAATATATCCATTAAATGCTTTTTTTATACGTAATTTTTAAAGAAGAAAAGAATAAGATCAACCCCATTACACTAGGACTAGCCGTTTTCGAGATATTTTAGTTTTTTCGTATTTTCTCTACTCAACCTTTGAAAATAAGTTCAGTTACCAAATGAGAACGAAAAGTGAATTAAATTTAATTAAAATAAAGAGAACGTGGATATAAGTCTGCAGGGAAAGTCATGTGCTGTCGTCCACATCAGATTTTTTTTTTGTTGTTGTTGTTTACCCAGACCGTCCGAGCTACCTGAAAGGTGTAAGGTAACTGTTTGGACGGCCGGGAAGTGCCACCCAATTTAGACCGGAACCCAGTGGGGGAGGCATCCACAGTGACCGTACCCTCCTTCCCCTACCACCAACCTCTCGGAAGGACTTACGGACCCACATGTTTAACGTGATCGTACTCCGCGTGAACACGGCGGCAGTTTTGGCAGTGGCTGGAATCGAACCCGGGCCTACCGAGTGCAACTCCAGCGCGCTAACCAATGGGCTACCGCGCCCTACATTTTTTTTTTTTTTTTTTTTTTTTTGTAATGAAGTAAATAATTTGTTTGTAATTTTGTAAATAAGTTGTTTGTAATGAAGGTAAGTACGTTTTCTATTTTGAAACGTTTCTTATTTTTTTTTCTTTGCAGTACACGTATAGGAAAAGTATTACAATGGGGTGAGACAAGATTTTAAATTCAAATTTTCGATGAATTCGCACGTATCGGGTAGCCTAGGACAGAAATTAACTTTTCTTAGCTTGAAATACGACTGGGTATTTATTTCTATAGTCCGCCTGTTTCTCTTTGTGTACAAAAGTTTGTGTCCACTCTTTATTCGACGGATTTAATAAAATGTAAAAATTTGCTGAGTTAATGCAGTTCCGATTGAAGTGATATTGATGAAAATCGAAAGTGAAACGTTGTCTGTTTTCATGGTTTATGGAAATCGAAGAAAAAATGGTATACTTATATTAATTGAAATTAGAATTTTAATATAAATAATTCTCAAGATAGTTCTGCGGTTTTAGATGTATACGTACCCTTTAAATACAAAGAAAAAACTCCATTGTAATTAGTTAGTCCGTTTATCTGTCTGTATGTCCGCATGTAAATTATTCAAATTTATAAACTTATTAAACGTATAAAAACGTTATTTTTTTATAAAATTCTTAGAAGAACTCCGTTAGTTTTTGAAGTAGGTTAAGCATAATTTTGTATATTTAAAAAAGTGCAAATTCAATATAATTGCAAATGAAATATACATGCCATCTATTATTTTGTACTCTAGAACAAAGGTATCACATTTCATTGAATGTAAATAGCAAAAGATAGAAATAAAAATCTGATGTGGGCAGCATATGGCTTTCCCTGCAGATTTATTTGTATCCACGTTCTCTTTATTTTAATTAAGTTTAATTCACTTTTAATTCAATTTTCGTTCTCATTTGGTAACTGGAGTTATTTTCAAAAGTGACTTAGAGAAAATATGAAAAAAATAAAATATCTCGAGAACGGCTAGTCCTAGTGTAATGGGGTTGGTCTTATTATTTTCTTCGTTAAACATTACGTATAAAACAAGCATTTAATGGATATATTTGAGCATACGTAGTTTTTTATTTTAGATTTTGGCGATTTTTGCGGGCCAATTTGCAAAAAAAAGACAGGTTATGTTTTCCGAATCGTACCAAAATCTAATCAGCACCAGGGTAACACACAAGTGACTTATCTACCGAATTTTGTGAAATTCGGTCCATCAGTTTTACAGCTAAAGTTTATACAGGCTTTTGCGAGTCATTTCGCAAAAAAAGGCGGGTTCTTTTATCCCGAATCGTACCCAAAACTAATCAGCACCAGATTCGCACACAAGTGACTTACCAAATTTTATGAAATTCGGTCCATTAGTTTTTTATTTAGAGTGGATACAAAATCTGCACAGACAGACACGCGCCAATAGCCTTACCGTGCTGAAAACACCGGTTCTCGTTAGATCATCGAAGTCAAGCAGCATCGGGCTCGGTTCATACTTTGGTGGGTGACCACCTGGGAACACCGCGTGCTGTTGGCCCATTTTGGGCGCGGTAGCCCCGTGGTTTGCGCGCTGGATTTGCACGCTGCCACAACTGCCGCCATGTTCATGCGGAGTACGATCACGTTAAACATGTGGGTCCGAAAATCCTTCCGAGAGGTTGGTGGTAGGGCAAGTAGGGTACGGTCCTTGTGGATGCCTTCTCCACTTGGTCTAAATTGGTTGGCACTTCCCGGCCGCCCAAACTGTTACCTTACACCTTTATGGTGGGTCAGACGGTCTGGGTCTCAACAACAACTCAGACAGACAGACATACAAATTCGGCCCATTAGTTTAGTTAGAGTGGATAAAAATCTGCACAGACAGACACACAGACACACACACACAGACGTCATGCTAAAAATAGTTTTTTTTTGCATTCTATTGATCTCGAAACGTGTAGACCTGTCGAAAACTCGAGTTGCGATTTTCGACATGATTCCAATACTCTTCCCTATACATTACCATGTATTGCAGGGAAAGTGAACGGCAATTTGAAGCTACAATGAAAGTCATATACTGCCCACATGCGATTTTTTAAAATTGAATGCCAGCTGCTCCATCTTGGTATTTCCGCCTTGCAAGTCGCCAGAATTTCATTAAAAAGTCTGCTCCCACAGACTACTTTAAACAATTTCACCGGTGAACATCGATAAAAAAAAAAAAACTACGAATAACTGTTAACTGGAATGTGAGTGGCATACTAATGTTCTCCAGCGAGGTGTTTATTTTAACTCTATCCCACCCAAAGGTCTCGACGCCGGATGTGGTATCGTGCCCAAGGTCCACCATGGACTGAAGACAGATGTTAAGCAGTCCACATTTCAAGTAGAGATAGTGAGCTGATTATGGTTGCCGAGCGCTTTCCTGCACTTTGAATACAGATTACCGTTTCTATTTTCCTCTTTTCCTGCGAGCAAGCCGGATGTTTAAAAACAGTTAATCGTCCATTTTTGATGACGCCATGAGTAGCAGCTAATTAATAGCAGGACTGTGCCCCCAAACTATCAATTAGTGAAACATGGAACTTTTTTTCGTACGTAGATTCAGTAATTTCGGGA
The DNA here is from genome assembly GCA_951213105.1 of Amaurobius ferox. Taxonomy (NCBI): domain Eukaryota; kingdom Metazoa; phylum Arthropoda; class Arachnida; order Araneae; family Amaurobiidae; genus Amaurobius; species Amaurobius ferox. Next base: position 83,774,680 of record OX578149.1, on the reverse strand, counting down.
TTACCATTCAGGAGGCGTTTTCTGGATATGTATCACGATGTGAGATAGCAGTGATAGGGTTTTGGGGGCGATGATTCACCTATTTGTCAACCTCTTTAGAAGATGGCTTCATAATTCCGGTAGTTGTATTGTAATGAATTTATCCAACGAAGCGAAATTATTGGAGAAGTAAAATGACCTTAAATAAAATGCACAAATCATTGAAATATAATTGCTAGACTTTGCCATTGGACAGACTATGGGTATCTGAATAGAATAAGCATATAAGAGATTGCATCTTTGATGTCAAGCGCCAGGCACATGTTCTACATGCTGCAGACACATATTCTACATGCTACAGACATATGTTCTACATGCTACTTGCTCCAGACAATGTTTTACATGCTACAGACACATGTTTTACTTGCTACAGACACATGTTCTACATGTTATGCTACAGACACATGTTCTACATGCTATGCTACAGACACGTGTTCTACATGCTCTGCTACAGACACATGTTCTACATGCTACAGACACATCTTCTACATGCTACAAATACATGTTCTACATGCTATGCTACAGACACCTGTTCTACATGCTATGCTACAGACACATGTATGCTACAGACACATGTTCTACATGCTACAGACACATGTTCTACATGCTACAGACACATGTTCTACATGCTATGTTACAGATACATGTTCTATATGCTACATGCTGCAGACACATGTTTTACATGCTACAGACACATGTTCTATATGCTACATGCTACAGACACATGTTCTATAGTAAATAATATAAACTGAAAGATATGCCGATTTGCAATATTTAAAGTTTTCCAAATGCTTGCTTATTTCGACAATAGTTTCAACAGCAGTAATCGAAGTGAGCATATTGGTCGACAACTCCGTTGTATTTAGAATTAAAAAAAGAAAAAAGAAAACTAAATACGTAAAATAAGCCTAAAGTAAAGTTCAAATGAAGATATAAATAGCTAGCATTTCCCATATAGTGTTTTAGGGATTTTTAATAGGATCCAACCAGAACCTTTGCATATACCAGCTTACGTGTACCAGTTTTTAAATCTTAAACGTATCAAATCTTATGACTTTTACATTAGCTTTCGCACCTTTATAATATATCGATATCTCATTGAAATTAATTTCAAAGCTTTTGTAGATTCATTTATAATGCCATGAATACAACTACATTATCAATGGGTGCTTAAGTTAAAGATGTCCTTGTAAAGCTCAGACATTGCAGAATATACATGTAAGAAATACATTTTTAAATAAATGTACTAAATTTCGTAAATATGTTTATATAAATAAACATTAAATACTATTCTGATATAGTTTGAATTAAAAAAAATGTTATTATTAATAAAAGTTATTTTATTTATTTATCAGTAAGTTGAAGATCAATTATTGACTGTCAATAAACATTTAAATTTTTATCGATGACTTTTAAATTAGCTATTTCTGGCTCATTTGAATTGGTAATTTATATATTATAGGACTGTTGTCGTCCTTGAAGGTTTCTCATTTGGTGATAAACGTAACTTATATTGACGGATAATATTATATAAAATTATCATTCATCAAAATTTAAAATGATAACATCCTTTTTCATTTTCTTTATTTTTCATTTTTTGCTTTCGTTTGACAATTTCCCAAAAGGAAGCTTTCAGCCTCGCAACGTTTGAATGATTATAGTCTTTAAAAACCACCATGCAGACAACAACTTCAGAGAATAGGCAGTGTTTCAAGGAATTGTTAGATAATTGGTCTAATACCAGATATTGACAAAATAGCCTCTTAAAAATTGCTTCCTCTTATGATTATATACCAATGGCTTCCTATTGTTTCTTCACACGTTTAGAATACTTAAAAAGGTAGAAAATTGAGATGCGAAATACCTTAACGACATTCCTAGTCTTCATAGAATTATCGATATCATAACATGCTTCTCCAAAGCCATCTACACACTAATGGTGCTCCTCGTGGGGACAACTTCTATTGCCCGGGTTCAGCACGCAATGTCACATGCAAAAGGCCTGATTTGTCTCTGGTATAGAAAGAAGAAAGAACTGTCATTTGGCGAATCAAATGTCGAAGCGGCTCATTGACAACCTTCATGACTGTATGCACGGAAGTCTTCCTCCCTCCGTCTCATGAAAGCCGAAATGCTGCTGTTAATTATATAGAAGGTGACTTCCCAACACGACGATTTAGTTCACACTTGATAGCAGTTAGGCTATAACAACTAGTTTGAGAACCCAGTCGAATGCTAATGCTTCTTCGATGCGGTTACAGTTATTTTGTACATTTTTGGGGTTGAGCAAAAATCCGTTGAAATTGTTCTGTGGTGGAAATATTTGTTAAAACTCCTGTGGATGAGGGTGTCCAGAATTGGATAAGAACAGATTTGGACATGACCCGACCGGAGATAGAAAAACAGAACGCTTGTTAGCGAGGTCCGGAAACTTCTCTAATTTTGTAGATTGTGAAAATTTTCACGAATTACTTGTTTTTTTCCATAACTTTCCGTATGGGGTATATAAGTTCGTTATTGTTCAGTTGGGTTATTGACGTGATACGGATTAAAGTATCTGTCGAACTTAATGAAGAACCTAATATAGATTTTTTTAAATTATATATGCCCTTTAAACTGCATTATAAAATAATTGCGATAGAAAATTTAAACTTTAGATCTGTGACATCTGTGCTTCGACATCTGCGCTGTACCTCAGTATGCGCTTATCACTTGTGCAGCCCACAGACACGACCGGCAGACTAACTGCAAATGTGACATCGTGGATAATTTTGTCTTTTATTGTTTGATTTGAACGAAATAAACTGCATTTTATTAATTTATATCGGAACTATATAACTCCCCTTTCCTAAAATAAATAAATGACTTAATTAAAATAAATAATCCAAAAAAAATCGAAACCTTTTCTTAGGTACCTTTATCACAGTCACACTTAACACGTATCAACGTTTTGATACATTTGAGATGTTCGAAACTCGTGATGTTTAACATCAATCTATAACTAGTAACAGAGTTACTCACTATTTTTTTTTAAGATTCAGTAGAGAGTGAATTAATGCTAAGAAATTCTATTGGTTTGGTGAATAAAATTGGAATGACAGTTGATTTCAAATGCCTCATTTAAAAGTCACTAAAACTTGCAATAGTAAAACAAAAGTTTTTTTTTTTCTTTTAATCTTTTTAGCAAAAAGAGAATATCCCCGAATTTATGTTTTCTTGAATGTTACATGAGTTTAAAATTTATAAGAAAATTTGGCAGAATCGTAAAGCAAAAGAAGATTTTTAACTATTTATGTATTTATTTTAATTTGTTAGGAATGCATTGTAATTAGTAACACTATCTGTCAGTAGTAATACGAGGTTTACGATCGATACGGGTCGAAACTTTAAACTTCCATTGGCCTGGCTCTAGCCCGAAGGCATTTTGTAATTTTTAGCCTGACCATGTTCGGGCCTGAGCGAATTTGTAGCCTTAACCCTGAGCCCAAACACATTTTGCAATCCTAAGCTGGAACACAGTCCAGTCTGAGCCGGGGCACATTTTGCAATTTTAAGCCTGAACCTGATCAGCCCCGAGTCTTAAGATATTTTGTAATCTTAAGCCAGAGTCCGGTCCGGTCTGAGCCCGAAGACATTTTGTAATCTTAAACCCAATCCAGACCGGACCCAAACTCTTCTTTTAGATGTATCTAGTATTATAAATTTGACCAATCTACATGCTTAGAACCCTGCGAAAAGTTGTTAATTACGATTTTTTTGTTTAATATTTATTAATAACTTTTAGAACATAAATATCATTCAGCCTGACTAGTTTCGAAATTTTCCATACTTAGCCCAAGTTTTTCACAGTGTATGAAAAATGTTGCCTGACCCAACACGAAATTTTAAAGAGAAATGCAATCCGGCCCAGTCCGTGGGCCAGGCTGGGCTTAAGCCTGTAGGCCATGCCTAAGATCATGTAATCTTCTATTTCGTATGTCCTCTATACAGTGACGGAATATCGATACTTGGAATACTGCTTATTTAGGACCGGAGCTGCAAAGTAACCGAGAAAAAGCAATGACGTTACACTTGTAATTGTTAATTTTCGTGCAGCGGAGGTTCATACTCATTGTTGCTATGCTTTTCAGAAAAGCAATAACTGCAACTGTAACGGTACTTAATGATAGTAAGAATACTCGTTATATTTTTAAAAGCTTTCAAAAAAAAAATTTTTTTTCTTCTACATTTTGTATTTATTTTTCGAATTTTATAGTAATTTAAATTAATTTTTCAATGAATATAAAAACTCATATATTGGGTGTGCATATTATTTCGCTTTTATCACTTTGTTATCATATAAAATACGATCGTAATATACTTTTTTTTCTTCTACATTTTGTATTTATTTTTCGAATTTTATAGTAATTTAAATTAATTTTTCAATGAATATAAAAACTCATATATTGGGTGTGCATATTATTTCGCTTTTATCACTTTGTTATCATATTAAATACGATCGTAATATACATATGAAGAGCATCCAAAAGATTAAATAGCTTTATCGACATAAAAGCAATGTAACGGTTCTAGTGTTTTTGACACGAAAATATAACGTCTAACAAGTTAATATTTATTCGGCAAGTGAATTGCGAGCATTAGAATTCAACTGAAATCCATAAGTTACTTAGGTGCAGTGTATATTATTTTAATGCGCACATGTTCTTGTCTGAACATAAAGAATGCCAGGTGGATTCCATAGTGGGAAGATTTTGCCACCCAAATATACGATGTACAAGAGAGTTTATGACAGGAACATATCCTATCAGAAAGTTGGCGGTAATCCATTTCATCTTATCTCCACGATTTTCGTCTTCTTGTGCTTTGTCCGTTACCATCCATCAGAGAGAGAGAGAGAGACTCTTGCAGCGTATCCGCGTTTCTTTCCTCTACTGCTATTGTTAACAACAGATGACGCTTCGGATAAGATATTCGTTATTCCTGCCGCTCTTTGTGGTCCCGGAACACTGGATGTTACATTCCGCCACGGATCTCACATTATTTACAGTAGCTTTTTCACACGTTGATCTCCGGCCACTTTATCAGTTATGGCTGTCTGTCATGTGAACGGGATGAAAAAAAAAATAAATGAAACAATATAATTGTCCGCTAATCATAATAGCAACCTCTGTCAGCTTATTGGTTTATCGAGCCTTCTTTTTATGTTTTCTTTTTTTGAAAAATGTCTTCGTTCGGCTTGATGGCAGCTCACCTAATTGGACAGAAGTTGCATTTCATTTGTGCATGGGCCCAATTAGAAGAGGTTCGCTCTATTGAAGAGGAGGCTGTTGATATCACTTTGAGACAGCAGCCTCGCGATTCGTTAACAGCGCAACGTTCCTTTTCACGGTCCGTTAGTTAGGCGTCTGATTTTTTTTTTTTTTTTTCGTCTTCCATATTACGAGTTCTTTGTCTTTCATCTGTGCTTAACTTACTGTCCGATAAAAACTTTTTTTGAAGGTGGGAAACAGGAAACGACAACTCTTGTAGACGAAATGGAAGAAAATCGCAAGGATCCGTTTATGCCATCCATTCTCATAGCATGAGTAGCGATCCAACGATGGAATTGTAACTAAATTACAAGCGCAGGACATAAATTTGAATTTTATTAATATCCCTTTTGAGGAAGTATTTTTAATGGTGTTTAAGAAAGCGTGTCTCCTTTTACCCGCCTTGTTGACTGGTGACACTGATGAATGAAGTTGGGAGTAATTGAATAGGATATTGACCAAAATTTAATCACGAAAGATATGAACGTATATAGCCTCATGCAGCCAACAATACGTATTTAGGGCAAAGGTCTTACCTCGCTGTTAACCAAATGCTAATCCTCAGTTATCCTTTTAGTAATCAATATAAAATATTGTTATATAGTATATTTTTATTTTTTATAACGTACAAAATATTCTATTTATAGTCAGTTACAAAAAAACTCGCAGTTACAGGGAAAGCTTGGAATTATGCTTCTTGAGCAGTGATCTACATCGGTGGACCGGTTATATGCTTTTTAGCATTCTTTCTAATATTCATGATTCTTAATATTTTTTTGTATTTCTTAATATTTTATACGCTGAAGTAAGGTTCATGATAATATATATACATATATATATATATATATATATATATATATCCTTTGATATTTGAACTTGATTTGTATGCATCGCTCTTGAACGTTGATAAATTCATGTGTATTATTGATATTTAAAATTAAGATGATTTTGTCTTATATGGTAGCATTGTTTTCCTTTTGTCTGATATTTCCTTTCATATCCTCTTTACTTATTTTTCCTCCGTATTCCGTATTGTTTTTGAACCAGGGTATGACACTAATCATGCTTTAAATTAGTCTTACTATTTTTTATTTTATTTTATTTTTAAGTTTATCTTTTTTATTTTATATATATATATATATATATATATATATATATATATATATATATATATATATATATATATATATATATATATATTGCATTACTTATTCTTGATTGGATAACTCATTTTTGTGAATTTCACTCATTCTTATCACCTAACTTTCCACTAGGCCTGAGTCTAATACTGATTACTATTTTTGAAAGACTACTTTCTACTTGTCCTGAGTCCTATACTGATTAGTATTTTTGAAAGTCTTCATTCAAAAAAGTTTCCGTTGATGTTCAATATTCATTCCGGTCTCCTCTGCCGTATGTATGTTCGGCTGAAAGCATTTCGACTCACACGTGGTGACTGTACCTGTAAGTTTATATTTCTGTTTTTTAATTCTTTTGGATTTTATTATTCCACCTTCCGTTAGCCAGTAGACACTTCTAATGATGTCTATAGTCAAATACTATCGCCATTGTCGGAAACTGGCTATTCTTTCGGTTTTAATTCGAAATATATGGCTGTCCTGACGAAAATGCAATTTTGAACTAACCGCCATTTTTTATGTAGTTTCAACTGATCGGTCTCCATGTCTTGATCTTATATCTTAAGCTAATTATTATTGCCTAGTGATAAGTTACCTACTATTTTATCCTTAGTCTTGGTCTATAGTTACTTATTTGTAACAGATGTACTAGAGATGGGTTTTTTTGTCCTTACGTAATTTTATGCATAGTTTTCTTAATATTTATTCACCTGCGGTCTTTCCTGAATGAATATTTTAATGGGTTATAGGAATCTTAATGTTATAAAGTAAAAAGAAAGCGTCATATTCAACATTTTATATTTCACTATATTTCAATATAAAAAGATAATTTTTTATACTTTCTTTTAATATAGAGTTTGTGAACATAATATAAAGAAATATTTTTATAGCGTTGAAAATTATAAGCTATTTGGTGATATGGCAAAAAAATTATATAGCATCTTGAGCGCAACCTTACTCCAAAATTTTTTCATCGAAAATAAAATTTTTGGTATCTAATTATACTTCAGGAACAATTTTTTATTTAGTACCTAAATTAATTTGTATTTAAAGTACATTTCTATTTTGTGCAATGTTGGACTTAGCTTTCACAAAATTTTCGAAATATCAGTAACATGACATCTTAAAAAATATTTTTAAAGCAAGAAAACATGCAAAAATTTAGGTATTTTTTATAGAAACTGACATATATTATATATTCTGAAAATTCCATGACAAAGTATTGAGAAGTTTCAAAGTTATATTGCGTGCAATGTCAAAAAATCACATTGTGAGAAAAATGACTTTAAAATTATTTCTTATTAAATGTTTTCATATTTTATTTGAGATATTTTGAAACTAATTTTTGATTATTGAAAACAATACGTGCTAGTTGTAAATAGTAATTCTGCAACTTTGTAGCCCTTTAGAAGCCCTATAAAGATATATATTTGGATTTCAAATCGAGTTCTTAGTTTTTGAAATGTGTGGTTATAATTTTGATTTTTTAATACATTGAACTATTTTAAAAAGATTCTAATTTTGACATTCTACTAACAGTGGGTGAGTAATCTTTCAGTTATTTACTCGAAACCGCATTTTGATTTCATCAAATTGGTGCCACCGTTTATTATTATTTTTACTGTTTCATACTATGCAATATAGTATAGAGAAAGTGTTGTTTTCCCGAAAATTTTCGATTTCGAGATTTTAATGCTAATATATATTTTAGGATCTCCTGATAATGCTTTGACTACGTTTTTGGTGATGTTCGTCTGTCCGTTTGTCTGCAGGTCGATTTCTTATGTACAGTGGCCTTAATATTTATGGATTTTCACGCAACTTTATATCCGACTTTGTTATAAAATAAATTAGAAATAGATAGATTTTTTTTTTTTAAATTCGAAGGAACATTTCGAAATTTCATATTTTTGTAACATGGCAGCATAGGACAAAATTTTACATAATCACGCATAAAAGGGTTTATTTATGGCTTAATGACAATGGAACTTAATCGTTTTAATCATTGCTGTGAAAAGCTGCGATATAATTTTTGTTTTTGCTCGTGACGTCATTAGACCCCTCGACTCAACTATCACCTGACTTTACAGTTTCAATCATTGTTGCGAAAAATAGCTGAGAAACATTTTTTTTTGTTTGTGATGCCATTAGCCCCCCCCCCCCCTCTCCGCTCGAGAGGGTAAGTTACCCGCCCCCGTGTGTACATTGTCAAGTATGGTATCAATTGAAATATATTTCAAAGCCCTTTAAAGTGAAGGGTAACACGCTATAACTATGTAATCATTTGGTCCAACGATACCGAATTTTGAAATTTTTTCTTGTGAAAATTGAACGATAAAAAATATATAAAAAGCTGCTAAAAATAGATTTTGGTATAAGAAAGTCGAGTTGAGTCCCATTCCAGTTTCTTTCCTTTTTTTTTTGGGGGGGGGGGGGGGGAATATATCTGAACTTGAGTATATATGTTAAGATTTCATGAATTAGAATTTAATTTTACCCATGGGAAAAATTTTGAGAAAGTTGTTCTGTCCTGTTCAAGCTTTTGTTGTAAGTTTCGAAGGATAATTAACGCCCATTAAGAAACGAAAAGTCTAAAACTTTTTTGTGTCTTATCATTATGGGGATCTAATTGCCTTAACTCTGAAAGAAAGAAGTGATAAGTGAAAAAAAATGTGGTTTTCTTGAAATCTGATAAATACCGCACATTTGACTAGAAATGGGGTATTCTTTAGAGGGTTTAAACAATTCTAATTACCAGATGAAGTTCTATAAGAATGTTCAAGCACATAACTATAAGAAAGGGGGGGGGGGGAGGGCAAATCGCTTTTTCCAAGTCGAAGTTTAAGATGACTCTTCTCAGTAGCATATCCAGAAATGTTTTCGAGGAGGTTCAAAATAGTTCACTGAATATTATGTGTCATTAAATATTACAGATTATACATATTTTTTAACATATAATAGTATTTAACTGACACATCAGTGCATGTTATAATAAATAATTATATATTAATTTATATAAATAAATTGACAGATAATAATTTAATTATTAATCAAAGGTATAACTTATTATAGCAATGATTTTAAAGATGCGTACTTAAACATTTTAAATAAATCGTCTCAAATAATCCATCGCATTTGAGGGGTTAATTGACGAAGATCTTTAACCTTATACAAAAGAAAATTTATGCCAAGCATACAAAAGATTCATGTGTTTAATTCAAGTAACTTCCAAAAAACATTTTAAATAAATCGTCTCAAATAATCCATCGCATTTGAGGGGTTAATTGACGAAGATCTTTAACCTTATACAAAAGAAAATTTATGCCAAGCATACAAAAGATTCATGTGTTTAATTCAAGTAACTTCCAAAAAACATTTTAAATAAATCGTCTCAAATAATCCATCGCATTTGAGGGGTTAATTGACGAAGATCTTTAACCTTATACAAAAGAAAATTTATGCCAAGCATACAAAAGATTCATGTGTTTAATTCAAGTAACTTCCAAAAAAATGAATAAATAATCACAATATCGAAAAGGACAGAGATGAATATTACAGAGGTAGTTGCCCTGTCTTGCCACCGCTAAATTCCACTTATACAACTCTATCCGAGAGTTCAGATGAAACAACTAACCCCCTTTTATGCTTAATATCGTCTTCACTATTTATGCATACAGCACTGATATTTTACCTGTGCCTGCATCAACTAGAAGTTTGGAACTTTTCCCTATAATATTACTTGCACTGGAAATTAATTCACGCTCACGAAATTTTCCAACATAACTTTTGTTTTCCCACTTTAAAACTATCAATTATGATAATGGTACTTCATGCTCCAACGCTGCTAGTGTCCCTGCAGGTCTGTCCAGGTTTCCAGGGGGCGTAGAGAAGACTATTTATTTAATGAAACTCCTTACAGCTGAATACTCGTGTTTAATCAAGCCCTTACTCGGAGAGGCGGTTCTCAGTTCTCTTTTATTACAGTTATGAACGTAAAGGTGAAGACGTGACACCGCGGCTGTGGCAAAACATGTTCAAAAGAACGGCAATTTGACGGCCCAGCCCGTACAAGAACTCTTCTTTGCCAGCTTTTATTATCTTTTTCACTCGGATTGACTTTTAAAACGTTCCACGTTTACGCGTGCGCATGTTAAAGATATAACTCAATAATGGAGGCGCCCTGATATAGTCTATATCAGCACCTTTTACAAACCGGTCCGATCGCGAGTTGCGCAAGTGAGCGCTAAATGGTGGCTTCCAACAAAAAATTAGATTTATGAAAGCATTGAACTCGTATCCTCAAGGTATGATGAAATTCCTCGTATATCTTTGGGTGTAGCCGAAGTTTCCTCAACCCCAAAAGTGAGTTACTCGTGGGTCTTGGCCTCATGTAGGGAACTGCTCATCCTTAATCTTAATGTGACTGGAGAGGTCTTGACTCGATGTCAAAATGCGCTTCAGAAGCGTGAATCAATGGACTCAGTATAGATGGAACTGTACTAAAACTTTAATGTGCCTGGATTCCGAACGAATTTCGGATGCAGTAGAAGTTGTGGCTGACAGAGGTGACAGCCGATCTTGACGTGCGGCGGTGCACTCGAAAGGTAGGTTCGACCCATGTTGCTAATTGAAATATTTCTTTTTGATGTAAATATAGGCTTGGCGATTTTAAAAAAATTGGTATCTGCTGTCAGATGTCTAGCTTTTGACAGTTACTGATAAAGATGCTTTATGATTGCTTACGTTAAGATTTTAACTTTGCATTGAACAATGTTATACATTTATTTTTTCAAGCTTTTGGGGAAGTAAGTAGCGTGTTAAAGTATTATTTAACTTTGTGATCGGGAGATACGTTATGGAACTCTGTTGCTTATTTTTTACGTGTTCTGTCAATTTCCAATTTTAAATTCTCACAATGTGACTAAGTTTTGAATTATTATTATTTTTTTATAAATTAGCTAATTTAGATACAAGCCTAATATGTTCATTATTATAAAATCTTACTTATTTGATTGTAGGGCAGTTTTTTAAAAAGGCAAAATATTAATATTCATTTACTTAAATATTTAACACTTTGAAGCTTTTTACTTTCCTTATATACAATAATGTATAAGGAAAGTATTGTGACGGGGTCGAAAATTCGAATTCGAGTTTTCGACGGGAGAGCACGTTTCAAGCATACCTGATCATGAATCGAACATTTTTAAAGTGATGTCTGTGTGTGTGTGTGTGTATGTGTGAAAGTATGTGTGAAAGTATGTGTGTGTGTGTGTGTGTGTGTGTGTCTGTGGATACGATAACTGACGAACAAATGGATCGGTTCGAACGAAATTTGGTACAAAAATCACAATCCGTAAACGTTGGAAGTCTATTGTTTTTATACGCAATCGAATGTTCAGAACCCCCCTAAATTTTTGAGTGAAATTTTGAAAAAATCGTCAAAAAATCAAAACCTCTAATAAAGTTACGCAAATAGACATTTCTTATGTAATTTTTCATTAGAAAACGATTGACATAAATTTTATAACGCTAACATGAACCGTTCTCGAGATATTGCACATTTTTGAAAAAAATACCTAAAAGTCATATAAAATATAAAAAAAAAAATTCCTATTGAGAAACATGTTCACTTTTCATATGTAATACCATGCGATAAATGGGGGTGACATCATTTTCGTGGATCTAGCTCGTTCCATTCATAAGAAAATATACTTTGAGTAATACTTTTGTATTTGAACTCCAATAGTCATTTACCTGCTGTAAGAATAACTTATTTCTCCGTCCATAACGCTTGGCGAAATTTTGGGGAATGTCGCCAACTTGGCAACTTTTTTAAATGTTGCTAAATTAACGAAAAACAAACCCGCCAAATGGATAAAAATGACGCTAAATCAATGAAACTGACGACTCATTGACGAAAATTCAATATCTTGGAAAGAATACAAATATCTACTATAAAAATAATCTATTTTTTTTACTGTAACATTAGTAAATTCATTGCATTATATAAGGAAAGTCATGTGGTGTCCACATCAGATTTTTTAATAATATAAATAACAGCATCCTTATTCATCTAGACATGGCAAAGATAATAGTTCAATTAAAACATAATTATACCATAAAAATTCAGGAAATTTATTAATTTGTTAATGAGATATCATGCGCGAAAGAATAGAAAATTGTGCTTTGAGACAAAATTGCTTACATACCCCACGATAGAAGGAAAGTGCGATAAAGTAATTGGTATCAATCTTTTAAGAATTTAAATGGTTACAATATTATGTTAAAATTAGAAAATATGTTATTTCTAAATTTAAAGTGAGATTATCCCCAGTGTTAAAATTTCACACCCAAATTTCCGCGAGATTCTGTAGCCTGAGCCGCTTACCTTTCCAAATATTTATTCCACAATTTTCTCTTAGGACCTTCTATAGCTTTCTGTCAGTCAGTCTGTCTGTCTGTGATCGATATCTTGTGTACACGATAACTGCCATAGATATTAATGGATTTTCACGAAACTTTATATCCCGTATTATTATCAAAAAATATATGAATAATTTTTCATTAAAGGGATTATCTATGGCTTATCCTTATTTATAATAACGAAACTTAACAGTTTCAGTTATATAGTGAACAACAGCCACGATGCAATTTTTGTGTTCATGATGTCATTAGCCCCCCCCCCCCCCCCCGAGGTGGAGGGGAACAAGTTACCCGCCGAATGATTTTTTCAAGCCCTTTAAAATGAAGGGTAATCGGTTATAATTATGATCATTTGGACCAACAATACAGATTTTTCAAATTTTTTCTCGCTATATTTGCGGGAGGAGGGGGGGGGGGGAAATCACAAATTATTTAAAAATGGATTGTAGTATGAGAAAGTCGAATTGAGCTACATTTCAGTTAATTATATATTTAATATCTGAGGGGGAAATGTGCCACACTATAACTTTAGAAAAACTTATTCAGTGCTATCCTATAAACTGTACAGTTTATGTATGTCAAAATGGCAATTACATAGGACTTACTAGTTAAATAAAATTATTATATAGGAAATATATTCTAGCCTTTACTGCATTTTTATATTTAGTTAAGCAAATATATATATATATATATATATATATATAGTAAATTATAAACGATCGCATATGTCAGTGAAATTTATTCAATGAAATGAAAATTTGGAAAAATATTTATTCAATACTTTGAAGTTATAAAACTTGAAGTTCAAGATTTGGATACTTTTTGATCTATGCTTATAGTCTATACCTTCGAAGTCTATACCTAGGGCAGATCATAGGTGTAGACTTCGCAGCTGAGTAGACTTCACTATCCGTATAGTGCGCAGAAGTAGAGTGCCTAGAAAAAGAAATTGGGAATGAATGATAATTAAATATTTTGCTTCCCATTTCTCAAAATATATAATTTTACTGAACTTTAAGGGATTTCTATAGTTTCCTGAGGGGAGGAGGTTATGACCCCCTCCACTGCTGCGCAGTCTATGCTATGCAGTGTACATATTATACAGTCTATACTATGCAGTCTATATACATGCTATATAATTCAAATTAAATGAAGATATTTTATATAAATTTTCTGATTACTGCATTCGATTGCTTCAGTATTGAGCCTTAATATTATAAATGAACTCAATCCATAGATATGGCTGGGTATTCAATATGATAGCCATCAGGAATTAAATTTTAGAAGAGGATATTTTTAAAAGTTCACTTTATCTTTGAATGCTTTTATGTTTAAATTTTCGAACTCTTGCATTTAAAGAATATGCAAATTTTTAAATGAAATAAGAAAAATTTCCGAAGATTTGCTTGTTGGATGCAAACCATAATGTGATAAATACTTTGCAGTAGAAAATTTACAGAATGATACCTAAGTTACACATTGTTTGTTAGCATTAAGTTGAAGGTCGTATAATAAGGGCATTTGAAATACTTAGAGATGGACCACAGCGATCCACATATTTATATGTTGATCCTGTATTTTAATAATGGCAATCGTAGACGCTATTACTTGCATTATTGCTTAGTACTATAAAATATGCCATTCAAAAAACGTTTTTTATTTGTTGCACCTAGAAATATACGCATTTGCTTTCAGTTTCTAAATAAATGTGTAGCATATCATTGTTTCAATAATAATCTTACTGGAGTTTTATTACTATTATTATTATTATTATTATTATTACCTAGGCCGTCCAGCTCATCCAGAGGGTATGGAGCAGTTACAGGGGGATGGTCGGGATACTGGAGTGTTTTGGATCGTTTTGAGTCAAATAAATCCATAATACAAAATTCAAACATTTGGTTTCAGGGCTTGTATTTTTGGTAAAATCAACTTAATTCGCCCGGGTTAATTTTTCCGGCAAAATTGTGATGAATAATATTTCTTAAATCTAAAGTTTTGCGATTACTTAAATCCTCTCCCATTTCATTTTAAACATTTTATCTTTTCATTTAAAAGTATATTTTTACTCCTCTGTATAATTCAAAATTTTAAACTTTAAAGCTATTAAAAAATTTGCCATCTATTAATATTTGCTACACTAGGTGGATATCAATATAAATGGCAGACATCTGTATTGATGGTGAACGTGCATATTGACAACATATATCTATATTGATGTCTGTCTAGCCTAGGTTCGTGCCTAGAGGGTCTATGGGGAAATTTGTCATTGACAGTCATTCTTAGGAGTATACACCTGAGTTTTTTTTTATGACCTCTTTTGCCTTTGATTTGAAGTTTTACATAGAAAATCCAATTGTAAATCAAGATAATCAAGCAATTGTTTAACATATTTGGATAATTCATCAGTATATCTGCCCGTAATATGTCTCTTTCTGTCTGCAACTCATTTTTAGTTCAGCGGTCAACTTTCCAACAACAGTCGGCAACTCGTTTGGTCAATTTTCCAAACTTCAACAGCTTAGAGCGTGCATGTGCTGTCTTAGAAATTTGAAAATGAGTCACGCTTTATTCTATGTAATGATTGTGTCAAATACCGTGATTGACAATCAGATAACGTGCAAGATGGTTTCTTCCGATCATTGAGGCCAGAGACTGTCAGCTGAACCGACTATCTGAACTTGTATTGTCTGATGGGAAGGAAGTGCCACGAATGTAAGATCCAGAATGAATATGTCTAATAAATTCCCATGATAAAGGATTAGAAAATTATTCAATTTTTATGCAAATTTTACGAACTCTATAGTGTTACAATGGTGTTCAAATTTTCACCCAAATATCGTGTAACATTAGCTGAAACCATGATATGGTGAAACCATTTTTGAGAAATGAGGGGTAAATGGTTTTATAGTGGTTTCACTATCATCTAACATAAAGGGTACTTAGTAATCACTTAGTATACAACTTAGTATAATTCAAAGCTCCAAACGAAAACGATTCAAAGTAATATAAATAAAAGTAATTTCCTGTCATTTTATCCTGAAAAACGAGGCTACTTTTTGTCCTCCGGAACCTGTTGATACCGTAACTATTTTATTTTGTGCAGTGTTTGTGCAAAAAATTAAATTTTTAGCTTTTGCAAGGTTTAACTCCGAGCATTTGCTAATACTTTTATTGTAAAAAAGGTTTCTCTTCGTTCGATCCTATCATTAAAAGCGATTAGAAATTTTAATAACAGATTTTAATATATTTGAGGTAACAGAAAGAAAAAAAAATAACAGTAACAATAACAAAATTAGAAAGGGGTTATATTGTAATGAGAGTTCAAAGTAAAGCAAACTAAACAAAAATCGTAATTATTAAATTTCCTCAAAACTGGATTTTAAAATAGTTTATTTTCTTCTTCTTCTTCTTCTTCACAAAAGGCTTCAAAAAGACGAATCGTGTTCTAGCCAATGCAAACTTTTAGAACTAGTTTTTACTGAAAAATTTAATTAAACATTATTTACAAAAAAATACAAGGAAAAAAAATTAGATTCTACTGAAAACATTAGTAAGAACTGAGAATTCAACATTATTTACACAGAAATACAATGAAAAAATTAGATTTTGCTGAAAACATTAGTAAGAACTAAAAATTTAACATCATTTACATAGAAATGCAATGAAAAAATTATATTTTACTGAAAACATTGGTAATAACTAAGAATTCAACATCATTTAAACAGAAATGCAATGAAAAATTTCATCATACTGAAAACATTAGTAAAAACTAAAAACTCAACATTACATTCGGGTTTTTACTAAAAATCATAATTTATTTTTATTATTAAGCAAAATTAATTTTGACTTAATTTTCCAGGAGCTTCTAGTTTTGTACTAGTAAGAGCTATAGTTTAAACTGATTTCGGGTTCTTACTGTAACATATATTCTACTATAATTAGCGAGTTCGTTCTATTATATTTCAAATATCACACTAGTTACTTAATTGTCAGATGTTCCAAGATATCCCAAATATCGGGAAAATGTAGCAAAATAAATATATTGTAATCAATTTTATCCATTTGTTTAGAACAACCTGACGCCAATATTTGCAAAATTTTGCACCAAATGTCACTGCTAATTATAAATCGAACGCATCATTATGACATTCCTGGAGGAGGGGAGAATTACTGGTGTAGATAATTTGCAAACTGATAAGAGTCTCTCCGGTCCTAAACAGCTAGATTAAAAAAAAATAACACTTCCAAAAAAGCAGCATATTTTACTCCATCTTCCTTATGTGTTCTGTTATTGGATATTAAAGGCACAGTCTGTTTGAACTAATTCAATAAGGAATTGAAAGATCAATTTTAATAGCTGTGGAATGGGCGTTAGGGACAACCCCCTCGGTATTTTTTTTTTCTTCTTTTTTTTTCGTCATCTGTGTGTTTCTTGTCAATAACGATCTGCGGCTAAATCTGCGGTTGCCATTTATTTGCATCACCGAAAAAAAAAAAAAAAGTGGGAAATAAATGTATTAACTATCGGTTTAATTCATAAATATTTTCATCGTGGAAAATACGAGCAAAAAATATCTTGTCAGCTTACGAGAGAACATCTCCCTTTCCCCACTCTTATTTTCTCTTGGAGTATCTGGCAACGGTCCAAGTCGTTCAGTAATTAAGAGACACTTTTTTTTTTCGTTTTGTTTTTTAATAAAGAAAACAAAAACCACTAAATTATGACACTCAATTAACGAAGGTGTAAAACTGAATTATCCAAATAGCTGAAGCAAATTACTACGGTTATATGTTAAATGAGAAGTTAAAATGTAAAGAATAATAAACAGTGTGCTTGCTCGGTTGTTCAAGATGGGACGTTTTGTCTTTTGATGTGCGCTATCATGTCTGTTCGAAATTAAGTATTTGTAACTTTGAGATAAATATTATTTACAAAAATTGAAATGTATTTATTTTTCGTGATGTAAAAGCGTAAATATACAGGTTTTTTTTCTTATACAGTTTTTTGCTACATTAGTGATACACAATTACAGTGGAGTTAAAAATTCGACTATGATTTTGATAAATTAATACATCTTGGGTATCCTCCAACATGAATCTACCATTTAATAAATGATTTCAGATATTCAAAGAGTTTGGATCAGGAAAGTTCACCACGATTTCAATGTTTTCCAAGAAATTAGAATAGTTAAAAAAATTATTACCTACTGCTAAATTGTTCTATTAGTTAAATTTATTATTTAAAAAAATGAATGGATATATCTATATTAGGCTGTATAATGTTGTCTTCTTCAAAAATGCCCTTTTTTTACTTAAGATAAAAAAAAATCATAAAAAAATTTGCTCATGTGCTATGGTAAGATTTCTGGAAATATCGAAAAACTTACTTTTCCCACAGGAAGTGCGCTATTTCCTGAACATATTAAGCGATTTCCAAGAAATTAGTTATGCTGTTTTAAATTGGTAACTAAAATAATTCACAATGGTTATCATAGATCAGAAGGATTTAATAAAACTTAAATTTTTACTCCGTCATATAATACAATACTTCTAAACAATTTTATATTATCTATGAGAAAGTATTGAGAAGTATTCTCTATAGAAGAGAGTTATTATATGGAGTTTACTGTTTTTCAAAATTTTTCATATTATAATTTTTGTTTTCATATTATAGGTATAAGCACGTTTTAAGACCATCTGAACATTTTCGAACATTTTTTTAAATATATCCATCTATCGTGTGTGGGTCCCTAACAGCAATTTTTTTCACAGTGACGTAAGATTTACGTCACACTGTGACTTTGTGACGTCACAGGACGTCGCAGTACGTCTCGGCAATGTCATATTGAGGTCACATCGAAGCCATTTTGGTCATTTTCATGGTCGTTTGTGACGTCGCATATTAACTTGTTTGTGACGTCACATTGTAGTTGTCACTGTAATATCGTCACATTGTTACGTGTTAATTAAATTGTGGAAACGTCACAGAATATAGTCACAATGAAGTTACAAAGTTACTAATGCGTAACGTCGCATGGAAGTCACAAATATGATGTCACATTGTGACCCAGGTGTCACGTGACTACATCGTCACTATCACACATGTGACGATCTTTGCTGTGAGGGGTGTGTGCGTGCGTTTGTATTGGGAGAGACGTGAACATGATAACTGTAGAATAAGTGCATGTACTGTTATGTACATGAAATTTTATTTGCGGACATATATTATGTTGAATTCTAGAACCAGATGAATTAATTGGTAATTTATGTGATTATGACTCGAAATGCTCGAAATTTAAGATTTTCATAGCATTAATTCCGAATAGAAACAAAGATAATTTCAGGAACAACGATGGTAAGATACGCTGCAAAATATTTGCTTTAGATTTCTTTACTGAAAAGGAACAGCTTGGAGTCAACTGTTTTCTTTTGGGGAACACAGAGTTTTCCGTGCAGAAAGAACTCTCACAACAGAATTCCAAAAAACCTAAAGCGCGAACATTCTACTCACAGGGGACTGTCTGCAAACTGCAAGGTTCACTATGGCCGAGCATTTCAATATCTGTCCTTCAGATTCATAGGATCTGGGTTTGAATCTCGGGTCAGAAATATAAATACTGTGCATGTACAAACATGCTCATATTAGTACGGATTTCACTTTAAACTGTAACCTTCGTTAAAAAAGAGGTAAAAAGTGTGCATAAAAAGAACAAAAGTGTGTTTCCTATTTTTTCTTTTCTTTTCATTTTTGAAACTTTCTGCATTAGGACTAGGGGCTATAGGAGACATTTGTATATCTCAAGGAAATTTCAGTTCAACCATCATCCCGATGGTTCAAGTGCCGCATACTTGGAAATTTTGTCTTTCCCCCCCCCCCCCTTCGTGTATATTCATTATCAGAGGAATGCTGTTACCATTTCCCTTCTGAAGCCTACCTTTCAGACTACTGAAGACTACCTTTACCTGGCCTTCAGGAACTATATCCAACAATATCCGTTTACAGCTCTGTAGCTGCCATCACCAAAGAGAACGCATAGAACATTTAAATACTTCCAGTTAGTGGGGGGGGGGGGACATTTCTCCAAAAAATCTGATGGTTAGAACTTCTGATACCACTCCATAAATTTTCTACTACTACATTTCAACACATTTTCTACTTCTACAATTATTCAAGAATGGAATCAAAATATATATTTTTTTTTATTTTGCTCTAATTTCTTATCATTTTATATATATTTTTTATTTTATTTCATTTTAGTTTTACTAGTTCGCATGCTCGTTAAATCCTGGAACCTGAAAGTTTTGCTCGATGAAAGCGATAAAATCACTTTTCAATTTGCATTGCATCATTAGGTCATAATTTTCTCGTTAAATGCTGGAAAATGAAAATTTTGCCTCGCAGGTTTCGATTCTCAATGAATCAATTAAAAGATCATAATTTCCTTGTTAAATTCGATGATCTAAAAATTTTGCTTGTTGAAAGTGAGCAAATCAAATCTCAATGTGCTTTACATCAATTAAAAGTTCATAATTTCCCACATCAAATCAGAGGAACTAAAAATTTTGATCGTTGAAAGCAAGCAAATCAGGTTTCAATTTGCGCTGCACCAATTAAAAGTTTAATTTCCTCGTTAAATTCAAGAAACTAAAAATTTTACTTTTCGAAAGCTAGAAAAATCAGGTTTCAATTTGCATTGCATCCATTAAATGTTCATAATTTCCTCGTTAAATCCGGTAACCTAAACATTTTATTTTCATTGAAAGCGAGAAAGTTTAATTTCTGTTTGCATTGCATCAATTAAAAGCTTATAATTTCCTCGTTAAATTCGAGAAACTAAAAATTTTGTTCATTGAAAGCGAGCAAATCAGGTTTCTATTTGCATTGCACCAATTAAAAATTTATAATTTCCTCGTTAAATCCAGGATCGCGATAAATGCGGGCTCGTTATAAGCGGGTTATAAGTGAGTTCTCTTAATATGCATTAATACTAAATCATTATGAGAGTCCATGCAGTTGAAATAAATCGGAAAGGAAGCAATCACAAGCTCAAACATCTGCTAGCGTCTGTGTCATTCACCCTGTTATGAAAGGGGTACATCAGCACCCTTTCCTGCCTCTCAGCGTTTCCTGAAAATGCCCTGCTTTCCCTTATTCTGCGCCCTTGTACCACCTTTCGTTAGAGTGAATGTCGATGAAAGTGGGGCACTGTACCAGTGCTATAGGTCGAATATGCTCCACATTTCGGTTGTGGAGCAGTATAGTAGAAACAAAATCAGGTTTGGAGATAATGAAACAGTTATAGAATATAGATTAAGGTTAACACTAATGATTCTTAAGAAGTAGAATTACGTGCACAAACTCTATCGCGCGTAATCATCTTGTGTACTTGATTATGTGACTGTTCATTAAGAAAAAATATTCGGAGTGAGAGGACCCAATTGACTTTCTCAGACATTCATATTTCATTGATCATTTTATATTAAAATCAACATAGCAATAAGAAAAAAAATCTTGTTTTGCCGACACAGGAGTTTCCTTACAGAATAAATTACTGACAAATTACTTTAAAAAATTTCGATAAAATCTCAAACTTTTTTTAGTTTTTTTTTTCTGTTGGTGATTAAAATAAGCTACCAAATATTATATAATTATTATTATACTATAAATTTAATATAATATAATAATTAATATAATATAATATAATTATAATTAATTATTTCAATTATTTCAGGCTTCCTATGGAAAAATAAAATTTCTAATATCTCATAAACGACTCATCATACTAAACAATGCTGCCCATTTATTTATGATTAAAAGTACTTAAAAGGCATTATTTACTCGTTTATAATGCAAAAATTGAATTCTTTTTTTACTATTTTTTCACTTAAAGATCAAAATCTGTAATATTTCGAAATGATCGCATAATAATATTTTGTAAATTACGGCATTTGCTTCTGAATAATAATAATAATAATAAAATCATATAAAATGATTTATTCAAAACATATTTATTTTTTCTGATAATTAGTTTATTTTTTAAAGTAAATGCTCTAAAATCAAACACCTTCCCTTTTCTCTTCTGACTCTAATATCGACAAACCTCTGGCATTTATTCATTAGAAGAATTGTACCAAATTTCATTACATTTGCTTAATTTGTTCTTGAGCTGCCGTGCGTCATGTACTGGGCCGTCCTTAGCTAATGCGGCGTTCTGGACAAAAACTGCTTTTTAGTGTCCATACAAATAAGGGGGAAAATAATGATTATAATTTATTGTTATAAATATAAAAATTTTACACTTAACTAAATTATGGAACTTTATATAAGAACATGACTTAAATATAATTCATTTTTCTGGCTTTCAACTCAGCAAAATCATTTATAATTCATTGAAAATCTAAATTTTCATAAATATCGTGTTCGATGAGCAGCGGTTTTAAATTATTTATTTAATCTTTCTTGGAGATTTTCGTTCGTAGGTAATTTTCTTAATCAATTTTAGCTTTGAAAAGCTTTTTTTAGCTTCGGCTGTGGTCACTATGGTATGGTTTACAAAATTTTCAAGTTAATTGTAAAATTCGGAAATGAAACACATATTAAATATAATTTTTTAAGCATTCCAAATTTGTTAAGCTTGCTAAATTTTCACAAGAAACATCCTAACATCTCCAAAACGCATTGATAAAACGTCTGAACATTGATATTCACTTATTTCTAGTTGCAAGAATTTACATATCGTCTGCGCATTCCAAAATCATGAATAGATTTAGTTTTTAATATTTTTGTTTCCATTTCAGATTAAAACCACGCAATTTCTTAAAAATGTCACATTTTAATGTTCTGTAAATACTTTTAACTTGTTGTTAAATTAAAAAATACGTCTAAGATTTTTGTTACAATGTTCAAAATATTCATATTTTTATAATTTTTTTTCGATTGAAAAAATAAATGTTCAAAAATTAAAATATTTTCCCCTAGTCTAACCATTCTGGAAAGCAATACGTCTAAGAACATCATCGGTTGAAATTTTGGTGGCAAATTTCATTCGATTCTCTCAATTTGTTCAAAAGTTATCGTCTCCACAGACTCACAGGAAGCCCCCCCCCCCCCCCCCCCCCCCTCCAAACAACATTGAAGAAATGGCTTTTTCACATTCAGAATGTTGAAACCGTCAATATTCGTCGAAATCTCAGATTCAGATGTTTGACAAAATTAAGATTTACATCTACAGTTTAGGTCAAATACTGAATTGTATCCCCATTGTTCTGGAAATTATCATTGTTTTCCATGCGAAATAATGCTATGAACATCCCACATTTCTAAGAATTTATTTTCTAATAAGGCGTTTTACAAACAATTTCATCCAGTTGTTTACAGTTATATATACATATAAAGTCATGTTTCTTTTTTTAATACAAATAAATCTAGAAGGCTTTAAAATACTTTCCGCAATATTTGTTAATGTTTTTCTGTAATTTTATGGTTTCATAAATTAAATTTTGAAAATACATGTGGTATTTTATGCACTCTATATTTGCTAGAAACATAGCTATATTTTACTCTGCTTTCATATACAACCGACTGTAACGAACTGGTACAATACAAATAGTTTTTCAGATCATAAAATTTTAAGAAAAACGAACTTTTAAATTTTTTTAGAGCCTTTACTAAAATGATACCCATACAAGAAATTTTGATGGGATGAATTGGAAAAAAAAAAATTAAAAACGCGGTGCTATGTCTTGCTTAAACTGCATATGTGCATTGTAGAAAATCTAAATTGTTACTCGATTTACTTCAAACTTCATGCACTAAAGTATGATTATAGTTTAGATTTGACTTTGTGTCACTCATAGAACAAACTGCGCATGCGCACAACGTTAAAAATACTATTCTCCCGTTTATATTAAATTATTGATATCAGAAAGAGCTTTTGTCACTGTACACACAAATATAACATTAAAAATGTACTATTAAATGTAACATTCAAACACATTTAGATAGTAATGCAGCACACTTAAGCTTAAAATGATAAATCTAGTTTTTTTCCATATTTTAACCAAATGGGACGAAAAGTTAGGTTTTCTGAAGTAAATATTTCACATCAAATATTAAATAAAGTAAAACAGGAGCTTTGAATATGCATACCAATTCGCAAAACTTAAATGAAACTTTTAACAGACGTCAAAATGGAAGGGAAGATATTCGGGAAAAATATTCAGTTCCAAATATACATTTTTTTCTCTATTATAAATATTCAATTTCAAATGTCTTCTTTTGTTTTGAAATTGGATAAAATCTTTCTAATGAATTTTCGATTTTGAGACAGACATTTTGCCGTGGATAGCATCTGGGACTAACCGGAAAACATTTTCTTGGCTAACAGTGTGCTATGAAATTAAATTTTCATCTAAAGGAGTAGGGAAACATCTGTAACTGCCAAGTCGTTCACCCCGTCAAAAAGGGGTTAGGGAATCAACCCTTTTCCCTCTCCCAATTTCCTAAAAACTTTGCTTTTTTTCGCGTCCTTGTAGACCCCATTTTGCCACTGCATGACACTGAACGTCATTGAATTTTCATTCTGAACATTGTGCATGAAATGCTGCTTTAGTGCTTTGGGTGAGTTTCCTCCTTTATGTTTTCTTTGAAATTTTCTTTTAAAATGTCTGTAGGAAGTGGTTCAGCTCATTTTTTTTTGTGCTTTAAGATGTTAAGACGTTCTATGCAAGGCGATTAAAATGTCTCGAACGTCGAAATTTAAAATCATATCAAGTGCAGAGAAATTGAAATAGTATAATTTTTTTCAGTTAGGTGGCACTAATGCACCCTTAAAATATGTATATGCCAGAAACATCGTCTGCTATTTTTAATTCGTCAGACAATAATTACAGAACTATTTTTCATTAATCGAAGAACATGGCGTTATCCCATCGTGAAATATACATACATATATATATATATTTCTTACATTTTAGAACAATATTTTATTAGTTTTAACTCAGATTAAGTGCATGAAATAGAGACTACGTTGTTGGAGTTCTTTAATGACACTTTTGAAACTCTTTAATGGCACTCTGATATGGTTAAAGAAATATTGCCGTATTTTTTTTTTTTCACGTTGGGATAAATAGCTCTATAAAAGTCGTCTGACGTATTAAAAACAACAGACGATATTTCTGATATAATTTTTAGTGTCACTTATCTAAAAGAATTTAAATTTCTCGGCACATTATATGATTTCAAAATTTCATGTCTGTAACTTTTCGATCACCTTTAAACGCACCCATAGAAGGTTCATAAAGTTTTGTTGCGAAGAGGTAATGGTATTCTAGAGACTGTTCAATTAGTTCTATTTAATATCAGTTTGCACTACAGAGCAGATGTTTTTCTAAGAACTATTTCCAGCATTTTGAAATACAATTTTCTTTTTTAAATACTTAGAAAATTTTTTAAACAATTTCCTACCTATATCTATGCAAGTTCTCGTTTACACTATAAAATCTACTTCAATTTTTTGAGTGGTATAAAATACTTTCATTTACATTGCAAAATCCACTTCAATATCCTTGAGTGGTGTAAAAGGCTCTCGTTTACACTATAAAAGCTACTTCAATTTCCTTGAGTGGTATAACTTACTCTCGTTTGCACTATAAAATCAAATTCAATATCATTAAGTGGTAAACATTACTCCCGTTTTACTCTATAAAATCCATTTCAATATCCTTGAGTAGCATAAAATACTTTTATTTGCAATAAAAAAATCCACTTCAAATATCGTTGAATGCTATAAAATACTCTCATTTACATTGTAAAATACACTTTAATATCTTTGAGTAGTTAAATATTACCTCATTTACACTATAAAATTCACTTCAGCATCCCTGAGTGGCATAAAGGCTTTCGTTTAGACTATAAAATCCACTACTATATTAAATAACTCTCGTTTGCATTGTAAAAACGCTTCAATATCCTTGAGTAATATAAACTTCTGTCTTTTCCTCTAAAAAATCCGCTTCAATTTTCTTCAGTGATACAATATACTTTCATTCACACCATAAAATACACTTCAATATACTTGAGTGGTAATCCTGGATTCTTTCTTTATTGGATAAAGAAGAGTTAATAGTTAATACTCGCATCTTAGTAGCTCAATAGACAGAGCGTCATCTGATCAGCTAGGTATATAAATGTTTCGATTCTCAGATGGGGCAATAATTTTTACACTGTAAAATTTCGCTCAAACTGTTATCAGAAATATTTTTAAAATACAAAACACTTCGTTTAGCATAAACAGTTAATGTAAAAGTATCAACCGGTTTTAAAGCGAAAATAGACTTTGTCACGATAAATAAGACAGATAGATAACTACAGTAAATGTAAGGAAATGTTCAAAGAATAACATAAATTTCTGTCCAAAAAAAAAGATCTTTCCTCTGGTTTCCGATGCGATGTCTGTTCTGTATTTGAAAAGACCCGACATTATACTGCTACAAATTTCAGACCGAAGTGCAGCTTTTTATTTATATATCCTCTTCATTATTCTGTCTTTTACTCGCAGGATAGCATCTTGTTTGACTCTCTTTAACTCTCTGAGAATTTAAACTGCTATCATAAATCGCAGGACTATAGAGAAATTTGAATATTTTTTTTTTCAAACATCATCTATAGCATCATACAGAGCTAATTTGCTCTAGAACGATATAAAAAATTTCGTTATTAATACCGTAAATAGTTGAGTAAAGTGTCAACCGCTTTTAAAAATATAGGAGAAGTCTATAAAATATAGAATATAAATTCATGAACAGTGCTACATATTTTGCTGTTGCTCTTTTATAAATTACGTAAAATTTGAATTTTAAATTTGGGTTTGGTGGTATGCATTTATAAAAATGTTGAGAATCCCTGGTATAGTAAAACTTTATAAATTCATGAACAGTGCTACATATTTTGCTGTTGCTCTCTTATAAATTACGTAAAATTTGAATTTTGGGATTGGTGGTACGCATTTATAAAAATGTTGAGAACCCCTGGTATAGTAAAACATTATAAATTCATGAACAGTGCTACATATTTTGCTGTTACTCTTTTATACATTACGTAAAATTTGAATTTTGAATTTGAATTTTGGGTTTGGTGGTACGCATTTATAAAAACGTTGAGAACCCTCGGTATAGATCAGAGGTTCTCAACCTTATCAGAAATGCGTGTCGAAATTATGTCGCACAAATGCCTAAAAATATAATTACTCTTCTGTAATGTCTTTCAAAGTATTTATATTGTTTAATCCAGAAGTGTTGACGAAAGAGTTGTTTTTAAAATCATTAGATTTCTGTGACATAAAATATCAACGAGTTTCCACTTTTCTTTAAAAGAAAAGTATTCAGTTAACGCTACTTTTTCTGAAGAAATTGGATTTCTGATCCAAATTTCTTTCTCATAATTTTCTGGAAATTTAAAATTACCTTTCAATGAATTAATATCACATGTAAATAATGACTTTTTACATGTGATGTTAATTCATTTTCCAGTGTTAAATTCATCATTCAGTGTCGCACAAATTATCCAAGTACCACCAGTTATTTTCTCGCATACCACCAGTGGTGCGTGTACCATTGGTTGATAACCGCTGGTATCGATTATAAATTTGTTTCTCAAAGTCATCGTAAGTAAAACTTTATACCACGAGCTATGATTTTAAACACTTTTAAGGAAATTTCATCTTAACATGGGAGATATTTTTTATACAAATTTTGCTATTTCTATTACTTATTTAGAAAATTTATTAAATTACTTACATTTAATTCTGCCTCACATTAAATTTAATTGTGCTTTCAACGTTTAGAAAACAATAAATTACCCTTTCGTATATTTTTACCAATTAATTGTGAAATTAACACAACATATAATGTGTGTGAGATTGCATGTTTAAAATAAGTCATATAGGTTACATGTTTTGTTTTAGTAACATGTAGTAGTTTGTATAGCAACATGTATTGATTTGCAAAAGGGCATTTTTTTTTCTAAATGTAGAAAACACAATAAGAATAAATGTAATACAGAAAAAAATATAAATAATTTTATATTTTTCCTGAATAAGTAACGCAAATGGCAAAATTTGTGCAATGTGCAAAAAAGGTTACACATATTACGGCAAAATCATTATTTAACATTCTCGCATCATTTGTTAAAACTGTTCAGTTTTTAAAAGTGCACACATATTATACTTTTAAAATGTTTCAATAATGTATTTGCTAATTTTAACATCATTTCGTAACAAAATAAATTCTAAAAAAGTTAGGTACCACTTATTTTATCCTACTTTCATTCTATCGCAATATATAAAAAAGCACTTTACCCGGTATTTTCATGCATAAAATGAAGCTTGTATATGGAAACACGGTAGTTTGTTTTACGTAAATTTAGCTTTCGCTAGTAAAATAAAAAATTTCTTTTTGATATTGTTAAAAAATGTTAAAAATGTCTCTTTTTATACAACTACTTATTTAAATCACTAAACGGAAATAGTGAACATTCCATAGTTCACGAATTACTTACAGATAACATATTTGTTTAGATGTAATAATTGTTTAAATTGAGTCTTTTCAAAATAGATTATTTTGAGCGCAATAAAATATCGGAATTTCCAAAATACTAAATACCACTTTAAAAATTAAAGTTTTAAGTATATGAATTTGATTATTTTGTGCTTTCGAAAATTTTCTGAAGATTACATAAATGTTAGTAGATCTCAACTCAGAGGTTGCCGATTTAGAATTTTATGGCTAGCTAGGATTAACCATTTTTCAGATTGTAAAGAAAGTGCCCCAAATTCTAACCATAAAATTTTTCAGTTACTTATAATGGGCACCTATGAAATCTAGCCATAAGGTAGATCTGAGTCTTAGTAGGTCTGAAAATTTATTGCATTTTCCTCAAGATTTATCAAAATTTCCTATTTTAAAGTTTTATATATGTCAGCCGTGTACGGCTCCTAAGATTTGTTTAATGTAAAAATAAATATCTCGACAAAAGAACAGAGGAACAAATTGCAGAAAAATGACAATTTTATCACATTTTATATTATTTGATAGCACTATAGAATTTGAGGTCAGTTCGTTATTTGATTTACTTGTGACTGGTGAAACAACAGAGTACATGACTCACAGATGAGAAAACATACTTCACGTTATGCCTGAATAACAGCTGCCAAGATTTCTCAGAACTATTTATAATAAGTCATTCTTTCTCTTAGAATGCACTCCTTCTGGGGCTGCTGATATTTCTCTGAAAAAGTCTGAAACGAAAAGCTAAGATAAAAGAGAAAATAAAATAGCAAATTTCAAGTTTCTGCTTGAAATATCGTGAAGTATCATCCATAACATTGCTAAATGTGTCCATAATAATGCCTTTTTGTAAATAAAATCTTACAATAAAATATGACGTCACTTGTTTTGAAGGTTACTTTCGAAAACAGAATTATTCAGAAATTTTTAGACAACATTTTCTTAAATCAAAATCGGAAAAATGTTCAGGAATTTTTAGACATAATTTTCTTAGAACTATTTCTAATGCGCCAGTCTTATATATATATAAGTATATTTGAGAATTTTCTTGGTAGTTATTTTCGTACAAAGACAAAAAATATTGAAAAATTTTCATACAGAACATTCACAGAAATTTTTATTCTAGAACTGTATTTTAAACCATCTTTACGAATTTTGAAGCATATTTAAGACTAGTATTTTTGCAGATCACTTTTGTGCAAATACAGAACCATTGAGAAAATTTCAGACAGAACTTTCTTAGTATACAAAGGCAGAATAATTAAAAAATAAATTAACTCTTTCAAAACAATTATAATGCAAATTATTCTACGTATTTTTGCAGTCACTTTATGACCATGTGTATTTTTGAGGTCACTTTCGTACAAAAATAACATTGTTAAAAAACTTCCTAACACAACTTTCTCAGTACAGAACATCTCAAAAACTTTCACTCAGAACTATCGTAGAACTACTTATGAGGTATTTTTATGCACTTCTGGAGTACATAACCATGAATATGTTGGAGGTATTTTCCGTACAAACAGAACTATTGGAAAACTTTCAGTCAGAACTTTCTCAATAGAAATACAGACCTATTCAGAAACTTTTAGACATGACTTTCTTGCAACAATTTTGAATGTAAATATTATGTATGGTAGGAGTGTATTCATTGCTATTAATGGAGATCACATTCGTATACACGTATTTATTTATTTATTTTTATTTACAAATGCCAGGCACGTACAAAAACAAAACTATTTAAGAACCTTAAAAAGAAACAATTGTCAGCTAAAAAGCAAAACTATTCATAAAGTTTAAAGATAAAAATTCCTGAAAACTTTTTATAACCAATCTTTTCATTCTTATATACTTTCTTCTGTACTGCTGATGTTTCTCAGCAGTCGGTCTTGAATGCAAAGAAAAAGAGAACAGAAATATCAAATCTCAAGTTTTTCCTCGAAATACCGTGAAGTCTAATCCATAACACTGTCAAACGTGTCCGCAATAATGCCTTTATGTGAACAAAATCTTCGAATGAAATATGACATTACTTATTTTCGGAGATAGCTTTCGTACAAAAGACACCGCCGCGGAAGGGAAGAAAAAAAACTTTATTACCACCTGGTTCATAATATTTCATTTGTTAAACTACTCCGTGCTCTAATACAATCTTGAAAATCGTTGCGCAATAATATGCAGTAAATTCTTGACTTTGATTTCCATTAAGGTTTCAGCCTCATTAAGAACTTTCAGCGTCCTTTCTTCCAGTTACGGTTATAGACTCTAAACTGGTTCGTGATACAGGGACCAGGTGTGGCTGGAGAAGATATTAATTAAAGTTTAACTGTAACGCGTAAGGTGAGACGGTCTACGTCTTCATGTCCATATACGTTATTAATGTGTATTATTTTTTCATGATCTTTTTTTATATCTATCATTATTGCCTCAATAATACATATACATACATTAATTGTTTCTCTTGACAGCAAATTTCATCAAGCGTCGACGTGATAAATATGCATTAACAAGATCAAAGGAAGACTAATACATTAAACATTGGAACGGTTATAAATCCTATTTTAATGAAGGTTTTTGCAGGTGTGAAAATAAAAATGAAATCTTATTACTTAATAATTGTCAACCATTTTGCTAAGTGGGCTGCGGGATTGTATAATCTAGAAAGTATTTTTTTTTTCTCTCAGTTCCGGGATTTGGGGATTGAGAAATTTTCAATCCGGGAATGCATAGTAATATTTAATATCAAACGCAGTGAAAATAATACTCTTAAAAAAATTAGGTTGCAACTTTTTTTTTTTTAATAATTTTATTTTGTTTCTAAATGCGAAATGTTTAGAATTGAAAATACATATTTTAATAGAAAATTGACTCGGTTAAGATTCAGTCCCGTAGTTGATATTATGCAAAATTTCAGTTTTTAAGGTCAATGAGGGGAAAACTCCAACTCTGGGAACGAAGTGGAAATTTGACTTCGTTAGCATCTGTCCCGTGGTTGCTACTTCGACAATAAGAGCTTACAATTTAGTCGCAGTAACTAAACGGTAGCGGTTCCGTTGGCCAGTTCGAAGATCCATGGTTCGATTCCCGGTTGGGCAGCAAGGTTCTTTACAATGGCTCCTGAACAAATCAACTCTGTAGGTGAGTGCAAAGATGTCGGAGGTCTGAAGACCCCAGACCGTGCGACTCACATAGTGGGTTTGGAGTAGCGGGCTGCCAGGCCGGGAAAGGATACCTCCTGCACTCAGGAGGCACCCAAGGTCTACCATCCCGCCAAACGAACTTTTATTTAGGTCCAAAAATATAACAATTGATGAAAAATATTGTGATTAAACAGACAGTTTTACATTATATTTGAACTTGCCAAGTACATCCATTTTACAAAAATGGGAAAAGGGTTATTGCGAATATAGATAAAAAGATCGTTGAAAAATAAAATTAAGAGTGAGGTATAATAACATAATGAAAAATAGATTAAAATTAAAGAAAATAATAAAATTTTAAAAGTAAAATTTAGAAATATATAAAAAGAAAATATATGAAAAGGAAAAAAAAAATAGGCATATGGAAAATAAAAACAGAAATTTAGAATAAAATTTAGAAAAGAAAAATAAGAAGAAAGACAAATATTTTTTTTTAAAGAAAAAAATGGAGGGAATACAATAAGTTCATATGAGAATGAAATAAAGAATAATAAGAATGAAATAAAGGGATTTATTGATCAAAATTAATTGAGAGCAGAATGTAGTCATAAGCTTAGGTCACTTTATTAGAAATTTCCATGGCAACAAGAATACAGTTTTTAATTTTATCTACCTAAGAGGGATTTGAAAGAACTGAGGGATGTCGGAGGTCTGAAACTGAACCTAGTACGACTAATAAGGATTTAGTGGACTCTGGAAGATTGTGCGCCGATTTCAAATTGAGAGGATAACGATCACGCAGGATACTAACCTAAATAGTAGTAACAAGAGGTAAAAATAGTAGTAACAAGAGGCTAACCTGAGGTAAAAATAGCAGGAGGTGGTCAGTCAGATTGTCAGTTGCACGCCAATCTGACATTAGAGGGTGGGGAATACAGAGTCCACTTCGACGATGAGAGCTTGCCATTTCGTCCCAGTAGCTCACCGGTAGAGCGTCAGCTGGTCAGTTTGGAGATTCAGGGTTCAATTCCCGTTTGGGGCAGCAAGGTTCTTTACAAAACCTGCAAAGATTCAGACTTCTAAGTCACCGGATAGGCTCATAGACGTAAAATATGTCTACGCTACTATATATGCGTCTATGGGTAGGCATCTGGAGGATCTGGAAAGACTTATCAAATAGCCCTCACATTTTTTACGCTCTCGGGGAGGAAATTCAACGATACTATAAGTGTGCAAAGACTTAGCATTCTAGGTCCTCGGGTAGATTTGTGGGGGGGGGTCTGGAAAGACTTTTCGAAAAAATATTCTCAAATCAGAATAAACATGAGGAAGTTTATATTTGTAATGCGGCGTTGTACTTATAATAGACGTTTTCAGAATCTGGTAAGTTCGAGAATCGAACGAAGTGTGTTCCCTTAACATTTGCAGGAGTCGAGGCAAATTCTAGATACCCCCCCCCCGTAACCTATATTTTTTATAATACAAAACAAAGGACATTGAGCGTAGAAGATGGGCCCCGCAGAGCTTCGCGGGCCCTCCAGCATTTGGGTATTCTGCCTGTGGTCAAAGCTGCCATACACTGTAAAACATTCTGCAACCTTCGCTCCTTTTTTTCGGCTACTTTATTGATCATTTCTGCAAACTATCAGAAAAGCCGCAATTACAGGCATTCATGAAAATTCCAGCTTCATTTCTGAAATATTCAGCTAATTATCATCTGCCGCCGAAGCATTATTTTTGTATATATATATATTATTATAACTATCAGGAACCTTACTCTCTATAAGGACTGCTGATTCTCCTGAAATTTTCAGTAACATGTTTGCAAATGTTTTACAGTGTGAACACAAATGGGGGATTTTGAGTGCTAAATTTCGCTTTCCGACTTAATGGAGGATAAATATAACTATTCTACCAATCGGGAATATAACCCCTTAGTCTATGTCAATGGCAACCATGGGCACCACTGGGTTAATAGGTCTCAGTTTTCCTACTTTCTCTGAGAACACTTTAAAAACCTATATATGCGTTATAGTGACTTTAACCCAGAAACCTTCACCTTTTTTATCCTCCTCTACTTTGAAAAAGGGGACCAACAACTCTTTTCCTGTCGGGGTCTGTAGTTTTACCCCTTTCCCTCTCTACTGGATCTCACCTGGTAGAAACCATGTCAACAACCTATGATATTCGGGCGTTTGAAGGTTAATCATTCCTGCTTTCTGGATCCCAATGGTTTGGCTCCGACAGATGACTATGCCAAAGAAAGTCGGGATTTGGTATTAAAAGGATTGCGGTAATGGCGTAACCAGAAATTTTTAAGGAGAATGTAAACTGTTTTCTTATTTATCGAAGTTTTATTTAGTTAATATTATTTAGTTTCATTTAGTTTAATAAGTAATAAATAGATCTTAGTTCCATCACATGACGCCGAGCATTAAGTTATGTAAAATATACCATCTTATTCACCCGTCTACTGCATTCATTTGCCTATTAATATTAATAATTGCTGTACCCATTGCTAGCGGTCACTTCTTTAATAATCATTTTTTTTTTATCAATAGCTTGTTTTAGAGCAAATTAAAAAAATACCCGCCAGCTACGTGGGTACATAGGCCGCTGAGTGACAACGGTTTAAGCAAGCACCTTTGATCCACCTTTCGTCCTCTATGCGGGCACAGCACATTTTATACGCTACGAGGCATTGGTTAATAAGCCACTGTATAGACAGCTGAGTCCACTTTTGCGATCCGGGTACATCCGCTCATGTGGGCATGATATGCTCTACATAAGCGTATTTGATCCGTTAACAAATAGCAACTAAAATGTGAGTCTAACTCCAAGTGGGGCCTTATACTCCAGATATTTAGAAAAAGACTAACAGTAAAGACTAACTAAAAAT
Organism: Amaurobius ferox; assembly: GCA_951213105.1. NCBI lineage: Eukaryota > Metazoa > Arthropoda > Arachnida > Araneae > Amaurobiidae > Amaurobius > Amaurobius ferox. Next base: position 83,740,164 of record OX578149.1, on the reverse strand, counting down.
GTAAAACTAACTGAATATAAAGCCTTATACTGCAGATATTCTGGAAAAGACTAATAACAGAGACTAACTAATGTATAAGAACAACTGAAAGTAGAACCTTTCAGATATAAAAAGAAAGACTTACAAAAATGATTAACTAAAATGTAAGTCAAATTGAAAGAAAATCGTTATACTTCAGAAATTTTATAAAAAGTTTATAACAAAAAAATTAACTACGAATTGTAAGATTTACTCAGTGTAGAGGACCGGACTTTGACTAGCTCTATGCCAGTGCTGGCTCAAAGATGTTCCGAATTCAATATTATTAATTTACAACTCGCATGCGATTTTTTTTTGTTGTGTAAATAAGTAATAGAATAATTTTTTAATTATGCGGAAATTGCTTCACACAATATAAAAGGATATTTGAAAAGTAATATACCTACTTGTTTCGTACAATATAAAAAGTAAGCATATTTGTTTATAATTAAACATTTTTTTTTTCTGTGTTAAGTGTTTTGCAATAAAAGTATTAAGCATTTTGATTGTGACATTTTGAGTATTTAAGAAATGCAATTACGTGGGAAATCACTGAAGGAGAAATACTTGGTGTCGTAACAGTCTGGTCTAAAACAGTAAAAATATATGAATAAAATAAAAAAAAAATTGTAAATTGGAACAGTGAGTATATTTAGATAGAATGTTGAATATGATGGATATGAATGATAGAATGGTATTTTTTGCACATTCCTAATTTATCGTCTATATTGGCCATTGATATATATACCGTCTGTATTGGCCATTGATATATATACCGTCTATATTGGCCATTGATATATATACCGTCTATATTGACCACATATTGATAAATTATTTTAGGTTAGCATATTCACTAACTTTTTTTTGGCAAGTGTGTGTGTGTGTGGGGGGGGGGGGGGGGGGGGTTAGATCACCCTTTGCCCTGGATAATAAATAACGGTACTTTTCCATTTCGCCGGCGCAGGCGATAAAGTCGCCAAAAATACTACAACCGTCGTCAAACGGAATATCCCCGCAGGTAACCTATAAAAATGAAAATTCTTAGAACTAACATTTATTAACATTTTTTTATGTGTATACTGTGTGTTGTCGCCAATAAAGTCTGCTTGGCAAAATTTACGCCGGCGAAATGGAAAAGTACCTAAATAACTTTGAACCGGTCCTGCTTACGCTTCAAGTATTTTAGAAAAATATTGACAACAATAATTACCTGAAAAGGAGATGACAATATCTAAAACTAATGGAGGACAGTATTTTACGTCAAAATGGAGGACAGCTATTTTGAATACCGTCTGGTAACCCTAGACGTCTAAATTCGCCTTTGTCATTCTTAGGCGCTGTTCACCAGAAGCAGTAACTTCACAAGATACCTTTCTTTTTTATATTGTTAATAATAAACAAACATTTCCTGTCTTCTCTTTAGCACATCAGTTGCATTATTTTCTACCAAAATTTTGTATTCTTACCATTTTGTATTCTTACATCCTGCAGGTCATAGTTAAGTTTCAGGATAATCATTACTTAGAAGTTAACGCAGGACAGGCGGAAGACAGTGTTGAGAACAAACCTTACCATACCATTATAAAAGTTTGAAAACCTTCAAACATCTCTCCTTAACACATTTATCATAATTTCATCACTGCTGTTGTGCAAATAATACAAATGAACTCATATTGAAGCATCTCTAATCCCTCGCCGTCGTCCAACAAAGAAAGAAACACCTACGTTTTTACAGAAGAAAAAAAAATATCAAAGATTAGAGAAGCCAAGAACAAAGAGAATGGAAAGGCAAAAAAAAAGTCTGAAATAATAATCACACTGGACACGCTCCGTTGCACTTTGGTCAAGCGTAACATTTTTAATGATTATTATTTAATATTTTTCTCTCATTATATTCGCTGCGTCACATTTAAGTAACCAACTGGTTATTATTTATTGGACACTCATTATAATATCACTTCCGATCTAAGCTCCGCCCCTGTGACGTCATCTGGCGATCGAGTATGCATGATGATATTGATTTTTTCATTTGGAAATAGGACAAAAGAATTTTTGTTTGTTTCCCGTGAAGCACTGTAGAGGGCGTCTTGATTCAGTTACCATTGGAGAGTTCTTTTTTTTTCATGCGTTCAGTAAATTTCCAAATATAGCATATATATATTTATCAAGCTTATTATATTTGCAATACTAAAGGATATTTTTAATAAGATAATTGAAGAGTCGGACGAAAATTCCATGCGTAAGAACAGTAAACGATATTCACAGAAATTTATTTTGTAAATTTCCGCGTGTTTTGTAAGAATGTTTGCTTTTCTGGAAAAAATACAAACATAGATAAAGGAATTGGAATTAACAAATATCGGTAAGCAATGTTTATTGGTCTGCCACTATTTATAATAATTTACTCTTTGCTGAGAAAGGAAAATGAAACATACATAATGTTTGGATCAAGTTCTACAAATATTTGGAGATTGTAAGTAAAATAATTCTTTAGTTTAACCTCAGAAAAGCAAATAAGTTAAGATATCAATCGGTTTTGGAGCCAGAAAAGAGTTTTCTATGTCAATATCACAACAGCCACTTCGAAAGTGAAATGAAGAAAAATAATCAGCAACTCAAGAAGAAAAACACATTAAACGGAAGAACATTATAGTCTTTTATGTTACAAAATACCTACAATTTTTTTTTTTGAAAAAATTAAAGAAACTCGTTTTATAGCCTTAAGGACTCTTAAAATATTAAAAAGTGAAAAAAAAATACATCATATTGAACCATATAAAAACCATATAAAAACACGTACCATATAAAAGCATTTTTTTTTTCTAGTAATATATCTGTACTTTTGTTTAATGTACAATTTTTTAAAACATTATATAGAAAAATTTTGTTATAAATAGTTGAAAACTATGATCCATTTGTGGAACAAAAAGTCAGTATGAGAACTTAAGCGCAAGATTTATTAAAAATGTTGCAGTCAAAACAAAACTTTTGCTATCTAATTATACTTCAGGAACAATTGCTGATCTTAAACCTTAATTAATTTGCATTTAAAGTGAATTTGTATTGATACTATGTTGCACTTAGCTTTCACAAACTTATTTTTAAAATTCCAACGAAATAACCTCTTAAAAGGATAAATTTATAACAAGAAAACATGAAAAAAATTAGGTTAATTTTATGCAAGTTTAGCATACATTATATATTCTGAAAATTGTATGAAAAAATGTTCATGACAAAAAAAGTTTCACTTTTGCTCGCACCGTCAAAAATCGCATTCCGTAAAAAACAACTGTAAAGTTATTTCCTAATAAATATTCTGATATTTAACCGAAAATAATTTGAACAATAACTTAAAGTCTTTTAAGAAGAAAAGAATAAAAATTTTTATGGTTTAACAGTCCTAGCCGGAAGTCTTAGTTCTTGAAGGATTCATTTTTATTTATTTTTGTTTTACTTTACTTCCTATAATCAATCCCTGGCTATGTTTCAAATTTCTTGAGGAGAGTTGTTGAAGTATTAGTAAAGAACACTTGTATAGAAATGACATTTTGCAGACGATTTTTCCCGAATCGTTATAAGGTGAAAATTTTATATTTTTTGGCAACAGAATTAAATCAAATATGTTTATACGGCAGCCGATTGTCATTCAGTTTATTCGATTTGAGTAACAAAGAAATTGATAGAAAAATTAAATTTTATGAATGAAATTTACTATCTTTTTCATCGCATTATAGCATTTACGGCCATGGGTTTAAAATTTTGAAAATTATTGATATTTTTAAATTTCTAAAGTCATCTACTTCCTATATTCTGGATTTTTTTTTCTTTTTTTTTAATGAAATTCATATATTTCTGAATGTGTTTAAATGACTGTTGTAACAGGAGAAAAAAAAAAGTTTGTGGAAAAACTTTTGCTAATATTTCAGCATCTTCATTTTGGCGTATGTTATATTATTATACTATACTTTGCGTATTATATTAAATTAAGGATGAATTACATTAATCACACACCTCAGATTTTGTTTCATTTCTTCATTCATTTATTTGCATCACACAATAATTAAGTTAGGGGAGCGTCAGCCCAGTGTTTAGCGCACGGGAATTGCACTCGGTCGGCCCGGGTTCGATTCCCGCCACTGCCAACACTGCCGCCGTGTTCACGCGGAGAACGATCGTGTTAAACATGTGGATCCGTAAGTCTTTCCGAGAGGTTGGTGGTAGGGGAAGGAGGGTACGGTCCCTGTGGATGCCTCCCCCACTGGGTTCCGGTCTAAATTGGGTGGCACTTCCCGGCCGTCCAAACAGATACCTTATACCTTTCTGGTAGGTCGGACGGTCTGGGTTGAAGAATAATAATAATAATTAAGAATATGTAAATGTTTGTTTCTGTACGTCATCGGTTCCTAAACATTTCTATCCAGAGAACACTTTATTTTAGTGAATAGCATTGGACTACGTGACTTCTTTGTTTATTTCATTGTGTGAGAAATTGCAATATTAATAATCATAAATTGAAATTTAAAAGCAAACTAAATATAACGCAAATCAATGATTGAAAAATATAAATAAAATATAAACATTAAAAAAAGTTAAAGTTATGTTTAGCATTTCTATATATTTTCAGGCACAAAACGAATTTAGAATTTCAAAGAGCAATTTGTTTAAAAAACAAAAATGCCCGTTCAATATTTGCGCGCATTCAAATTTGCATAAATTTATCAACGCACTTCTGCACAAATTAATTGCATTTTTGCAAAATTTAGCATATTGAACAACTAATTTGCACATTTTAATTGTGATAAATATTTTTTTTTTTTAAATGCACATTTCACGTTAACATAAAAATTTATAGCGTATATTTATAGCGTACTTTCTCATACGTAGTATTGAGAAAATATTGTTTTCACGAAAATTTTCGATTTCGAGATTTCGATGCCAATATATGTTTTAGGACCCCTTGAACACGCCTCGACTATTTTTGGAGTGATGTCCGTCTGTTTATCTGATGTCTTTGCCCCCTGTGACCGATTTCTTGTATACACGATAACAGCCACAAATATTAATGGATTTTCACGAAACTTTATATTCGGCTTTGTTATCAAAAAATCTAGAACTAGATAGAAATTTTTAAATTCGAGCGAAAACTTCGAAATGCTATATTTTTTTAATATGGAAGCATAGGACAAAATTTGACATAATCACGAAAAAGGTTTATTTATGGCTTAATTATTACGAGACTTAATCATTGTTTAAGTTTGTAAAGTAGTCAGTTTTAATCATTCTTGTGAAAAATGGCCGCCATATTATATTTTTTGTGACGTCATTAGACCCGCTTGGGGCGCAAGATACTCCCTCTCCCGGGAGATACATTGTCAAGTATGGTGTCAATCGAAATATTTTTTCAAACCTAAAGTGCAGGGTAACACGCTATATAGGTATAATAATTTGGACTCACGATATCGATTTTTCAAATTCTTTCTTGTAAAATTTGAAAAAAATAAATAAATAAATAAATAAATTCTGATATGAGAAAGCCGAGTTGAGCCATACTCCATTAATTTATTTATTTTATTTTATTTTATTTTTCTTGCATGATTGCCACGTTTTATCTATATTGAGCTACTTCATTGTTTTTTCGTGTTGTGCCTGTGATTTTGAGAGCCTTATTCTTATCAGGGCCATAGCCAAAGGCGAAATTGAAGAAGGGCTGAAGGGAAATTCAAGGGGGGGAGGGGGGCTCAACAGTCTTAAAGGAGGGGCCCACCAAAAACACAATTTATCATTAGCATTTATAAACCATAATAGTTAGTATTATATATTTCAATTCATAGAAATTATTAACAAATAATTGCATATTTATATTTGTAAGCTAAGAGCTGATTATTAATATCCATATAGCTACTATACATCACTATTAATATATAATAATTACAATTGATTTTAATGTAAGCATTAACTAGTAATGAAGCTGTTAATAATTTGTAGAAACATTCTGAATGTTAATACAAGTTAATGCTTAATATTAACTCTTACCTAATTATCAGTTGATTTTGACTCCATAATGCATAACAGTAAATCCCATAATAATACAAATGTATCCGAAATGCTATTGTCATAATTTTTAAATATTTTTAAATTAAATATGTTGTTGTTGTTGTTGTCGTGTCCCTAATATTACATTTAAGGAGGAATGAGTGCACTGCTTCTGTTTAGTCTAATGACCCGGGGCACCCGAAGGTAGAAGTCTGACTTCTGCCCCAAATAAGACATTACAACATCCATGCCCGCAGGCGGGACTCGAACCCGCAATCTGGCAGCCGAGCCATCACGAGGAAACGCCTGCCTCTTTGACCGCTCGGCCACCACATCGGCAAATTAAATATGTAAATAAATTAATCATTACTATAATCACAAGTTCAGCTAAATTAAAGAATCTTTAAAACGAAGTTATTTATAAAAAAAATATCTCAAAGAATAATTTTTTATGCAAAATCTGAATGAAATTTTATATGAAATTTCATATCACTAGTAAAAATTTAACATTTTTATTAGGGAGGCTGAGTATACCTCTTGGGCGGGGGGGGGCTTAGCCGCCTTTGGCCCCTACCTGGCTACTGCCCTGATTCTTATTCGTGCAATCCATTGTCTTCGAACGTTTATTAATTGAAACAAAAGGTACTAAACTCCATTCGGTTTGCTCAATTTGTTTGAGAGCTATCGTCCCTACAAAAACTTATATATAGAACACACAGGCAGATAGGAATACATGCATCATTAAGAAAATGGTTGATTCGTTCTCAGAAATGTTCAAAACGTGCAGATTCTTCAAAACCATAGAGTCGGAATTATTATCCCACCATAATTACTATCCTTTTACATATACTATGCATTGTAGATAAAGTATTAAAAATGTTTATCTTGTTTATATAAGAGGAACATTGCCAGAACTGCTGAAATATAATGCATAAAAATTAGTTTATTCAAACCACGTATTAAGTTGTTTTTTGTGGTTTGTAATGTGAAAAATAAAATTTTATGTATTGCATCTGTAAATAAAGGAAATTTAGCTTATAAGTAAAAATGAACAGAATGAAATTAAATCATATTCTATCAAAGAATATCTATATATTTTTTACTTAGGTATGTAGAGAGAAGAAATGGACCTAATTATCATTTGCCGATTGGTAACGAGCTTAGACTTAATTGCATTGTTTAAAACATGGAGGTAAAGGAACGCTATCCCCTTGGTTTAAAAATTTCATTAAAAGTTACATCTCAAATATTTATGATTATTTTGTTCACAATAATTATTGATTATTTCTTCAGGCTCAACGATAAAAAATATAATTACTTCAAAATAGTTGTTTAATTATGAGCATTTTATGAGCAAAATATTTGTCGTAATTACTGTAATGTCTTTTTTGCAGTTCAAAATTGTATATTATTTGATCTGAAATTAATTTGATTTAAATTATATAGTTTGTGTTTCATTATTAGAGAGTCGTATAATATGTAATTTATCAACATGTCTTTGGGGGTGTAAAGCGTGCAAAAGCTATACCTTCATACTATGCCTTTTTTGCAGTTCAAAATTACATATTATTTAATCTGAAATTAATTTAATTGAAATAAGTATATGGTTTATGTTTCCTTAGAAGGTCGAATAATATGTAATTTATCAACTTGTCTTTGGGGGGGCTCAAAAGCTATACCTTCATGCTATGCCTTTTCTACAGTTCAAAATTGTATATTATTTGATCTGAAATTAATTTAATTGAAATAGTAAGTATATGGTTTATGTTTTCTTAGAATATCGTTTAATATGCAGTTAATCCACTTGTGTTTGGGGATATTAGGAGCTCAACAGCTATACCTTCATTCTGATAATGATTGCGAAACAAACAGAACGAAGAAATATGCAATATTAATATTTGAAAACGTCGAATGAAAACTATCATACCAAATATTTCGTAGTACATTACCAACAACATCTGAGCATTAAAAGACACTAGAACGCAGATGCTCTTTGATGGAAACACCCTACCCTTAATAACTATGGATTAATTTGTCTTAAAACAGCGCTTTCCAATCGAGATGTCAATAGTTGTTCCGCTGTAAAATCAAAAGCTGAAAAATTAAATCATTCATTTTGACATTAATTAAATCATTAATTTTTAATATTAAACTAGCAAATACACTCCCAACATTGCTCGTGATTTTTAAAATATATAAATTCTAAAAGCATAAAAAAATATTGGGAACTCCCACCTTGAATATAAAACATTTAATTAAAATCAGTGACAAAGCTAAGACATGTTATTTCCAAATTTTAAAATTATTATTATTGCCATGGCTGGATTTGTGCATAAAGTAAATAAGCTATTGTTTGAGCGCCTCGCGTGGTTTCTTAAAAGACGGCTTGTAGTAAAAAAAATGTTGTGTCCAAAAATTGCATAGGGTAATTTCAAGATTACACAAATCGCAGTTACCCAAGAGTGTTAAGAATTAAACATACGGAGTCGCATTTGGGGCCCATACCCAACCCAAGGCCTCCGAGTTATAGGAAGTGCCCAAGCAATTTATGTACATTCAAATTTTTAAGTAGAGTATTTAACTATATGTCAGGGATAAGAGGCTGGCCCAACCCTTGCTGGGGTCACTAGGCAAATACAAATTTTAGACCACCCCTATAAAACTCTTATCGTAAAAAAAGGTGCATTGAGCACGAAAGATCTGCTCCCAGTATTTGCCTATGGTCAAAAACGGCCAATGAGGCTTTAGCTTACAGTCACAGGCCTGGATAAGTTAGTCCCTGCCTCACTAATGCCTCATGATAGAAGACCTCATGAATGTATTGTGCCACTAACAATCACATATTATGGCAAAGTTTTCTTGTACATTACTGACTATATAGGCTAAACCTAACATATAGGAACAATTGCCACACTTGCAGCTTTAGATGTTTTACTTTTTACACGCACACGTACAAAAAAAAAGAATAAGTACAATGAAAAACAATCGTAAATGTAGGCATAACAATACCTAAAATTATGTGTTGGCACACATTTCATTATTATTTTTTTCGATACACATTTCATGTTCTATGATTGTAAAATGCTTTCACGATTCTAATGATAAAATTATGAGTTTATGAGACTTATATTTTGGTGGTCGTTGGGGCAAAAGCTTTATTTACAGTGTAGCTTAGAGTCTGTGGCACAGAAAATTCAGCCCTGATTATTTATTATTGGTTTTCTAAATTATTATTTTGATTTATTCTTTAAATTCCTTCTCCATATCGAAGGATTATTTATTTTGGAAGGATTAATTATTTTTGTGTGGATGGTTAAAAGTACAATCTATTCATAAAAGATAGAAACGCAATAAATTAAAAATATGTACGATAACTCAGTTTCTGTATAGGTTCCGAGCGATCTCAATTTATGTTTTATTTATGAAAAAAAAATTACTATCCGTCGAGCCGGAGTCGAACCAGCGACCTATGGATTTCTGACATGAAACATCTACAGTCCACCGCTCTGCCAACTGAGCTATCGACGGATAAACACGGTTGTTGAATTAAAATATTTATTCTCTTGCTTCGATTTCAGAGCAGTTTCTCCGTGTCATTGGAAAGGCGAAGTCTTCTCCATGACTCTAGTGTCTCCCTCTAGTGGTGGTTTAGGGAAACTTTTCTCAATAATATAAAACGGGTGATGTCTTTTTGAGCGAAATGCAAGAGTAAAAGAAATATATTATTTAAGATCGTTTGGAAATATTGTACTGGGACATGTTTTTTTTTACTATTTTTTAAAACTCATTTATTAATAGGAGGTATGATTTAATAAAGTTCCCGGGTTTTTATGCGAATATTTTGATTTTGTGACTATGAAATTTTTAAAAAGAGCAATTTATTTTGTATGAAAGTACTTTCATTCATCTGTATATATATATATATATATATATATATATATAAAGCAGCCATCAAATACATATTTACCAATTTATCTTTCAGTTTCATCTTTGTTAAAACTTGGAGCAGGCCAGAGGAAAAAAATCACGGGCCTTGGGGATGGGCCTCTCCGGGCCCCTACCCATCCTTATTTTACTTAATTTTCTCTCTCGTTGCCGGCTCCCCGCCCCACACACACCGTTAGTCCTGCATGATTACTTTCTATAATTTAACTTTAAGTTAAAAAATGTTTGAAAAACTGAGAATCTCGATATGTTTCTATCGCGATGAAAAAAAAAAAAAAAAAAATCAGTAAGCTTCTTATCATTACTAAAATGAAAAAAAAAAAAAAATAATAATACGCTGAATTCTATAGAGCCATATCCTGTTCCTCTCTCCTACAAAATACAGATATAGCATAGCATTAAAAAGTTTGATGTGCCAACAATATCACAAATTACAGATTTTACATAACTTAATACTGGAAACCAATGAATGCTACCAAATATTATGAAAATAGATTCACCCATACAAATTGTGCCCCCCCCCCCATCAAGCATTTATTATGCCTCTTCTATATTTGATTTTACCCTTTTTGTTAATTTTTCTTGTCTTCACGAAAAAGGTGACCCTTACTCGAGTGGTGGCCCCCTCCCCCCCTCTATGGGCGATCACGATGGAAATAGCTTGATTTTTTTCTGGAGATATCGCGTTTCATGAGGATAAGTAGCATGTTAAATATCTTGAGAATGGCTCATGATATCTACTAACAAGGGTGTCCTTTTATTTCTGGTTAAAAGTACTTATGAAGCATCACCTCATTGGGTAATAGCCAACTTATTCAATTTTTCATAGGATTTTTTTTTTTTTTTTCATTTTATCAGATAAAAGTTAAACATTTCTAGAACGGTTCATATTAATGGTCTGGAATGACCTCATTATTCTTTTAAATGAAAAATCAAATCCATAATAGCTGTTTCTGTAAACATTCTAAGTATTTTTTTCCGAAAATAATAAAAAAAGTTTGAAAATTTGAAGGTCTGGGTACCTGGTCCGAACAATCCAAAATTCGATTGTCGGTTATCGGTTAAAATAATCGTGCCAAATTAACTCGATTTGTACATTTTGTTTCAGAGATGTCGTCTTCACACATACACTCATACGCAAACCCAGACATCCTCGAAAGATTGATTGAATCGTATTCAAAGACGCGTAAATCCATTACAATTTGAGAGTCAAATGTCCACAAACATATCACACTCCCTCTTCTCATTGACGGAAAAATTACATTAACTCTATACATTGGGGAAAACAAAATTCAGCACTACCCCCCCCCCCCCCATTGAGCCATAACCATACCCCCCTCTTTCCAAGATCCTAACTATGCCTTGCCTACTTCAGAATACTTTCTTTTTACATATAATCATGCTGGTCGCCCATATACCTTTTCCAGGGGGGGGGGGGGGGGGCAACCCCAAGGATAAGACGTATGATATTAATGAATTTGATGCCTGTCTTTGTGATTTTGAATGTTCTAGAGGGGGCAAGTGTCCCCCTTGCCCTTACTCGGGATACAACAGTATCCAATAACTGTTGTAGCCCGAGAAAGTGCACGCATTTTCTTACAGATGTATTTCTACTGGTCATCTCTTGATGTGGAGAGACACTTTGAGATATGTCTCTCCATAATAATATGCCGACGTGCAGTTTGTCTTGAGCAATATAAGAGGCATAGACGTAAAAGTACTATATATGTCTATGATAAGAGGAGAGTTGGGGAGAAACAGACGTCAATCTTAAAAAATATCTGTATCTCTTCGTTTACTTATTTTCCATTTATTTCGAATGATTTATAAAAACATGTAACTTGCTCGTAAATTATTTGGGTAGACACTATCTACCTTGATGCTTTTGCCCATGTCCAAGATACGAAGTTCTTTCACTGTTCATTTTCTTTGCAAATAGAAAACCGATTGTCAAATCAACGGTCTTCTCGAACACAATTTTGACATAGATGTTTTTCCTTAGGAGTTCTATAATTTCATGGAATGAGATAAGTTTTTACCGCCACTTAACCTTTCGAAACTGTTTCGTATTGGAAACGATATCAATCGGAAAAAAAAAAAAAAGTACTCAGGTGCGTGTGTAGTAGTCGTTTTCGACTACCATTCTCTGTGACAATACACGTTACCTTTATTATATGCTCACGTGATTCTCCCACCCCCACCCCCCATTGTCATTCGTCACTTGACTTCCCTTGCAATCACGCAAGGATTTACCCAACCGTAGGGATTCTGGAAAAAAGGGGAGTCGACTTCGATTCTCGGGATTGTCATTGGCCAGAATATCGGGGGCGGATATGAAGCATCGACCCCTCGTTCGTTCGTGGGTGGCGCGAAATTCGGCATAAAAGTAGGGAGGGGGGGTGTAAAATTCGTCTAGAGTTTTTCCATTGTTGCAGGATGTCACGTAAGTAAAAGCATTCAAACGGCAAAAGTATAAGTGCATAGGTATGTGTGTCAGTTCATGCTTGAGAAATACATTTATTAATTTTGAAACATTCTTTTTTCAAACATCGTATTATTACTTTTTTTTTATTTTAATTTATTTTGTTTGGAGTAATTGTATTTTATGGTAATTTATCTGTTATGTCTGATATCTATCATGCTGGTTTTTCTTTCCGCTTATGAACAATGGACATGAGACTTGTGTACCAAGTGATACATGAAAGCTTATTGATATTTCAAATTTAGGTAGAGAAAGCAAAGAGATTGGTTAAATAAAGTTGTATAATTTAAATAAATTTATACAACTTTATTTCTGTATACATTTTCCATATTTAGTGAGAATCGGTGTTATGATTAGCTTTGTTGAAAATTGGAAAAAAAATAATAAATGATCAAAATAAAGCATGGTTACAGAATTAAATTGGGTTCCAGTGCTGAATTTTCGTTTTCAAATATAGGCCCTATGAAGAACTAATGTAATATGTCCACCAAGAGGGTTAGGACCCCTTCTACCTAAGTCCATGAATGGAGATATAACGCACTCTATGGCTGAGCCACTAGCAATGGTGTAAAACTGTGGGGTTTGGTGGTCATCATATCCCCCCTCTCATTGGTGGAAAAATTACATTAATTCTTCATAGGATCCATGTTGGATAACGAAATTAAGCACTGTGGCCCTTTTTCTGTCCTAACCCTAAATTTTCGAGGACGGGCTACGAAGTAGGCACCAGTGACCATAGGCGTAACCAGTGACCATTGGCTACGCCTATGGTCACTGATGCCTACTTTACTGATTTCAGAGTGAGTGACTACGAACGGTGTAAAAATTAAGGTTGAAGCAGGGTCTATTTAATAATTGTGTAGATTGCTAAAAAAGGATATCCTTAATATTTTGTGTTCCAATCATACGACCAACAACGTTAGACTTGCATATGGATTGGCTCAAAAGATCTGTTTACATGTTATTGAGTCGCATGTCTCGTTATTAGGACCAAAAATGGGACTTTGTTTGAATAAATATGTCGATTTTGTGCACCAATCGATGAGTTACATCGGAAAATTGGATACAAATTTATGTATTTATGAATAAAAAGGTTCACAGAAGTTGAAAATGTAGACATTTGGGTCGTCTGATGTAAATTTGTAGAAAGACAATTTCAGCTATATCTCGCTGCAAACTTCGCCTATTAAAATCGTTTTTGCTTTCAAATGTGCAGTTGATCCCAAAAATTGCACCAAATTCATACCAAAACCCATTTTGGCATTTTTAAAATATCGTGAGAAAAAATGCCGTATGATGGAACACACATTTTACAGAATCTTCTACGCATTTTTGAACCTTTGTAACATCCACTTCAGGGAATGTAATTGTCTCAATAGCTTTGGCCATCGGCGTAACTGGACTCCTATGGCGCTCGTCTGTTCTACTACTTCCAACTACTTCGGCACAGGAAAAAAAAAACCAGACAAATAAATAAAAATAAATAAATAAATAAAAATAAATAAATAAAATCAAGGAAAGTTAAATAAAATTATCTATGATAGTTCATAGCAAAAGTTAAAGTTTATCACAAGGTTTATAGTTCTCTGTCTCGGCAGCAACGGGCGGTCTCTGCCTCGGCAGTAATTTTCTCCGCTGTTAAAAATTTTTTTTACACGTGCTATAACGTCAGGTATGTAGAAATCCCGTCTTAAAATTTCCTCTGTCTTAGCAGCTGAAAAATGCTTTTGCCTGAGAATATTTCTGATAACTTCTATTTGCAACAATGGGGTAGCTTTCTTCCATTTTTCGTATATTTCCAGTACATCGTTCTTCACTGAAAATTTCTTTCTTTCTTCTCTTTTTCCCTTTCAATGATCGTTACAAATTCGACTTCTTTCTGTAATGAAGTAATACACAAGAAATCGCACACACACACACACACACACACACACACACACATATAATCAAAGAGTTTATAAAATATTAAGCATATGTAAGCACTTTTCATGTTTATGACTGACATTCTTTTGTGTTTTCTCTGGTTGGTAATTAAATACTTTTGCTTGTTATGGATGCTTTACTATTTCTCTTCAATAATTCTATTTTAATTCATCTTTATTATATATATATATATATATATATATATATATATATATATAATTGTAAATCCAATGGTAGTATGTAAGTAGTAACTCATAATACACTATCTTAAAATTTGCCTACAAAATACAATAAAATAAAAGAAATTCAATCATAAAGAGGAAATTATAATACGTAATGCAGGTCATAAAGTTAAAGACAATCAACAAATTTCAAAGGAGAGGAATGGAAATAGGAAAACAAAAAAATCAAGCTAAAAAGCTTGCACGTGGAAGAGCTCTAGGCTTAAGAATAGTTCATTTCGAAAAAATTCTTTTTCAAGTCCATATATCCCTTCGAAATGAACACAAAAATGCTTGTTTCTGAAACACAAGATAGATTTTATCTATAAACTTGTGTTATATGGACGACAAGCATAAAGATTGGAAAAAAAAAATAAAGGAAATGTAAATACCTTAAAATACACCTCAAAAGTACAACCATAACGAGCAATATATGACTAGACCAATGTTGCCATACCCAGAAATGAAAGGAAGTGATCTGCTGTTGCCAAAGAGAGTAATAAAAACCGTACTGCGTAAAGGGAATAAAATGAGATATTCTACAGTTAAAGCTACAATATATATATATATATATATATATATTCCCATAGTCTATGATCTTTTCAAGTGAGCTACTGACTCCCTAATGTGTTGTTTTGATGACGTCATAAAACATGTTTGATATATGCACAAATCATTGGGTACGTGATTTTGGATCTTTAATTTTGCTATGAAGATCTGACACGAAGTTTTAAAATTTGCGGTTAATTTTCAAAGAAGTGTAAAAAAAAAAAAAAAATCGCATCAAAACTGTTCACCATATCAGCAAAATTAATAATGACCGACTTTAATGTTTATTATATACTATTTTATTTAAGCATTTATTTACTGTTGTACATGGACATATTAAAATATTTGATAGGGGTACCAATTAAAATTAGGGTTTGGACCCCGTCTTCTGTAAGCTATGCTCTAGTAGTGTTTGATGAACAACTGCATACGAAAAATAATAATGCTGTAATCTACGTCAATTTTATTGTAAAAAATATCTGGAAAATAGAAAGGGGTGAAATTATTGCGGTGCATATATTATTATAGTGTATTATTACATCCAACTATCAAATATGTATGACTGGTATTTATTGCCTTACACACACATGTTTCGTTCGTGCGTGATGTATATTCCTTCAAATTAGACAATGCTCTGCTACATTGTAATTGGCTTTTTTCGTCTATTTCGCTTTTTTGCCGAGTGCGTTACTCAACTTTTTAAATTTTACGCTAGGGGCGCAGTGATCCCTTTTATTCGATCTGGTACGGTCACTACACTATAGATGGACCTGATGTGCACATTCATGGACTTTCCCTTACAAAGTTGAACTTTGTATAAGAAATGTATTCTTTGTTAATTCCCCTTCTCGGTATGCTTCGTTATTCATTCTCATTATAGCATTATATTAATTTTGTGCCCTGTTTTACTATACACATGCATGAATATTTATTTTCTTGTTAGTGTTCTTATCTTGTTCATTTTTATATTACAGGTTGCGCTGAAGGAAATGGTGGAAAGAAACTTGCTGAAGGTAATAAATTAATTCTGCAAATTTTCAGACTTAGTATTGATTTTAAATCATTTGCCCTGCAGCGGAAGCATTCACATCATTTATTCATCGTTTAATCCCCATTCTCTTTGAGAATCTTAGAAAAATAGAACGCCTTTGTTTTGAATATTCTGTGTTCTCTCCTTTACTTCTTTTCGACTTGTCTTTGTAAGGACTTGAAAGGAAAATACTTTATTCCAATTGTATCTTAAAAGGAAAATAAAAGGAGTGTAAAAATGTTCGTGAATGTTCAGTATAGAAAATGTGGATTCAACCTTATAAACCTTCCAGAGAAAAAGTATCATGGTGTATAATTGATGTATATATTCAAAAGGAAAGCATTGCATTGTGCATTTTATAAATAAGACCTTGATTGATTTGTGTATATACAAAGGCTATGGATTGTGAGATACTTTTGCATTGGAATAAAGGTAAATGTAGACGAATCAGTAACTTTATAACAAAGGCCAGCTGTAAATACTCTGTAATTTTACTTTCTGTGTGGAAAAATTATTGTTTTCCTGAAAATTTTTAAATTGAAATTTTTGCCAGAAAATCATATTTTAATTTCCGGAAAATTTTTAAATTGAAATTTTAGCCAGAAAATCATATTTTAATTTCCGGAAAATTTTTAAATGGAAATTTTAGCCAGAAAATCATATTTTAATTTCCGGAAAATGTTTAAATTGAAATTTTAGTCAGAAAATCATATTTTAATTTCCGGAAAATTTTTAAATTGAAATTTTAGCCAGAAAATCATATTTTAATTTCCGGAAAATTTTTAAATTGAAATTTTAGCTTGAAAATCAGATTTTAATTCTCCCCGCTTACATTTTGAACAATTTTGGAAATATATGCATGTGTATGTCTGTGATGTTTGAATATAACTAAAGAGCAAATACGTGAATCGCTATGAAATTTCAAGTGAAAATACACTAAAATTAGAATTAAATGAGATCGAATGAAAGCTAGATTTTCATCTATTCGTATGATTAGAACGCATAATATTCTTAGCGTTATTACTCATATTTTCATAGCATTATTTCTTAGAGAGAAAATAAGATTATTTACATAATTTTCAATTCGTATGATTAAAACGCGAAATACTCTTAGCCTTATTTCTTATATTTTCATAGCATTAATTTTTAGGGGAGAAAATAAGACTATTTACATAATTTTCAATTTGTATTATTAAAAAGCGAAATACTCATAGTATTGTTTCTCATATTTTCAAACATTACTTCTTAGGGAGAAAATAAGATTATTTATATAATTTTCAATTTCTATGATTAAAATGCGAAATATTCTTAACATTATTTCGCATATTTTCATAGCATTATTTCTTAGGGAGAAAATAATATTATTTACATAACAATAGGAAATTTATTTACAAAATTTACAATGTTTTTTGCATCAGATGTACTTATAAATATAAATTACTTGTATTTCAGTCTCTCAAATACAGAGAAACTAACACTCTTAAAATTAAGTTGCTTATTTTAAATATGTTTTATCAATGTATGCTGCTTCACTCCACAAATAGTCGTCTAAATAAAAAATTAGGTTTTGGCTTCCAAACCAACACTATCAAAATTCCAGCCTTCTTGGTCACCGAGGGGGGGGGGGGGGCTTCTGACGAGTCTGGAAGGACTTTTCGACCTCCGTCATGTTTGTCCGCTTCCGTCAGAGAAATCAAAATTCCGATCAGTTAGGTGCTGTCCTGCGGTTGATACTATAAGTATGCAAAGATTCAGTCTTTAGAGATCGGGAGGGTCTGGAAAGACTTTCTGAATCCTTCATTCTCTTAGCGCCCAGCCCCCCACACGTACGCGGGAGAAATCAAAATCCTGACTTCTTTAGGAGCTGTCTCGTGGTCAGTACTAATGTAGTATAAGCATGCATAGATTCAGTCTTCTATATGTCACAGAGGGACATTTGGAGAATATGAAAAGCCTTTTCGAAAAGTCCCCCATTTTACTCGTCTTTAGGAGAAGGGGGGGGGGGGGCTAAGAAATCCGGCAACTTTACGTTCTGTCCTCGTTATCTATACTAAAAGTGTATAAAAATTTAGTCTTCTGTGAATTACCTGTGAATCACCAAATTTAGTCTTCTGAATTTCATGTGGACTCTATATTATTTTCCCTCATTTGCATATCAAGGTACATTGTATAATCTGTTCTTCCTCTTTTTTCCGTTACAGTTTTCTTTTAATGCAAGCAACATACTATAAATCTCTGAATTAAAACCATTGCTATAAATCGGTCTTTGGGATATTCAAATTCCTGTTTAGTCCACACTTCATTCATCCACTGCATCTAACATGAAGGCTTAAGTTGCTCGGCCGACATTGTAAAACACCCTTATCTCAACATTGAGTCGAATATATCCAACCTAACATATGGTTAAACGGTGCTCAATCCATTTAGTTACTGGGGCGAATTTTGTTGAAGATAAATTCTTTAAGAAATTGAACATTGTCATTAAAAGGACCGTCGTCATTAAAATAACTAGAACCAATCGCTAGTCGAAAGAAACTTGTTTGATTAATGCACAACAACACAAGATACTCTTCAAGACCAAGATTTTTCTTTATGTTCCTTCTTTTTCCTTATTCTCCTGTAGTGCTGATTCATCCAATCCATCCATCTTCTCGAAAACGAATCCCCCTCGGAAATTTCTTTCCATTTTTTTTAACCTTTAAATATTCATAACTCCTCTGAGAAGAAGTTCTTGTTTTGAATAAAGAAATAAGAAACACCATCCTTTGCTGGCCGTGTTTCGCTCCCTGGGCATTAAGCAGGCAGCGCCCAGCAAGGAATGAAAATAATGAACTGCAGCCGTATGGAAATCGATGGCTCTTGCACTACCCGGGTGCACGTTCTATCTACATTTACATCTGATAAAATATTCCTTGTTTTTCTCAACCACACCCAGATCTACTATGTGCGCAGAGTCCGATTGAATGTTCAAGTGCGTGCTGAAGTCACCAACGCGATTCGGGGGCATGACTTATGGGAGGAATGAAGAGAAATGCGATGTGTAGAAGTCACGGGAGGACTGGGCAAAGCACTTTGACAAATAGTGGAAATTACACGGGAATTTATTCACCGGTCGTTTCAGAAATAGTGACTTTCAGGAGAAATTCCGTTTTCCTCGATAAATTACACCATGATGTCAGTGGTACTTAAAGAAGAAACAGTATGAGCTTCAAAATCTTATTATGTTCAATAGGAATATGGAACCAAGATAATTGTCAGTGTTGTCTGCCCAAGTCGGAGATCGGCGATTTGATTTCCTACTGAAACATTATTTATGTACAAGGGCATTCGAGCAATTTAAAACCTGTATAGGATTGCGCTCTTTTAGACAGATACAATTAACCGTTGAGTAGGTTTTCGCTTTTCAGAACGAAATAGCTGATACCTACAATGGCAGCAAGCAAAATTGCTGTGCCGAAATTTGGGGAACCTCTAAGGAGATCTACACATTTAGTCTAAAGTCCACAGTATTTACTGTTCTAGTTTTGAGAACGTCTTATTTAGGCCTATTATGCGAGCATGATTAAATGCAGTTGATACTGGAGGTCTAGAGTCCACAAATCGGCAAATCAGCTTATGTCCGCACCTGCTGAAAACACGAAAATTAACTACTTAAATTGGTACAATCTTTCAATGTATTATCGATTTTCACGGCTTACACAACTGAGAAATATTAAACAGCAAAGCTGATTGTTTTTACAGCAGTTTCTATGTTTTAACAGTAGCTCCTCTAATAGCAGATCCTATGAATTAAAAATGCAACTTTTCTAAAATTTGGGCACACTTTCTTATACACATCAGAATCGAACGAGGAGCAAGTGGAACACCACATTCATCAATGGTAACAAGAAAGATCTTTACAAACCGAAAATCAGGTGTATAATAAGAAAACAAATTATTCTACAATGACACAACACATTTCTTTTGCAATACGTTAGCACCTCTCCCCTCCGGCATTCTGACAAATTAGCAGCCTCCTAATCAAAAACCGAATTCGCAATTGAAGATCTTGGTGACATACTTTCTCTCTTCATGACTTATTAGAACAAACTTGTCACTTCGCAGGGCCCCTTTGCATCATTATATATCCCCCCCCCCCCCCCCCCCAGCCTCTTTCTTTTCCTATAGTAAAAAGAAAAAAAAAAGGGAAATAAAAAAGAAAGGCCCAACTTGACCCACATGCGGTCTGAGCATTAATTTTATTAGGAGTTTGTCGGCAGAGGAGCACTGTAATTAACGAGAGGAGCTCTGGGCGGTCATTAATTAGTCGGAAAAGGAGAGGGGAGGAGGGAGAGACTGGATGTTCCATTGACGATGGGGCTTTTTTTTTATTTTCTCTTTTTCTCCCCCGTAATTTCTGTTGAGTCCGTTACGATTGCGAAGAACAATCGTGTCGAAATTTAAATGAGAGCTTCTTCGTTTTGTAGGAGATGGGGGGGGGGGGGGGGGGGACTAAAAAAGGAGACTAATAAATGGCGAATGAATTATTTTTCTTTACCTGAAATTTAAAATTTCGAATTGAAGTATGTTTTAATAGAACTTTATTAAATTGTATGTATTTTATTCCTAACTAGCAGCGCTTACCCGGCGTTGTTCGGGATCTACCATGCAAAACTATGATAAAAATTACACCGGAACATATGTGGCCGATTGTGATATATTACCTCTGAATGTATCGCATTTTAGATATGTTTAAATAAAATTAAAGTTAGAAAGTGTTTCATAATCAATGCTTTATGCATGATTGATCTTTCTTATGATTTCTTAATACTTTTCGTTGTTGAGTAAGCCTGTGAGAAATAAATCATGGTGATAGTTTCCATTTAAATTCATATCTCAAACCGGCGATTTTCAAAATTGTCTAATACTTTCAATAAACTCCCACAAAACTCAGTTTTGAGTAAGCCTGTGAGAAATAAACCATGGTGAAAGTTTCCATTTAAATTCATATCTCAAACCTGGGATTTTCAAACGTGTCTAATACGTTCAATAAGCTCCCACAAAACTCAGTGTTAAGTAAGCCTATGAGAAATAAACCATGGTGAAAGTTTTCATTTAAATTCATATCTCAAACCTGCGATTTTCAAAAGTGTCTAATACGTTCAATAAACTACCACAAAATTCAGAGATTTAATTGACTTTCACGTTTTAAAGCAACAATGTCCAACCTTTTTTGTTGTGAATCATGGAATTTGAGAGTAGAACTCTTAGGAAAAAGTGTCGTTTTTTACTAATATCTCGAGAACCACTAGTCGTAGAAACTCGAAACATGGCTTATATTTTTTTGTGGGGTGATTTCAAGACTACCAAGATAAATTTCATGATATTCGGTTCAGCCGTTCTCCAGTTATGGTGGATCATACATACACACTTTTCTTCTTTATATATACAGATATCTGAGCATGTATCTTATGCTAAAAACTTGTAACTTATTTAGAAAAGAGAAAATAAGTTTCACTAATAAATAAATAATAATATTTAAAAAATATAAATAGTAATGCATAGTTTGGTAATCAGTAGACTTGTAAATGATTTTATTAATATAATCTATAAAGAAATCAATTGCTTTTGTCGCTCGCGTTGAAATTGTTGCGAAATAGCACATATTTTCCCATACTTCTCATGAAACATATTTAATAAAGTAAATTAAATAAGGAATTTCATTTTATTCCTTGTCAATGTTAGAATATGCGTATACACATTTTCCTGTATTCTTGTCAAGACATATTTTAAAAAGACATTCGGTGCGTGGGTATTAAATAGTGTAGAAACATTTTAGCAGTATGGGTATTTCAGGAAATTACACGAACTCTCAAATCCAGCTGTGTATCTAGAAGGAGTGCAAGGATTATAAATGCACCCTCTAAATATCTTGAATTACTACTAACTGCTTCCATACAATGCGTTAAAAACTTCAATTTTAATATTAATGTAATTAATCTTCAATTCCCAATCTATTTTTTATTTCATTTTAGTATATATCTATATTTATTAATTTTTGTGGTGATATATCAGTTAAACGGATAGAAAAAGATTTTTATAATTTATCAGTCCAACTTAGTGCTGGAACTACAAACCTGCAGCCTTGCGACTTTGGGGCGCAATGTTAAGAGGGTTTGTAACTAGCGCCTTGCTAGTTATTACAAGAAAAATATGAAAGGCCCAATTTTATTTAAATTTATCTTTATTTATTTATTTATTTATTGAAAAGTGTATATTATACTATTTCGAAAATATATTGCTCAATTATATTTTATTGACATTTGTTCCAATCTTATCCTTTTTGATTTATTTTTTCAACCTGTTGCCTATAATAAGTAGACATATTACAAATAAATAAATAAATAAATAAATAATAATACATTAATTATGTATTTAACATTTTATTAAAACATTATTTATGTATAAAATAATTAATAAAATCCTCTATATAAAAAAATAAGGTGGATATTTCTTAAAAATGAAATGGCATCATAACATGAAAGCTGTGTAGAGGGTGGAATGCATTGTTTTAAACAGTGTGTGTGTGTGGGGGGGGGGACGCTTAACCAAACCAAGAATAATAAATAAATAATAGAACATTAATTATATATTTAACATTTTATTAAAACATTATTTATGTATAAAATAATTAATAAAATCCTCTACATTAAAAAAAAAAAGTGGAAATTTCTTAAAAATGAAATGGCATCATAACATGAAAGCTGTGTAGAGGGGGGACCTCAATTCTTTAAACAGTGGGGAGGGAGGGCGTAACCAAACCAAGAATAATAAATAAATAATAAAACATTAATTATGTATTTAAAATTTTATTAAAACATTATTTATGTATAAAATAATTAATAAAATCCTCTACATTAAAAAAAAAAGGTGGAAATTTCTTAAAAATGAATGGCATAGCATGAAATCTGTGTAGAGGGGGGGAACGTAATGTTTTAAACAGCGGGGGGCGTAACCTAACCAAGATCCGCTCATGGAACAACTATACCTATTTGGCAGGTATCTGACACCAATTTTTGTATGATAGAATAAATGGTTAAACTTTTTGGGCATTCTGAGTACTATGGCATTCATCACAAAATTCAGAAATTATTTTGAAATAGAAAAATGTAGAGTTGAATTATTTAAGCGATCTATGGTTGTTTTATTCACATGTTATATTTATTAAAAAAATATCTTTAAAACTCGTCTTTTGAAAATTACTCTGTGATCTCTGTATAATATTTTTCTTTCCAACTGTTTTGTCCAACTTATGAATTAAACAATCAAAAGATGTTTGATGCAGAATATTATTTATTTGACAACGTTGTAATTCAGAGACTGACTGACAAAACTGATGAAATAGAACTGTAATACTGCAAAAACATAATATAAAATATTAGCTAAACCTGCTGTCTTAAATATTCTGAAATTAAAAATACTTCGCTGTTAGTTGCAACGTAAGCACTTAGTTGAATATATGAACCAGTTTCTGAAGCCTCCTAAATTTTCCAAAATTGCCATAATATTCATCATTAGTCTGCTATATTACGAAAGTACCCATGTTGTATACAAGTGCCACTTCTTTTCCTATATACTATATCTGTTAGATTTGGGAACACCTTGACATGTACTCAGGTGCTACTAAATTTGACATGTACTCAGGTGCCACCAAATTTGACATGTACTCAGGTGCCACCAAATTTGAACAGGTGTCACTGTTATGCAAGTACCACCAATTCCGAATAAATATTACAAATAAATTCAATAATGAAATATAATTAAAAAAAAAAGTCATTTGCTGCAACTATAAATTAAAATATCTAAAGAACTGTTGTTTGTACACCGATAGCGCTTTAAGGTATTTTAGGATAATTTTTTCTATGCATGATGGTGTAAAAACGAATTTTGATTGTCCATTCGTTCATGAGTCATAGCTGAATATTGGAACAAAAATTTCCGAGATTTATAAAATTTTGAAGCAAAATTTCAAGATTTTTCTCATTAGTCAAGGTCTGCTTATAGGTCAAGTCTCATATGTATGCGAAGTTTTCAGTTTCAAACTTTAGCAGTCTGGGCTGTGTGTAATTCATAGCTGAGTCCACTTAGCCTCAATCAGCTGTATAATATAAATCAAGGGTTCTTAACATTTTTCATGACCCAAAATCAACTCCTGCACTTTACACTCAACTCCTACAAAATCAACTCCTGCACTTTACCTGCACTCAATCCTGCACCTATGAATCTCGCCCTGGTAATAACCTGCATTCGCGTAATCGCTTGTTTTTCTATAGCAGCTATATGGTGCCGCGACTCATTTTTAGGTCGCGACTCACATGTTAAGAACTCTCGATATAAATGAACTGTTTTGTCCCAAACCCTCATTATGAAAATTTGCTTGGTACAGTACTGCTCTGATCTATATACTGAAACAACTGGTAATCTTTTTGGATTTGGCGCCATTATCATACCAAAAGTTTCAGTTTGCATTATAAATTACTTTTATATCATTCGTGAGGTTCGAGTAGTTTTTCCTGCTTCGAACAACGAATGCTGTGTTACATTTACCGTTGGGCATATCTCGGCTTCGATTGCATCCAGATGTAGTTGGATCAAGACAAAGAACAATAGACATCTTTGTCCTCTCTCTCGTAAGTCACATGTTTTTTTCTCCCCTTTCCGACTATAAATACAGCCATTGTAGACGCACGATAAAACCACCAGCAGAGGGCGCCTCATAAAATTTCCTGTGATGCAATTAAACTAGGGATCATTATATATGGGGGGAGGGGAGAGGGGGTTATTATGAAATATACATTTCTCGTCAAATGAAAGATGAGGATATTTCGTCTCATAAAAATAGAAATTGTATCATCATATTTTAAAAGTATTTTTATAACTATTTTTTTTTTATATTTGTTTTTCATTTTCTCAGAAAAACTTTCGGAAATTAGAAGGTATCTATTTCCCTGTGCTGAGCTTCCCGAAAATTAATTGGCCTCTGTCGTTCGCTAATTGAGATAGTTGTATCAGTGGTGTAACAATATTTTTTAAGCTCGCAAGAAAAATTGCTTTGGCCCCCCCACCACCCCCACCCTTTCAATTCTAGCTAAATTTTTTTGGATGTGTTCTAATCTTTAGGAAACAGTCCTGGTGGTTTGTTCAGACTCTCGTTCAAACTTAAGGGGAAAATCTTTATGTCACCAGAAATGTTAATATGTCCATGTTGGCAGACTATGACTTATTAAAGTGTGGCATTGGCACTTTCAATAATTGAAGTTGAAGAGTGTTTACGTGATTTACATTTGTGAGAGTTAGAATTTTCAGCCTTTGGAGACTGTACAAAATATTCTATATTGAAGTTTGAGCAAAATATACTCGATACTGTTTTGTGATGGCGATTGGCGGATAGCGCTATAGTTCTAAAGTTTTGCCTGATGCCCCTTCCTGGTCCGTATCTGATTCACATAGTTTCAGTTTCAAACTTATCAGAAATGTGTATTTACATATTTCATAAACTAATAATTCGTTTCCATAAGATTTTTTTCCACTTGCCATTAATACACAGTTTGAGATTAAATTGCTTTGCCATAGATAGCTATATCGCTTCTAATTTATATAAAATAATAAATTAAAATTTATTTAAATATAATTAAAAATAATAAATACAATCAAAATAATATTAAATTTATTAAAATAATAAATTCAAATAAATTCAAATAATAAATTAAAATTAAAGAATGCCAGCCTAAATCTGCTGAATTAGAACATATGGATATTTGAGATGAATTCCTCACAGTTTTGAAAAAATATCAATTCCACACGTCGAGTTTTTAACTCTAAAAAAATATCAAAACCCCTACAATGTTGCAATTTCCTGAATCAAATTTCCTAGTAATTTTTAAAATTACTCTCCAGATGACTCAGATAATTAGCACTATATTTGCAAATTAAACTATAGAAATTATTAAGAAAAACAACCCTTTCCTTGTTGCTGAGACATGTCTATCAAATAACTGCCGTAACTCGACTAGAAATTGGACTCGAATTTTCTCTCGGTTGCATTTTAATCTTCTGATGTATGTAGACGGAGCGAGATCCACCTTTTCTGAAAATCCCGACTCGCGCCTGCAACTTTGCTCAATAATAATAATAATAATAATAATAATAAAAGTTTATTTACAACAGGAAATATTTTATGCATTTATTTCCGTTTATTTACACAGGAAATATTTATACATTTATTTCGAAAAATAAATATATATATATATATATAATTCAAATAAGGAAGTTACTTGATTGTAAATTATATGGATAAACGCTTTCTCCCCTGTCTCTCCTGACGTTTCGCTACTGGTTGTATCAAAGTTGTAATCATTGAAAAATTTGTTGATTGATATCCTAGACGGAAGATCCTAGACGGATCCAAAACGGATGATCGAAACGGATCCATGGATCCTTCAAAATTCATGAGTTCGATTTCGATATACACAATAATTACCCTTTGTAAATACTATTTATTGTAGGGAAAGTAAAATGCATTTGTTTGAAGGCATTTAAACCGGAAATTTGAATAAAATGTATGAACATTCGCTTCAGATGGTTCAATCCCTGTAATTCGTGATAATATATTATACCTATACAATGTTTTAATGCTTTGAAATAATATTTATCTTAAGTACCAGAAATTTTTTTTAAATTGCATATTGATATTCCGCTCCCAGGCATATAGGAAACGGAAATCTAAGTTATCAAAATAAACTCCTAATTTGTAAATCGGTCATCCGCCCGGGAATGCTGTATGTAGCACCCGTATGGGGATATGCCTGTAAAACTACAATAGACCTCCTAGAGACAAAACAAAACAAAATCCTACGGATTATCAGGAAAGCTCCCAGGTACTTAAGAAACTCGATAATTAGGAATGACTTCAAAATAAAAACTGTTAGAGCCCAAATTAAAAAGCTAGCGCTTAAATTTTACAGAAATTTGCCATCCGTTCCAAACGAACTGTTATTCAATCTGCATGACTATGATCATCGCAAGGCCAAATCTTGTAAGAGACCCCGCGCTGTTCTAAACATCGATAATCGGAATTAAAAGATCCCACCTCAAACATCTGATTTTTAAATAAAACTCGCGACTATTATTTTATAAAAAAAAAATTCTAAACTCTAAACTGCCAAAACGCTAGGTAACCCTTAGATCTGTATCAACCCCCCAAACTGCTTAAACTCTAAATGTGCAACAAACTGCCACACTAGGAGCTAGGACAAATAATAACAAGAAAGATCAATCATGCTTAAAGCATTGATTATGAAACACTTTCCAACTTCAATGCAATTTTATTTAAACATGTCTAAAATGCAATACTTTCCTCGGTAATATTTTAAAACTTATCACAATACTACATTAATTTATTATATTTGAAACCTTAAACCTTCATCGAAAAAAATTAACTTCATTCAAATGACGGCATTAAAATATAAATTGCCTGGTTTAAACATCTCTAAAATGTGATACATTCCTCGGTAATAATTTTAGAATTATCATAATACTACGATAATTTATTATATTTGAAAACTTCATCGAAAACAACTGAAATCCATTCAAATGACGTCATAGAAAAAATAACACGCCTGGCTCTCTCTATAAAAGCAACATTTCATTCATAAATAATTCCCCCATTCATGTCATTCATCACAATACTATAATAATTTATATTATTTAAAAATTAAGACCATGGAGCTACAAGTAAGTAAAACTCTATGCGTAAAACTTCATCGAAAATTATCGTCCTTCTCTTTCTAAAATCAATGAATATTTCATTCATATCAGCCATGCAGACTCCATGGATTTTGTGTTAAAGAATTACAGCGATTCTAATACAACTCATTCTACATATTTTGCTGTTTACATTTTACATAGGTGAAAAATAGGCTTAATAGTAGAAATAATCAAATTTGTATGAGCATTTAAACTGAAATATATTGTCATTGCGTTGTTAAAGTATGTAGATGCACAGAATTTAGACCAAAATAAAGTAGTTTTAGGATGGATACAACACTCAATATGAATTAGAAAGAACTTTAAAAATCACGATTTTGAGACAAGATGGATGCCATATATCATTTTGAAGTGGGTCATGTGATCGTTTCATATCATGGACACGTGATCGCTTCATATAAGAGGTGTTATTATTATTTTAATTTTTATTTAAAAAACTACTGAATATATTTCGCTGAATTTTTTTTTATATATTTTATGGAACAATTTGAATATTGCCTAAAATTTTCGAAGCAATTTGTGAATTTTAAATCCGCTTAAAAAATGCTTGAAAAATTAGGTCCCTTAGGGCTCAATGTATTTCATTTTTTCAACCCGGGTTCAATCCAAAACTAATTGAGTGATATTATTCATTTATATTCCCATAGGTCCTATAGACCGTCTGAACAACATACTAAAATTTCATTTTGATTAAGTAATTTTTACGGCAGTTATCGTGCTAACGGACAGACAGACAGACAGACAGAATGAACAAAGTCATAAACACTTTTCAACTTTGTTGTAAAGTGTTAAAAAGTAGTAAATAACAAGAAAGATCAATCATGCATAAGCATTGATTATGAAACACTTTCCAACTGAAATGTAATTTCATTTAAAAATTTCTAAAATGTGATTCATTCAGTGGTAATATCTTTTACATTATCACAGTACTACAGTAATTTATTATACTTAAATATTTAAAACTGTATCGAAATATAAATCATCTGATTCTTTATGCAAAATCAATGAATATTTCATTCATATAACTTGTATTTCAGACTCCAGAGCTAAATAATTTTGTGTGAAAAAAATGCAGCAATTCTTATGTAATTCATCTTACAATCGCTTGAGATATTTGCATTCTGCATATGTTAAAATTAGGCTTCCTTGAAGAAATAATAAAAGTTTAGGGATCATTTAAAATCACAACTATTGTAATTGCATAGGCACGGAATTTAGATACACAGATAATACACAGATAATATATATGTGTATGTGTATGTACTCAAAGTATTGGAATCGTGCCGAAGATCGGAACTCGAATTTTCAAAGGATCTACACGTTTTGGGACTTCTAGAACACGAAAAAACTACTTTTAGGAAGACGTCTGTGTGTGTAAGGGTGTATCTGTGTATGTTTCTGTGTGTCTGTGTGGATATTACATCCACTCTAATTGAAAAACTAATGGACCGAATTTCATACAATTTGGTAGGTATGTTTTTTGTGGGAAATCCTGATGTTCATTAGATTATAGTACGATTCGCAATAAAAGAATCTGCCTTCTTTGCGAAATGGCCGCAGAAATTGCCTTTATCCACTCTAGCTAAAAACTAATGAACCAAATTTAACAAAATTTGGAGTATAATATTTCAATAACCTACAAGTGATTTATATACCAAATTTAACAAAATTTTGTATATAAATCATTTGTAGGTTATTCTACTACGATTCGGGAAAAAGGAACGGGCTATTTTTGCGAAATGGCCAGCAGAAATCGTTATATATAAAAATAAAAGACTACGTGTGCTCAATTATATCAATTAAATTCCTATTTTATATGTGATTTTTGACAACAAAAAGAATAAGACTAACCCCATTACTCTAGGACTAGCCGTTCTTGAGATATTCTAGTTTTTTCGCGTTTTCGCTACGCCACCTTTGACAATAAGTCCAGCTATCAAATGAGAACCAAATTTAAGTTTAACGTGTAAATTCAATGTCATTTAAAATACTTATGTTGTGCAGATAAACTCAAATTATCATTGAATAAATAAAGAGAACGAATATGAGTCTGCAGAGAAAGACATGTGCTGTCCACATCAGAATTTTTAACAATATTACACCAATGATTTATAGAAGTGAACGGGGATTATTTTCAGGCCATTTCGAAAAAAATGTATGATCTATATTTAAAGATCCATCAAATTTTTGTCGAATAAAATGTTCAACAAATTTAAGCTGTGTACCAAATTTTAACTCTCTAGGACGTAGGAAAGTGCATTTAAAATGCCATCAATTAAATTTATCAAGAAGAGTTATATAAAATTTAAAAAAAATGAAAAATTGTTATCTACCAAATTTATTTTAAAATATGAAGTCACTCCCATATGCAAAACGTTTAAACAAATGGAGAGATATTTATTATATAATATCTCTCTCTTTTCTTTCTGAAAGATATCCCAAAGTCAGAATTTAATTGAATTTGTTTTTTTCCCTATATTAAATAATTTTTTTAATTAAAAAACTACTTAACATATTTTACTGAATTTTTTTTTATATATTCTATGGGATAAT
The DNA here is from genome assembly GCA_951213105.1 of Amaurobius ferox. Classification (NCBI taxonomy): domain Eukaryota; kingdom Metazoa; phylum Arthropoda; class Arachnida; order Araneae; family Amaurobiidae; genus Amaurobius; species Amaurobius ferox. The sequence continues at coordinate 83,709,605 of OX578149.1, read as the reverse complement.
GTGAATATTTCCTAAAAATTTCGAAGCAATTCGTGAATTTTAAATTTACTTAAAAAATGTTTGAAAAATTAGGTCCCATAGGGTTCAATGTATTTCATTTTTTCAACCCGGGTTCAATAAAAAACTAATTGGTATTAACTATTGGTAAAAACTAATTGATATTATTTATTTATATTCCCATAGGTCCTACAGACCGTCTGAACAACATACTAAAATTTCATTTTGATAAACTCATTTTTACGGCAGTTATCGTGCTAACGGACAGACAGACAGACAGACAGACAGACAGACAGAATGAACAAAGTCATTAACACTTTTCAACTTTGTTGTAAAGTGTTAAAAACCTCGAACCTCCAATTAGGGTCACTGAATTAATGTCACAGTTTGACGATAAGAACCACATATTGAAACTGGAGATTAAAGGCGCGAAGCTCAGTTGGGAAGTTTGAAACTGACTGTCCTAGAGATGTGCTACGGACATCAGTATGGATGTCCGCCAGATGTCCTCTATACCGATGTCCGCCTAGGCCCTAGACAGTGGTGACGTAAAAATAGATTAAACTTTTCTCTATAACTCAAGCAACGGAAACATTTCGCAAGACGATATCTTGAAATGTTGGGCAGATGGAATCCAGACATGCCGTACACGAAAAAGCTTTGCCGTATATCCTGCGATATATAGAATTAAAAAAAAAAGTAAAGTTTCCATAAAATAACCGTTCTTTGAAACCTGTTCACCGAAAACATCTGGTGACTGCGAAAGAGTTACGAAAGCCAAGCAAAAAGATGAAAATCTAAGAGTAAGATACGACGGAAGAGCCAGAGTTCTTAATGATAGCTTTCTGTGAAAACTTTGGCTAACACACACACACACACAGACGGCATGTCAGCTGCCTTCACAAACACTGTGAGCTGAGGACTTTGCACTGATGACGGCCCACTTGGATCGCGTTGTTTAGTTTGTTGATTTATTTTCCTTTTTTTGTTTCTTCTGTTGATCGCACGCGCGCGTAGTTTGCTTTATGCAATGAATGGCACTATGTGTTTAGCAGGACAAAAGCTCCCAGTTCTGTATCATTAATATACTATCATTGTTCGTCCGTTAGTTGAGAATCCGGTACCACCTCAGTGCTTACGATGCAGTATAGAGACATCAGTCGCACTTCTGGGTGGGTGATAGAACGATTTTGTGCACAGAAGAGAAATGTTTGAGAATTTTATCCCCTTTTAGCTCAGGAAGCATGAAACATTTAATTGAAATACACCATACAGCGTCTCCTGTCTGACGGAGTCGAAATGGCCTTGCACGTGACTATAGCATTCTTTGTTGTCTTTTTTAGACATTTTCAAAACATTTTAAGATATTAAAATATCAAAATTAGAACCCCCCCCCCCTTTTGGTTCAACGTATAAAAATGTCGAAATTATAACCAGTAAATTCGAAAGTTCAAAAATTAAAATTCCAATTATATGTCCTTCCAAAGGGCTGCCTATTACTTCTTTTCATAACTAGCATTTTTATTTTTCATGATATAAGCATTTTAAACTTTAAAAATGGAAGATTTTTAATATTTTTCAACTTGACAAGACGATTTCACGAGACTTAGATCAGCTTTGCTCGGCGTTGCCCGAGCAAAGTTATTTTTTTTTTAAATTTATTCGAAAAAGGGGAGCCTTACGGATATTGCGTTTAACATCAATAGGGTTCCAGTATTCACTAATTGGGCGCGACAGCCTAGTGGTTAACGCGCAGGGATTGCACTCGGATGAGTCGAGTTCGATGAGGGTCCGTAAGTTAAACATGTGGGTCAGTAAGTTCTTCCGAGAGATTGGTGGTAGGGGGAAGGAGGGTACGATCCCTGTGGATGCCTACCCCACTAGGTTCTGGTCTAAATTGGGTGGCACTTCCCGGCCGTTCAAACAGATACCTTAAACTTTCGGGTCGGTCGGACTGTTTGGGTCGAAGTAGAAGAAGTATTCACAAATTATAATATTCGCACTACATTATTTTAGAAACGCTTCATTCGTTCGTGAGATATCGCGTCTACAGACTCACGAGCACACACTAACATATACATCCACTAACAAAACACACATATTAACATACATGGACAGACACTAACATACAGATACACACGCAGACATCACCGTAAAAACGGTCGATTCAAGTTCTTAGATGCTTGAAACGTGCTTTTTAATTGAATTCGAATTTTCGACCCTGTCACAATACATTTTCTATACATTATGTCCTATGTATTTGGGGGAAAGTGGAAAATGTGTGACTTTTTATTTTTATAAGAGAGCAATTTATTTTCAAAAAATTCCGTAAGGCATTAAATGTTTTTTTTTAATTGAGATTTTATTAATTTTCGAAAATTTAGTTTGGCACTAAATATAGGAGTAAAGATATACTCCTACATATAATCTCCAGGAAAGACTATAGGAAGGTAGAACTATACAAATATTTTATTACACTTTCTTTGTTACCGTTTATTTAGATTAGCTATTTTTGAAAACTAAAGGTTTTTCTTAGTAATTTTCTTTCTAATTTTATTGTTGCCTGCACTCCAGTGTTCAGCGAATGAAGACACTGAATATAGAAAAATTAAAGCTGTTTGCAGTGAAAAATTAAAAATTAAAGCAGAAAAATTAAAGCAGGCTATTTGCAGTGAACTAGCAGCGCCACCTATGCAAATTGTGAGCTCTCCTATAAACATTTATCACATCTCCCTCCCCTCCACATTTGATTTTTCCCTTTTTAGGGATTTTTGCTTTCTTCTCGCTCATAAAATTTGAGTAGTGACCCCCTATTTGTTGCACTGAAACTAGATCAGCTTTAGTTATCATCAATAAGACAACCGCATAGGGGCCGACTTGAAAAATTATTGTGAGTTCAGAATTTTTAAATTGATTGACCCATACATTTTTTAAAATAATAAATTTCTTTCAGTCAGATTATTATTTAAATTTCATTCAGTCATATTATTTGGAACAATAAAACGTCTGAAATGCTAAATTAAAGCGAATCACAGTCACATATAGCCTTTAAGTACAGAAAAATATTTTTATTTCTTCAGATAGTTACTTATTTTATATATATATATGTATATATATGCATTTATATATATATATATATATATATACATATATGCATCTATATATATATATATATATATATATATATATATATATATATAAATATATATGTATATATATATATATATATATATATATATATATATATATAAAATTTTTTTAGATACTATAGCTTACAAAATTATGAAAGATACTATGCAGAAATTATTAAATAAAGAATTTAAAGTTATTAAGTAAATGGAATGAAAATGCAAAATACATTTAATTTATTGCGCAAATGCAGCTCATAAATAAAATGATTTCAATAATAATAGAAGTTTGAAAATCCAATGAACGAAAAGTAAGAAGATGTAACACGATAAACCTAACTTTTTAAAAACACCCACAGAATAAAATATAATACAGCAAATCATCAATCAAATGGATTAAAAATACAAAACACTAGCTATCAAGTTACAGAAAATCAACCAAATTAAAAGGTATGGAAACAAAAAAAGAAAAACTTAAACTAAATTCAACTATCTAACTGTCGTACAAAACAAATGTAAAAATCAATTAATCCTCAAGCATATGGAAAAAATAAAAAAATTAATATCGAATCAACAAGTCAATGAAAAATATAATACAAAGGTATGGAATCTAAATAAGTATAACAAACGAAATCAAGCACAAACGCCTTACACGTGGACGAGGCTCTAAGCCTAAATCATGAATTGTTAACCTCTACAAAAATCTAATCATGTCCAAGTTTTTTGTAGAAGCAAACTCAAAAATGTATGTTTCTGAAGAAATAGATAGATTAAATCTATGAACTATTTCTACTTGGACGACATACATAAAGATGGAATAAAAAAGAAAAAATGAATACCTGGAAAAAGCACAGCATGTGTACAGACGATTCATTACAGGGATCGAGGGAACACTGATAGAAGAGACCAGTGTTGCCATTCGTAAAGAAAAAATAAAAAACCATTTACTGTTGCCATTCATAAGAATTGAAAAACTGTGAAGCGAAATGTAAAGAAAAAGTATTAATATACAATAAGAGCTACTAAAAAGAGGGGCAAATAAAGGTAATGCTTAAGTGGGAAGTGAATGGGGAAGGAAAAAAAAAAAAAAAAAAAAAAAAAAAAAAAAAATGGAGATGACTGGCTAATATAAGATACTATGAATAGAATTATATGATACTATGGAAAGAATTATGAAAATCCAGCTATTTTAAATTTTTTAACAATACTATTTACTAAATAAGTGGGATATTTATATAAATTACTAGTAATTTTGAGATTATTGATATGCATAGCATGAAATTTTTTATCAGATAATCTATAAATTCTAAAAAGCTGATTGAGTATAATATTTCTAAACAATTGAATCGAGTTACAGGAATTAAAAGGTAAGATTTTATTAATATTAAAATTATAAAAGTCTTTTTTATCATATAAATTTGTAACAATTCTATTAGAAGGATCAATAAAAAGATTTAAATCCAAAAACTTAACATTTTTATTAATAGTAGCTTCACTAGGTATTAATTCCAAATTGTCTGGATAGTAATCTATATCTATGAGATAATTTTCTGTATGTACTAAGCAAATCAGATCATCAACATATCTGTAAAAAGTATAATCTATTGAAGTAAATGACATTTCATAATGATAAAGGTATAAATTAGCTAGCATACTGCTACTACAGCCACCCTGTGGAACTCCTGAGACTTGTAAGTGGATTTTCAAACTTCTATTATATATATATATATATATATATATAAATAAAAATTGAAAGATTTTAAACGAAAATTATGCATGAACTACTGTATGTACAAAAAACCCCATCACTAGCATATCTGTTACAAATGAGTCACTATAGGCCAAGACTAAGGATAAAGATAGAAGGTAACATATCACTACATATATATATATTGGTCGCAACATTATTATATACAATATACAGAAAATGTCTGGATTTCCAACTCAACTATATAAAAGTAAGAAAAAAATGTAAAATTTATTCTTATATTATATACCGATGATATATAATATAATGGTATTATCAATGTTAAAAAAGTAGACAAATTTCTCTTTAAATTATTTCTGAGTTAAAATCTTGCATTCAGAATACAACAACAGTCAGGGGGGTAAATTTCTATACACACATTATATATAGTAAACAGGAAATGAATAATGAAGAACTCGAAGAAGTGATTGCAAAATAAAATTTATGCATATATTTCCCCCACTAAATATGCACAAAAATATTAAGGGTTCGAGGAACCCGCAACAAAATTATTTAGGGGTTCAAAAAATGTCTCGAACCAGTGCTGGATTATCCAATAGGCACACTAAGCACGTGCTTAGGGCACAAGCAAATTAGGGGGCACCAATAAAAATCCAAAATGTGTTAATTTGTATGTTTTTGCTTAATGCTTACCTAATAATAGAAGGCAGTGAATTTTCTACAGCCCCGTAAACTTTTGGGGCCTGAGCGACCTTTAAAATTTTTCTGTTTTCGAGGGTTATATAGCGTCTGCCACCTTCAAATGTGACTTTATTACACCTCATCAATATTAATATAATCAATTAGTCAGTATTACAGTAAGTAGTAACATTATCCGCATAAAAATGCTTGTAGGGAGGAGGGGGGGGGGGGAGCTCTGTGCGAAATTTCGGAAGTCCGTTTAACGCCAGGGTGTCTCTTTCAATTACAATTTCATTATAGTTCTTTAAAAATTAAAATATTGCTAATTATGCTGCACTTGGAGCCCAAACCACAGCAACCCGTAGATAATACTTATCTGTAGGGTCATTATCCATTGGGCGCATGTGATCCTTCGCCTGGAGGCCCCTAAATGACTGAGATCCCCAAGAAATGTAACTGAAAGATATCAGTTTCAAGAGGTGAAATAATATTACCAAAACTCAAATAAAGAAAAGAAATGAGCTAAGAACACGTGCATTACAAAACAACTTAAAATCTGTGATATCCACTGAAAGTGAACTACTGAAAATTATTTTGATCAGATAATAGAAGAATTCTATTACGGAGAGATTTGTAAACAATTGGTTCTTTAAATTTAATTATGTTATTATTATATTATTAATTTTATTTTTGCAATTTTATTACTTTCAAAGAAACCGCAGGAAATGCGTTAAAAATAATGAGTGTTATTTATTTATCTTATTTCTGTTAACAATATCATTCGTCTTTAGAATTCTTTTGGTGGCCTGTGAATCTGTTAATTTAAATAGTTGAAATATTCTTTGTCTCTCTATATTTAAAAAAAAACTAGATGCAACCGCAGACCAAATCCGTTTAAAATACAGAGATTTTCAAGGCTGCCAAGGCTAGAGAAGCAGCTATGGCATCAAATGATTTGCAGTTTGGCATGACGATTTTGAATATATTTCCATGCGTCGCCTCCTATTTTGGTTGCAATCCAGTGAAAATTTCTCTTTATTATACAATTTTAAAGCGAAAATATTTTTACTCTTCTTTTGTAGGAAAATTTTAATTTTTTTGTCGTATTTTCAAAATCTAATCTTTCATTGTTAAAAAAGCTGTTGCCATCTCAAAAGAAGTAATATTCAGATGGTTTAACTTTCTTTGTCGAAAAAGCTGTTGCCAATTCAAAAACTTATTTTCAATAAATATGAAAATGGGGAGTGTGTAAAATTTTAATTACATGATTTCATTCCGAATCACTATTTCAGCAAGTAAGTGATCAGGAAAAATTTCAAAACTTGAAATAATATTTCGATGTGGATTTCGTATTGACATTAATTCTGCCATATCAGGTTCAAATTTTCCTTTTATTTTAAGACCGAAAAATCATTAGTTATAATTTTAGCGCCAATCATCTGGACAGTAATTTGTTAAGCCCTAAACAGATGACAGTTATTATCCCATAGATTATGATTTTATTAAAAATATAAAATGAAATTTTTATGCGAACCGTAAAATATATACCGATAATATTTTATTGATATATCATATATAAAAATTGTTTTCGTGTGATCCATAAAATGTTTGTTATTAGGAATTTCAAGAACGCGGTACCAAATAAAGAGTACAATTAGTTCAAATAAGCAGAAAAATTATACTCGGTATCAATGGGTAAAAACTTAAACAACGTAATTCAACATAAATAAATAAACAAACTGTTTTGAGGCTGCATTTGTCATGATGAGTTTATAATTGAAACTCAGAGCAACACTCTTTTGCTTTTTGCTAATTTGTACCTACATCATATTTTCGCTATGTGAAGAACTTCCTCAATTTGCAGCTGGTGTTTAGGAAAAGATGTTTCACAAACTTCAGTCGTCCAAACAGTTACCTTACACCTTTCTGGTAGGTCGGACGGTCTGGGTCTCAACAACAACTACACACTTCAGTCAGAGGTGTCCTCTGGTTGAGTCGGACGACCTGGGGTTTCCACACTTCAGTCAGAGGTATAAACAAAAACACCGGATCTTTTTTAAGGTCCTTTCCTTAAAATCACTCCCTCTGAAAATTTTAAGGGATAATTCTGCAACCCTTCCCATAGAAGCATTTTGATAAAGATATATAAGGACATAGGCGTTGCCAAGATATTCGTAAAGGGACATTCGACGATCAAATGAGTAAGTTAATGTGCTAATATTAGACCTATGGGGAGGACTAATGACATTTCTGTCGGACAAGAAGAAAATTATCAGAGCCATTGGCTAGGGGCATCAAAATTGTCTGTGCTTTGGGGCCCTAAACAGTCTTAATCCGGCCCTATCTCGAATCCACGAAGCTGAGTCACCGAGTTGTGCTGGATTTTTCTATACGTCACATGACTATAAGAACATTTTGCATGAAAACTATACCACCTCTTTCCTCGCTGTGTAAATCAAATTGCATCCCTCACAATTTTAGACTTTTTTCTATTTACTTATATTGTATTTTTATTTCATTACATCGTTTAGTTTACTTATATACTTTTTTTATTTACTTTGCGTCCAAATTTGAAATACTGATTCAGTCTAGATCTGAAGTTTTCTAATGCAACTAACGTTCTAATGTAACGAAATGTAACTAAGAAAATGTTTTCCAATATGTAATATGCAATATATAATTCCAATATGTAATAACTTATTATTAACGATTAAGAAGCTGCTGGTATAAAATTGTTCTTTTATTTTAAATGTAAGAGAATATATTTTGATTTATGCTAGCATTCTGCTCAAAATTCATAAATTTTATATAGAACTTTTTATTATAATTCAATGTTGTCTATATTAATTTACTCCAAGTAGTTTAAAATACAAAATGTAAAACCTATTGGCAATTTTCAGCGTGAATGTATCTTATTTAATACGTGTTTTCCTAATTTTCATCTCTTTTATTTTGTAGATGTGATATAGATGTAAACATTTGTGAAGTAAATGTCAAAGAAAAAGGATACGCAACTCTCGTAAGTAAACATTTAGAATAATTCTTAATTTGAAACGTTTAAGTGTAAATTTTTCTTGCATATTAATTTGTCACGAACAATTATTAGCTAGCTCCCTGAAGTGGTATAAAATCGTATACAAAAATATTTGTGAAGCCTTGTGTTTAGAAAACATCAAACTAATATCATCGTATTTATATACTCTGTTCAATTGTTATATCACCGCGATTTAAATCAATATTCCAATTTACCTTTTGAAAAGTAAACCTGGGAAACAATAGATTCCTGGGAATATCCTTAAGCACCCTAATAACTTTGTACGAAAACGTCCATGAATGTGCACATTAGATCTATCTACAGTAAAGTGGACGTGTTCCATTGAATGAAAGAGATTGAAGCTTGTGGACGTGGTGCGTAGGCGACCCTTCACCACGGGGGAATTAGTAACGAACGAACGAATAAAATAAGAGGGATATTTATATAAATTGCTGGTAATTTTTAGATTATCAATATGTAAAGCATGAAATTTTTTATCAGATAATCTATATATTCTAAAAAGCTGATTAAGAATAATATTTCTAAACAATAGAAACGAGTTGCAGGAATTAAATGGTAAGATTTTATTAATGTTAAAATTAAAAGAGTCTTTTTTATCATATAAATTAGTAACAATTCTATTAGAAGGTTCATTAAAAATATTCAAATCCAAAAAATTAATATTTTTACTAATAGTAGCTTCATTAGGAATTAATTTCAAATTATCAGGATAGAAATCTATATTAATGACACAATTTTCAGTATATACTAAGCAAATCAGATCATCAACATATCTGTATAATGTATAATCTATTGACGTAAAAGTCAGTTCAAAATGATAAAGATATAAATTAGCTAACATACTGCTACTGCAGCCACCCTGTTGTTGTTGTTGAGACCCAGACCGTCCGACCTACCAGAAAGGTGTAAGGTAACTGTTTGGACGGCCGGGAAGTGCCACCCAATTTAGACCGGAACCCAGTGGGGGAGGCATCCACAGGGACTGTACCCTCCTTCCCCTACCACCAACCTCTCGGAAGGACTTACGGACCCACATGTTTAACGTGATCGTACTCCGCGTGAACACGGCGGCAGTTGTGGCAGCGTGCAAATCCAGCGCGCAAACTATCGGGCTACCGCACCCGAAATGTGCCAACAGCACGCGGTGTTCCCAGGTGGTCACCCACCCAAGTACTAACCGCGCCTGATGCTGCTTGATTTCGGTGATCTAACGAGAACCGGTGTTTTCTTCACGGTAGGGCCGTTGGCTCTGCAGCCACCCTGTGGAACTCCTGTGGAACTCCTGAGGCTTGTAGGTATAATTTATTTCCTTGAAAAATATAATTATTGAAAATAACAAAGTGAAGAAATTTAGGAAAATTTACAAAACTGGTATGAGTTCAAAAAGATTTGTAACATAAGCATTGTATAGAGCTAAAATTACATCATACAGGTCTGAGATCTTGATATTATTGAAAAGAACTTTAAAATCAAAAGTTTGAAATCCTATTAGTTTTTTAAGGGATGTTAATCTATTCTTTAATTCTTTACTATTATTTAGAATAAGGTAATTATTGTTAGACTGACGTAAACTATCATTTATTTGGTTTAAAGGATTTAGAAGTAATTTACTCGCAGTAGTGGAGTAAGTATTATGCCGACTAGTTGCTGTTCTAAATTTAATAGGATTTTTGTGAAATTTTGGAATAAGCACAATATATGGAAATTTAAGAAATTTATATTTAATATTTAAATCACTATACATATTGATAATTTTCAATTTAATACTATTAATGGAATGTAAATCAAGTTTAAAAAGACTATTATTTTTTAAATAATCTAACAGAAATTGTATATAATTTTTTTTACAGATAATAGCATAATTATTAGAGGCTTTATCAACATAGGTGATAACAAAAGATCTTTGTAAATCAATAATGGAGGATTTAATATTGTCAAAATTATATTTGGATCTAGACAATTTAATACTACCAATAGCATTTTTAATGGATTCTAATAAAGTAAATTTCCACATATTAAATGCCTCTAAAGGCATAGTATATTTAGAAGCTAATTTATATATATATTTATCAAGATTAATTGATTTTAAAACTTTCAAGGAATTATTACAGGTGAGTAACCTGAATTTAGTGCCAAAAGACATAATGGTTCTTAACGAAATGTCTTTAACTATACCTAAGTCTCCTATAACTACATGTCCCAGGTCTGGATTAAGAAATTTAGCATAATCTTTTACTTTACAATTACATTTATTATCTAAAATTGTCTTAGAATATTGGTCAGTATTGATCAGTAGACTTTGCCCCCCCCCCTGCCCCCTCATTTTGTTTATTTAGGAAGTAATATCGAAAATCTGATTCCGTTATGTTTGGACCAGTGTTTTTACTATAAGTGTACAAAGATTCAGCCTTCTAAGCCACCAGAAGGATTTTCTGGAGGGTCTAAAGCGACAAAACCCATTTTCCCCGTCTCCGTGGGCAAATTGAAAATTCGGTAACGTTAAGTCCTGCCCGATGGTCGATACTATAAACGTTCAAGGATGCAGCCTTCTAGGTCGGTCACCAGGTGGGGGGGGGGGCGTCTGGAAACTTTTCAACCCTTCCCATTTTCCTCGCCCCCCGGGTGATAAACCATAGACATAATACTTTTACGTCTATGTGATAAACCGAAAAATCGGCTGAGTTAGGATCTGTACCGTAATTAGTACTATAAGTGTGCAAGGATTCAGCTTTCTAGGTCACCGTTGGGCTTTTGGAGAGTCTATAAAGGTAAAAATACTATTGACACATTCCATTATATATAGTTATATATTAAAAGGAAAGTAAAATATATATTTCTAATTAATTTTCTTCCTAATAATTTCATTACTTATCATGTTTCACAAAAAGACATGCCCCTTCCAATGGGGGCTAAATATTTGCTATACCCTCTCTCGAAGAACATTGGATTCGAAGACAAACGAACCAGTGAAATGCTGAGCAAGACAATAAGACCTATTCATAAATTGAATTGCCGTGTTGCATCCGCGGTTGCCATAGTAACCACCAATCAGCTCTCACCGCTTTTAGCCCTAGCCATGCATGCAAAAATAGATACGTTGCGGATTCTTTATAAGGGGCCGTGTATACATTACGAGTTCTGTGATGGAATTGAGTAATGGCTCCCTAATCTTTTACCCTATTGGACTCCTCCCCATCACTGCATCAAGAGGGTCCGGACATTTTTATTTCTTTTATTTTTAAATAGTTTCAATCAAAAAAAGTTTAAGACAAATGTTTTTCTTTTAATGGGTGTAAATATGCTATGCAAAATTATTAAAAAAAAAATAAATAAATAAAAAAATAATCGATAAGCTTCTTAAAATTTACAGCATAAAAAATGTGAAGTTTATTAAATGATGTAGTTATGACTTCTCTTTGCACAATAAAGATAATTTTTATTGTAGAAAAGAATATCTCTTTAATTTGTCATAAGGATATTTTGATATAGATAAGAAAAAATTAAAAAAAAATTGTTTTAATGAAAAATCTCTCATGTATCACTTATGTATCAAACACCGTAAATTGGAAACTACAATTTTATGTACAAGTACTGAAGACTAATTAAATGTTAACAATAATGACACATTATGGCACAACCCGGGTTCGATTCCCTCCGCTGCCAAAACTGCCGTCGTGTTCACGTGGAGTACGATCACGTTAAACATGTATGTCCGTAAGTCCTTCCGAGAGGTTGGTGGTTGGGAATGGATGGCACGGTGCCTGTGGATGCCTCCCCGACTGGGTTCCGGTCTAAATTGGGTGGCTCTTCCCGGCCGTCCAAACAGTTACCTTACACCTTTCTGGTAGGTTGGACGGTCTGGGTCTCAACAACAACATTATGGCACAAATTCTACAGTTTCAGCTGTAATCTGTCTTGAGTTCTTCTTCTTCTTCTTCTTAAGCACTATAGCCGATTGCCAGCCAAGGCTGTCTCAGTCAGTTTCCACCATCTCGACCTATCCAACGCCACTGTCCTCCATCTATTGACGCCAACATTCCTCAGCCATTTCTCCACATTGTCCAGCCACCTTGTACACGGCTTTCCTCCCCTTTTCTTTCCTTCTGGCCCCTGGAAAGTTATTTTCTTGACTAAGTTAACCTCTCCATATCTATATACTATATGGTCGAGCCATCTTAGTTGAGCCACTTTAATCACTGTTACTGTGTTTGGTTCTCTAAATTTATATTGTAATTCTTGATTATATCTTATTCTCCACACTCCATTTTCCTTTACCGCTCCAAATATTCTTCTCAAGATTTTTCATTCAAAAATCATCAACCTGGTGTCTTGAGTTATAGCAATTTAAACATAAAACTTTTCAATAATTCAATTTCTGACAAAGCACGGTTTTAAAATGCTGTAATGTAAACAGAGTAAGTTTCAGAAAGCCAAGTTTTTAATATTTAACTTCTTAAAGTTTTAATTAAATGATTTACATGATATTTATGTCATTCGATTCTATGTTATTTAAACTTTTTTTTAGCACAATAAAAAAATATTTATTTTTTTTTTAAATATTTTGAACCGGACTCCCATAAAATATTTTCGGGACCATAAGTAATATATGAGTGTTCAATTTTGTTAAGTAATCAGATGATAATTTTTTTGAATGAGAAATTGATTCAGTAACTAGTTTCTAAAAATAGCTTGTTATACATTATGAGATTTTTAGGCCTGCTAAAGACATAAGAACTAATATTCTTAATAAATTAACTTCCAACTTTATTTAATTAATTATTTTTATTTTAAAATATATAGTCTTTATCGTTGAAAATAGTCGTGTAAATCAAAACTTTGGTTCCGTTAATTTTTGTACAGAGGTCGATATTATCAATGTAAAAAGGTTCAGCCTTCCAGGTCACCAGCGAATTTCTTACTGAGGCTCTGTAAAGACTTTTTGACCCCCCCCCCCCTCTATGTTGTTCATTCCCCAGGGCAAAATCGAAAATCCTGGTCATTAAGGCTAGATCCAGTGATTGATAATCATAAATGTGTGAAGATTCAGTTACCCAGAATTCAGGTCACTCGGGTCTTTTGGGGTGCATGGAAGCCACAGGGGGCTTCTGGAGCGGCTGGAAAGACCTTTCGACCCTTCTCATTTCTCCGCATGTGGAGGGGGAGTCGGAAGATTTGTCTCTGTTAGGTTCTGTCTCGTGATATTAATATAATAAGTGTGTGCGAAAATTCCGACTTCTGGGTCACAGAGCGGTTTGTGGTCCGGAAATACATAAAAAAAAATCTATTTTCTCGCCCTCTCTCGGAGAAAATTGAAAATTCGGCCTCGTTAGACTGTATCACGTGGCCAATTTCCAAAGTAATCAACGATTCAGTTTTCTAAGTCACCAAATGTGGGCAAAGATCTGGAAGGTCTAGAAAAATAAATTTAGTTAGATAATAATTAGAGGGCTCGAGAACATAATTGAAACTGTCATTGACATAGTTTTGAGGAAGAGGCAAAAGAAACTTTTAATAGCTTCATAAACTACAGCAATTTCGTTTCACTTATAGAAGTTAGCACTTGACTTTTTCTATTTTAAGGTTCAATTTCCATTTTATTAGAACAAAAAGCAATAAAGGTGAATGTAGTGACGTGACGTCGCTTTATCAATTTTTGGCGTTGAGTCTTTCCCGAAAATTTCTAAAATTCGAATTAGGGGTGACGGCGCGAAGCAATAATCAAAACACTCAAAACCACATTTTAAAATGATCGAATATTTCCGATTAGGATCTCGGTTTGGGTGTCATTCAATCTATCTAAACTTCCAGATCAGAGGAAAAATAAAAAAATGTCAAAAATTCGAATTGGAGCTACAATATGAAGGGATTTTTTCACAGAACTTACACCACTTTGTCTCAGAAGTAACTAGAAAATATTCCCACCGTTGCCCGGGATTAGGGTTAAGCAGTCGTGGCGTAGCTCTATGTGCATCCACGCAACAGGTTTTATAATGTTATTTTATTTTGCTATAAGCGAGCGTATTGTTAAAACGTTTTTTTTTGGAGGGGAAGGGAAAAGGGGAATTCTCTGTGAGTTCCGGTGTAGTTTTTGTCAGAGATTCGTTTTTTAAATCCCTGTAACGCCGAAACATTCTATAAAATGTAGCCTTCGTAGCCAGGGGTTTAAAATTTAAACCTTTGATTACAATCACACCGGAACTCATAATGAATCTTTGAAAACCAAGTAACGCTTTAGTAATACGCCCGCTTATAATCCCCCCCCCCCCCCGAAAAAAAACACTTTAAAAATGAAGTAATTAAAACACAAATACAAATATTAAAATAATTTTACCCCTTTTTGGGTTTGAAGCACTCGTGTACCAAATTTCAAGGCTGTACGCGGCTTCGATTTTTTGCTACAGACGACACGTATGAACAAAAATATGAACAAAGAGATTAACAAAGAGATGAACAAAGAAACAAACAAATAAAAGAATAAACAGACAAACATCTCCCTTTATTATTATGGATAAAACACAATTTGATATCCTTTCGCTGCCTATCTGAAAAATTAAACAGTTAAATCATTTTGTCGAGCACGGAAATAGATTAAATATATCTTCCCATTTAACCTGCTAACAGAATTATAAAATCTGCTCGGTTCTTATTCCCCCCTTAAATTTAAAAGATATTTTAATATTCAGAAAAGTTGTCAACAGCTTTTATAAAATGTGTAGGAGTAACATTTAATAAAGGCTATAGCCACTTCGAATTCTGAAGCATGGATGGAAATGGCTACTTGTTTTGAAATTTTGGAAACAGTGGATTCTTGTTTTTGGTTTACAAAACTTGTTTTTGTATTGGTGTAAAAACCAATTTTATGAGCGTCCCTTGGTTGATATTATTGATTTATTATTAAAAAAATGTCTGCACATATTTATTTCAATGTATAACATTTTTAATGCTATTTATAAATAATCACTACCAGGAAGCAACCTACATCCGTAATTAAGGATATTAAAAAATATTTTGCAATCACAGAAGTTGCATTTGGTGAAATTCTACCTCAACCACAAAAGAAAAAAAAAATAATAATATTGTCAATTCTTGAAAGAAATTTCTGAATTTAAAGTCCCATTTTTGTTTTAATTATGATATTTTAATATAAACAAAACTTTGAATTAAGAAAGATCATAATTTATAAGAGAAACAGATTAATTAAAAACCTTCAACTGCAACTAGGATACTAATTATTTTTGATTAGACTATACGGCGGTATGAAGGGATATGAATACCAATCAGTGTTCAAAATTTTATTTTATTTTAAATATTTATTTATTTATTTTTGTGTAATAACTACTATATTTCAAATGGCTTTCATACTGCAAGTCATGAGGGCACTGTACATCAAAATGTAATCGTAAAGACAATAAATAAATAAAATAAATATATAAAAGAAAAAATCGTCTTAGTCAACTATCCATTTAATCATCTCCCCGGTAGACAACACACTATTTAGTTATTTTTCACCATAGGAATAAAACCCGAGACATAAAATTGAAATAAAGTTTTAGATCAATTTAGTTTTCAATTCAAAGTTTGGTTTTCAAATTCACGCCCCCCCCCCCCCCCCCCAAGCCACACAAATCCCACAAAAAATATCATTGTCATTGCTTAAAAGGAATTTCTGAATGAAATGCCCTTTTTTTTGTTTTAATTATGATTATTCACTATATTTGCTGAGTAAGTTGATAGAGCAAGAAGAAGAGCGGTAGACTGTAGGTCGAAGTGTGAGTAATCTGTAAGACTTTGATTCAAATCCGACTCGACGGAATTTATTACTGGAGAATTTACTATTTTTTTCTCATTCAGATTTTAGTAATAAAATTTGAACTTTAGTCTGAATTACAGGAAATAATTTTCAAGACGAATCTTTCTTTACTAGGTTTCGTTGGGCTTCAAAATAGTTTTGAGCGTAAAAAGAAACCTCGAAATTAGTTAGTGGTAGTATTGTTGCAGTGCAATTTATTAGATCACATATTTTGAAGATATAAAAGTCAAAAACCTAATGAATATTTACTAGATCACATATTGTAAAGAAATAAAAGTCTAACACCGAATGAATATTTAGATAGCTAGTGTGTAAGGAGAGAATAATGTAAACGACTTACGTTTGTCGATAGCTCAGTTGGCAAAGCGGTGGACTGTAGGTTGAATCAGCAGTAATCCATAGGTCGCTGGCTCGACGAAATATATTTTACCACTAAGGAAAAATATTTCACATTTCGTTAATAGGAATAAAATTCGATCATTAATCTTATAAATTGAAAAAAAAATATCCTTTTGCAAACCAAAGGGATGGCTGAATTGCTGTAGATTTAGAATCAGTGCTAATATATAAATTGTAGATATATAAATTGATTGTTTATAATAATAATGTTAAGGTTTATTTAAATAAATTAAATATATGTGCAGAGTGATCGGAAAGTCACGGAAATCAAAGTTTAAAATCATACAATGTACTGAAAAATTGAAATAGTGGAATTTTTTTCAGATAGGTGGCACTGATACATACCCTTGAAATATATCAGAAATATCGTCTGTTGCTCTTACAACACACCAAACGATAATTACGACCTCCATTTTTTAATCAATTGGAGAAATATGGCGTTTTTTTTAGAGAGAATTTCTTTCTCTAGAGATTTCTGTAGCCATTCTTATGAGAATATCACTGAAGAGTTTCAGTTTAATTTCCAATCAACACAAGAGAGCAAACAATAAAGACTTTAAGCTGACATTATTTTTCCCCCTTGGACTTTTATCCAAAACATAAAATTAATTCACATATTGTTCTTTATTAAAATTGAAAAACAAATATATTTCAATAAGCTGATGCTGCAACTACCAATTACATATCCCAATCTCTAGCAAATATATTGAAGGGAGGTGAGGGACCAAAATTGTGCAGCTCTGAATACTATGCAATAACCATCTATTGATCCTTCCTGATTCACTTATATCTAAAGTCACAATGCCTCGCATTGTTTTTTTATATTAAAATTGGAGCCGTTAATCTTTCCCGAGAAACAGGTGGTCTTAAATCCTCCCCCCCCCCCCTTTCAATCAGCCCTCCCGCACTAGACTGATTTTCTCCGAGTCGAGAAAAAGAACAACAATATCCAATCAATCTTAGATCAGGTATACTTTTCTTGTCTTACGCGCTGGTAATAGAAATATGATTGGGTTCATGAACGTCAGAAGTTGAGTTCATTTTTTCACTTCTATCTTAAAGAATGGGCCCGAAAAATGATAAGGAGGAATTGGAGAGAGAGAGAGAGGAGAAGCAAATTACAGGCGTATAACTGCGTTACCAGCTGTAACAGCAGTTTTTAAGGCTAAAATGCCTATTCCCCCCTTTTTTTATGAAACTTGGAAGTGATTTATAAGATCTCCTGATTGCAGGAAATTGAGAGATGGAACAATGAGAGTTTGCGCAGCACGTTTCCAGATTTTTATATTAGAAATGTTTAACGCCGTCATGTTTAGAAATTAAAATATTCGTTAATTTGATATGATGAGTGAAGAGAAGCGACGTCTTCAACAAGGCACAAAAATCTGATTGTGTGCAAAAGTTTCGGCTCAACCGTACATAGATTGAATTAATTATCGTTTAGGTCATGACGAGTTTTAAATTTCGATCTATGTATACTGATATAGAGGGCAAAGATCAGATGAGGGAGAAAAGTTAATTTAAAAAAATTCGCGCGTCGAACATAATTTTCTATTTGTTTAGTATGACTTGTGCCAATGACGTATTCATAGAGAGGGGGTCCGGTGGGTGTAGAGTAATGCAGGCGCTTTTCTAGTGGGTCCGCCCCCCCCCCTCCCCAAATGAAATTTCTGGATACGTCCTTGCCTGTGCTCTAGTGTTTTCTCGTTCATTTGTGATCCAGTATCAATTTAGTAAGTTTTAGTGAAGTTTAGTTAATGTTTTTCAACCTTTTTTTTGGAATAAAAGTTCACTATACTTTAGACCCCCCCCCCCCCCAAATGAAATTTCTGGATATGTTCTTGACTTGTGCAATTGTACAAACTACTGGGTTGGTCTTGTACATTAATTATTTAATATTTAATATTTTTGATTTAATATTTCGAGATTTTTTACTATTTTCATGAAATAAACGTCTCTATTAAACATGTAGCTAAATTCCCCGCTTTACTGTCCTAGCCGTTTATCATGACTGATATTTAAATCTGACAAAACAGGGAACCTAACACACCTAATAAACTAAATCTAAAGTTGCAATAATTTTAATAAATATTATTTTATATATTAATGTATGGCGCTTTTCCCAAATTATAGTCGTTTTATTCGAAAATTCACTCAGTTAGGTTCATTCGCGTGGTCAATACTATACGTGTACTTTTATAAGCTGTACGTGTATTTTTAGGGCTTCAGGGGGGTTTAGAAAGACTTTTCGAAAAATCCATTGTTTCTACCCTCTGGGAAGATAAAGTAAAATCAGGCACTGATAGGATTTGTCCCTTAGTCAATACTGTGGGTGTGGAAATATTCAGTCTCCAAGGTAGAATATTCCCAAGTAGTAAACAAATGAGGACCTTGAATTGAACATTTTTGTCCGAGGCCCTTCGCCCTACACCCCCACCTCCCACCCCCACCGAAGGGAAATCGAAAATCCGCTTCCGTTAGGTTCTGTTTCGTGGTTAATACTATAAGTGTGCAACTATTCAACGTTTTAGATCGTCAAGGGGGATCTTTTGTAGGGACTGGAAAGACAAAAAAAAAGTTAGACAATTATGACATAGATTATTATTTGAAAACAAAATTTAAAGACTTTTGTCCCACTAAAACATAAAGATGACCTAATGAATAGACGAAGAGGGCCAAAATCGTTTTTCTTTTCTTCGGATTTGTTGGTCTGTCAAGAGCTATAGAAGGGGATTCATCATATCCTCGAAACAGCTATATATACTGCATTTTATATTAATTTGGACTTGATTACGGTGCTTAGGGTTTCTTTCTCCTTTACACAAAGCATGCCTACTTATTGGTGAGGTGATTTATTATTACCAGGGTGAAAATAAATCGTGATTTAGAAAAAATAAATAAATTGAATTAAAAAAAATTAAACAGATTTTTTTAAATTTAAATCGGGTATTTTTATTCACATAGAATATATGCAGTTTTTTTTTATTTTAAAACTTATATTGATGAATATTTAATTATAACATTAAAAAAATCATTAACACATTTTACCAAATTATAACATTTTGTAATGATCATTTAAGGTTGAAGCATATTTTACACACATTGATTTAAACAAATATACAAGTTTAGCCGCTTTTTCTACTCCCAGTTTAGTCCTATAAGTTTTCTGTGTGCCAGTCCAAAAGTAAAGAACGTTGTCTTTACACCAGCAGATGTAGCTTTACAAGTAACAAATAACTCAATAGTTTTCAGGATTTTATTTCAGTAACAGGTTGTTATCAAAACTAATGATTTTCACCACTGAAATATATTGATTCCAGTGCTTTTTGATAAAATAACCCCCCCCCCCCCCCCCCCCACAGTAAAAGGTTCTGCATAAATCACAAAGTCGAAGAAAACATTATTAATCCAGTATCATTGTATTTTATTTTGTAAAATTAATAGCTGCATCTATTTCCGGTGATGAAAAATCTAAGCAAATTAAAGTTGAAAGCACTGTATTAACTAATTAACTGACCCAAAGGCGCACTGAGGGCAGGCACTATATCAAGTAATTCAAACATAGCTTACTCTCTTACAGCTGAATATAGAGGTTCAAAAATAATTTGAACAAACCAACTTATGATCTATTTATTCTGTTTGAATTGAGACGGAATTTGATCTATTCTAATTGCATTATGATTGAATTTAATCTGTCTTAATTGCTATATTAGATTGCATTATCTAAGATTCATCAATCATAAAATCAATCATAAGATTGAATTTAATCTATTCAGATTGCTATGCCTGATTGCATTAAAAGTTGCAAACTAAGGTGGGAATCTGCCTTGTTAAACACTTTTGAATAAAAATATTCATATTGATGATTTTAAAAATAGTATAAAAATATTGTTTTAAATCAATTATTTAAAAAATATTTGATTATAACACCATTTAAATCACTGGTTTGAATCAAGTGATTAACATGAAAGACACATGGTTTTTAATTTTCCTTTCAATTCTCGAATATTTATATTATGGTGTTTTGCAGTCTTCCGGTTGTTTGGAAAATGTAAATGCACAATAGGATGCAGAAATCACTATAAAACAATGTAAATTTATTCCAGCATGCAAAAACCCTTATAAAATAATAAAACTTTTAAATATAGAACGTAATATAAAGCAATTGTAAAATTACTTCTTGTATTTTTACTTCTAAAAATATGTAAGAGATATACTGTAAAGTATCAGATTTTATCTTAGCCTCTGAAACATCAATAGGCGAAAGCCTGGAATCGAACCCGTCGCAAAGAACCGAGTTTGATCTTTTGTCTCGTATTGCGACCAGACGAACTATACATTCTACACCAGTTTTGCCCGGTAAAAAATTAATAGAATTATTTCACCCATCTAAAACAAGGTACAGAAAGAGGACTTATGATAAATGTTTGTAGAGGGTCCATGCAAACTGTGTGCTCTTTTACAAACATTTATCACAGGCCCCTCCATATTTCATTTTCTACTTTGAATGTTTCATGTATTTTCTGTGACATTAAATTTTTATTTACCTGCTGGCCGCTGTAAGAAAATTTACAGAACATTAAAAAAACAATGGGTATAGAGATCAATACAGCATGACCCAGAATTTTCTAGAATAAATATATTTATTTACACTTGTATTTACAAGACATATCATTTACATTGATATCCTCTGTCTTCGTAGCATTTTCCTGTTTTGATTCTATTTCCAAATTCTAGTACCATCAAATTACAATTATCAATAATTATGTCCTTCTTGAGGGAAACACAGGGCATGTGTAAGGGATGATTGAGAGGTAAAATATTAGTGGCAGAGAGAGCACTATCAGTGCTTACAGCACATCACTAGCGGGGGGGGGGGGGGTTGTTAGAACAGCTAGGCTCGGTCATTACCATATTTTTATCCCCTGCATTTTGAAATTATGCACAGCTCAAGATTTTGCAAGGAATTGGTCATGGAAATAAAACTTCGTGAGTTCACGATGGATACAGTGTTTTTTCACACTATGTCCTCTGGTTGCTGATTGGTCTTGCTTGCTATTGGTTTGAAGCACGATTTTTCTTATACGCTCGTTCTGGCACTATCTCTGTTCCGTTGGGCAAAGCAAGGACAAGTTGTCTGGACATCACAGTCCCTGGACTAGTGCTGTCTGGATATCACTGTCTGGACTAGTGTTGTTTGGGTATCACAGTCTGAACTAGTCATAGATCCTGTATTAAAAGTGTTCATGTTGTGAAAGTTCAAACTTGTCTTTTTCTAGAATAGTTGTCACCTCATTTTATGTCCTGTCAATTCCTTCAAAGAAAATATTTGAATTTCTCTTCCCTAAAAACAAATTGGACCCCCCTTATTCGAGTGGTACTCATTCGCTCCCTATGGGCGACCTTGGGGAAAGCCCTTGCGGCCTCTACCATGCTGTGTTCGGGTGGTGCTGTTCGGGTGTTGACTATTAGACTTTATTTTAACCACTGACAAAACAATTGACCACAGCTGGGTGTTCGAACCTGGGCTTCTTGGATTATGCTCAAATATACTATTTGCTACACCACTTCGGCTTTGAACAAAATTACAAGAATTAACTTGCAGTGTCTACTCTATTCGGTAACAGTCAAATTCAAGCAATAAACAATAAACAACGAACAAGAACAAAAATCATGAAACATTTTGAAGATATGCGTCGTTTACAGATTTATTAAAGAATTCGCTTTCGAAAGAAAATATTTCAAAATTGTTGAGACAGATGAAGATTTAATCAAAACGAGCACAGAGAAGAAAAAAAATAATTTCAAAACGTTTAAAAAAACCTTGCGTTGGAAAATCAATTTTACGTATATTATATTAGTTCGCAACTGTCTCAATTAATTTCTTGACAGTCAAACACATGGCTTTTTCGTCGATACGCAACGCATGCGCAGTACTACCCGCGATCCACCCTAAAAACTGAAAATTCAAGATTATCGACGAAACAATAAAATTCAATACGTTAGATGGCGCTGCGAACCTCCGATCAATTGCTCTTCTTCTTATGAGTTAATGCATGTTATTTGTTGCGGTTTACGCCTAGGATCACCCGTATTAACTTAATGGATTTTTCGAACTCAAATCATGTATACGTCCTGAAAGTTTTTTTCCCCCCGTCGTATCATCCGAAATGGTCTCACGTTAACTGCAACCTGATCTACCGGAGGGAAAATTTTACCCAATGGGATAGAGCAATTTTGGTCATGTCCACTCTCAATTACTAGGGGGTCAGCCATATCAAAGAGAGAGGCGAAAAAAAAAGTTTTTGATGTGTATTTATGGTTTCAAAGTTTGTGCTCTACGAAGTTTGAAATTAACAGCGGGGAGTAAAGTATATTTAATGAGGGCAGCCAAAGTTTAAAATTTGCTTTTGCGGCGACCTGGGTTTAATTAAAGGATTTAAAATATTACTTAGAGCTTTCGGGCTTCTATTTTTCGTAAGGTAGTAAAAAGCACGTCTGTTTTAATGAATGTATACGAACGTAGACAAGGTTTGAAGCTCTGACTACGCTGTGCCTTGGAAACCTTCTGGAGCAGCTTATTTAACGACTGTGGGTGTATTAATATTTTATGAATTATGACCGCACGTTTTTTAATCAAATAAGTAAATAAGAATTCTTTGTATACATAAAAAGGGATATTTTAGTTTGGAAAGAGAAATAAATTTGTTTATGGAATTTATTTTAGTCGGAAAGCCTTTTGTATGCATGCAATGCTGTACTCCCAGATGAAGCGGAAAAATTGCATTATCAACATTCAGCAAATGAATCCAATTTCGTTCAATAAGTATATCAGACCCGATCGACGAAACAGTCTCTAAACCTTCGGGCGAGCCCCCTTGGTCTGGGTCATGGAATAAGTAGAAGATATACCCGACGTTTCTTTTGATTTAAAATATATGTAAATTATAAACGCATTAATATTGCTTAAAATATCCATTAAAACATTGAATTCAATTCTTCTATCAAAAATAAAATGTATAAGAATATCTATTTTCGCTATATAAAATTTTCTACACAGTGAAACGTGAAGAATGAAACATCTTATAGCACTGTTTGTAAACCAATGCACAAATATATGAAGTTTGGCATATACGCGCCGAAATGAAGACTTTAAAATGATGGCAAAAGTTATTTCCATACATTTTATTACCCTGTTGCAACAACCATTTAAACACATTCAAAAATAAATTTAAGAATTTAAAACATTTTCTAAAATATTACTGTAATTTTATATTTTGTCGCTGTAACTGATACAACCATGGAAGTAAAAAGAAGGGTTAAAAGTTCTTATTGAAAAAATGCCAACATCGTTTGAGACAATAATTCAGATGGCGCTGGGATAAGATAAGTGCCCCTACACTGTATATATTTCTATGGCGAAGGGCCAAAAATATTTATTGAAATTGTCAATATTAGAGAAATAAATTATTAGCGCAACGCAAATTAGAACTGAAACAATAAAGATATTCCTATGCGTTTAAAATTATTTTCACTTTCAATTTATTTTTATCTACATATATTCAGTACCATGTTACAACTATGAAAAAGTACTGATTAATTATACTCATAATTAAGGAACATTAATTTAAAAATAATCAAAAATAACATGCACTAAATAAACTATGCCTTCCTGTTCTGTCAAATGAAAACGTATGGCACTTTGTTAAGACTAGATACACCTAAATATAACTCTCAAAGCATTATGGCACTTTCGTTTCATTCATAGGAGTTTTATCACCTTCTCTCTAATCCCATGGACATAACAATATTAAAAATAATATTTTTAATATTTTTTTTACTAAATTTATTTTTATATCAATTTTTTTATTATTACAATAGGATAGATTGAATGAAAATCGTCTGTCGTATAAACACATTTAATTAAATTTCACTACTAAGTTAATATTGTTTTTTATTAAATTTATTTTTATATCAATTTCTGTATTATTGCAATAGGATAGATTGAATGAAAATCGTCTGTCGCATAAACACATTTAATTAAATTTCACTACTAAGTTAATATTGTTTTTTATTAAATTTATTTTTATATCAATTTCTGTATTATTGCAATAGGATAAATTGAATGAAAATCGTCTGTCTCATAAATACATTTAATTAAATTTCACTACTAAGTTAATATTGTTTTTTATTAAATTTATTTTTATATCAATTTCTGTATTATTGCAATAGGATAGATTGAATGAAAATCTTGTGTCGCATAATCACATTTAATTAAATTTCACTACTAAGTTAATATTGTTTTTTATTAAATTTATTTTTATATCAATTTCTGTATTATTGCAATAGGATAAATTGAATGAAAATCGTCTGTCGCATAAACGCATTTAATTAAATTTCACTACTAAGTTAATATTGTTTTTTATTAAATTTATTTTTATATCAATTTCTGTATTATTGCAATAGGATAGATTGAATGAAAATCGTATGTCGCATAAATACATTCAATTAAATTTCACTACTAAGTTAATATTGTTTTTTATTAAATTTATTTTTATATCACTTTTTGTATTATTGCAATAGGATAGATTGAATGAAAATCGTCTGTCGCATAAACACATTTAATTAAATTTCACAACTTAGATAATATTCTTTTTTATTAAATTTATTTTTATATCAATTTCTTTATTATTGCAATAGGATAGATTGAATGAAAATCGTCTGTTGCATAAACAGATTTAATTAAATTTCACTACAAGTTAATGTTGTTTTTTATTAAATTTATTTTTATATTAATTTCTTTATTATTGCAATAGGATAGATTAAATGAAAATCGTCTGTCGCATAAACACACATTTAATTAAATTTCACTACTAAGCAACATAATTTCATTTTCTTTAAATAAAGTTCCTGAAAAAAAATCGTCTGCATATATTGCTATTTCTATAAAATATGGCTTATTTCTTTTCTTTTTTAAATAACTCCATAACCCCTGAGACAACTAACTCAAAATTTACAGTGACGCTTTGACGTAAATGATAACCATACCATATTAAAGAAAAATCTGTCGAAAACTATATATTCGTATTTAAACAGACAATCGAACATATTTCCAATTTTATGCATATAAGATAGCATTTTATAGGTAGTCAGGAAAAATGAGACGAGAATCATAGTCTGCTCCATTTGAAGACCTACAGATAAGTTCTCATATAAGTATAATAGAGCAACAGTTTTAAAGTGAGGAGAACATTATTTGATGTCTGTAATAGAATAATCTTAAAAAATGGCGGTATAGATGGTTGGAAGGTTATGGGATATTATTTGTTTAGCTCGATCTTACAATAGGAATTTAGTCTCAAAAGTATTCCGACTAGAGTGTGACAGTTGTAGTTAAATGCATATTTAATAGCATAGATATTTATTTAGTGTTAAAATTTTATATCATGTATTTGCATGAAAAGTAGGTTACGAGTGTTTCAATGTAGTACAGGAGAATTCAATGTGAAAGATGTCAAATCATTATTTTGTGATTATTTCAGTGTACACTTTTGATTCTCCAGTTCTGGCAAAATGCCTTGCTGTAATGAACCTTTCGTTATAACGCACGGTTGTTACGGACGGCTGGTAGAACCTGGTTGAGTAAGAACGAAACTTGATAGAAATTTCGTCTCCAATGTCTAGATCAGCATTAGGGGGGACTGGTTTCACGTTTTCGTTTTGCATTGAATAACCAATAACTGTACAGGCAGCAGTAAAACTTATGTATAATACCTTACTTATGCGGCCAACGAAATTATCCATACTATTCAGACCGCTGCACGTGTGAAATAGATTGAGCTTGGATTAAACGAAGCTGAGCAATGACTAAGTTTAGGGTCGTAGTTTTTGTGACTATGAAAATCAATAGAATGATACTATTTTTCCACGTGATAACGAATATGGGCGACTACAAGCATGACTACTTGACATACACTGAAAGAGAAGAGTAAATCATAATGTATTTATTCTTGGCATTACAATTTTTGTGAGGCTAGAACTGAAGTTCAAAGGCAGAAAATTTCTATTCCTTTATAAAAGATGTTTCTAAACATAATTTAAAAAATAATTATAAAAATTATTATTGTTATATTATTATTATTTATATTTTTATTATTAATATTATTATCATTATTAATATTTGTTATTTATTTTTAATATTATTATTATTATTATTATAAAAAAATTGCTCAAAAAACGATCTTAAATAATCTGAAAATTAAAATGCGATGTTAGTAACAACATACATTTAATGTAAAATTATATTATTATTATTATTAGTAGTAGTAGTAGTAGTAGCAGTAGTAATATCATTTTTAGGTTTCTAAACATCATTTTTCAAATATTTAAAGAATATTACTATTATTATTAATAGCTTATTCTTAATATTTTTGTCTTCTTCTATTTATTATTACTATTATTATTACTATTATTATTATTATAATTATTATTATTATTATTACTATTATTATTGTTATTATTACTATTGTTATTATTGCTATTATTATCAATATAAATATTATTTATAGTATTAGTTAAAGTTAAAATATAAGTTTTTTTAGTGAACCTTAGATATTATGAGTCCAATATGTTATTATTTTTGTGTTAATATAAATGGTTTTACTGCACTACTAAACTGTACTATTTCATTTACATTTACCCTTTAGAATAATTTTTCACGAAACTCTATTTTCAAAATGCATCACATTTTTTAACGGTTTAGAATTTTTCAGAAGTCGAGAGTCCCCCCCCCCCCCCCCCCGATAGAGCTGAGTCACGCGTACTTCTAACCCCGTACAGTTAACTAGTTGTTAAAAAGGGGTTAAGGTTATCAACCCTTTGGTTTCCGGGCACGTGCGGGGTCACCTCTTTTACCCCGTTCGCGTGGAATATCCCTAAAAGGTGGCCCCTCATTCATCTAGTCTACCCCCCCCCCCCCTTTTCCGTTTCTCTACTAACACATAAAAACTATGTCACCATTATTAACTTCTCTTACTGTAGCAAAATGCCTATTAGAATAGCGCTACCATTGCAGATAACAGCATCTATGAATCAATCTTGAGTTTAATATGCGCAGTCGTCAGCATGCAATAACAGATGCAGGCGATGGCAGCAAGAATACTTCATATGTACCTCAATTTTGTAAAATTTTTATGAAGATTAAAATAATTGAGTATTGTAACATCGTTTCACATCCTGATTGTTCGGTATCGAGGCCGAAGTTCGAGGCACTTTTTCGACCCCCAATAATTTTGTTAGGGGTTCCTAAAACCCCAAATGTCTTTGTGCATATTTAGTGCAAAAACAAAAATTGTATGCATATATGCATACATTTCATTTTTTGCATATATGGGGATTCTTCAAGTTTTCCATTGTTCATTTCCTATTTACTATATATAAAGTCGAGTGTATAGAAATTTCCCCCTCAGACTGTTTATAGTATTCTGAATACAAGATACACATGTTGACATTTTTAACATTGGTAAAAATACCTAAAATTAAATTTTACATGTTTTGTTACTTTTATTAAAATTCACAAAGTATCTATCCGTATATTGTATTATAATAATGTTGCGCCTACAAAAACAAAATAAATGAAATAAATAATTACCTAGAGAAAAATAATATTTTTCTGTACTTAACTATAATTTGCTTCATTTTAGCATTTCAGACGTCTTATCCTGCCAGATAATTTGACTGAATGAAATTTAAATTAAGCCTAAATCCTTTGAAAAATGCACGGGTCATTCGATTTAAAATTTCCGGAACCCCAATAATGTTTCAAGTCGACGCTTGTGCTGTCAGGTTAATCAGAAGGTTTCGATTTGCTTATTGGACAACCAGGAAGCTCCCCCCCCCCCCCCCAGCACAAAGAATGAGCTAAAAGTGCCCAAGCAATGTTGACTGTGCCTCTTATCCTATATGCCGTATCATACAGTCGTCTCTATATTCGGTATAGTGCGGGGGCACCGTTCGTATTACAGTTGCTGGAGCATTGCGTCCAGCCCCACCTTTCCGCGTTTATTCAAATTTAGAAAATAACAATTGATGGAATATATGCAAAATACAAACAATTAAAGAATATAAAACACCCAACAATATCAATGAGAATGGAAACACACCAATTTAATAAATACTTTAAAATATATATCAAAGACTACCAAGTGTGGTCAAAAAAGCTTTTAATATTAATACTTTTAATGACGTACATTTAAATTACAAAAGATCCAGAGCGCTTTTGAATGCTACAACGTCCTTCATCAGTGGTAATGGAAATTGTCACTGATGAAGGTGGGAGAGTGCCACTGATTTACATTGCTCCAGATGAAGGACGTTGTAGCGTCCGAAAGCGCTCTGGATCCTTTGCAATTTAAATGTAGGTACATCACTTGAAGATGTTAATATTAAAGACTTTTCACCAAACACTTGGTAGTATTTGCTATATATTTTAAAGCACACCCAATAATTGTTGAGAACGAGAATTAAGAAAATTTTGAGCAAAATAAATTGCAAACTTACCAACATCAAGTGTAGACAAGCTATTTTACCAAAATAGCGAAAAATGAGCTGAAAAGAATGCAAAATAATAACAAAAAGGCCAACCAAATTAAAGAAATAAAGACATTTCTTTTGCAATTTTCTCAGTCAGTAAGATACACGTTTTGATCCTCCCTATAGAATTGAAGTTGTTCCTTACCTGAGAGAACCAAATAGCCTGATTTTCAGTTGATGAGTTTTGTGAGTCTATGGCCACGGTATCTTTCGAACACATTGTCGAATATTTCCGTCAATGAACGTCAGAGAGTGACTCATTTTCGCGTTGTATTGATGAGGAGCAGACCCATTATTCTTCGAATATTTTATTTTCAAAAATCGGAAAACGCTTTAAAAATTATTGTGTTGAAAAATGTTTTGAAAATAGATGTTTTATATGAAATTTTTTGCCTATTTAAAAGCGAGTGAAATCAATTATAGGTCGTCAATATGCTCAGTCGATTGGTTCTCAAGATAGTGCCTTCTTTGGATCTAAAATAAAAATGAAAAAGTATGAAAAAATCAATGTATTAACTATCATCAAATGAGTGAATGCTTTGTAAATACTTTTAACCACAAATGAATTGAAACTATTTCCGAACTTATCTCGTGTCAATATTAGAAAATGCACTTTATCCCCGGAAAACATGATAACAATGATAAGCCTATTGATTAAATCTATTGAGTCAAATCGGGTTTTAAGAAAAAAGTTCTCATTTTTCTTGTCCCCGAATATCGAAATCTGTTCATTTGCAGATAAACTCATGTGTTGGACACATAATATATATATATATTATATATATATATTACAATTTTGAAAAGAACATTTTTTTTAGTAAATAAAAATAACAATTTAAAATTTTACGCCTCAATTCCCTCGCGTTCCACAACAAAATGTTTGAGGCAAAAACAAAACAAAACAAAACAAAAAAAACACCACAAAAGTTTATCCATACCATATCTTTGTATACTCACACAAAACTGTGGTATTAAACATCTGTGGTATTAAACATCGCCTTGGACTTAAGGGAGAACTGAAAAAAAAATAAATAAACAAGCGCAAACATGAAAGAAGTGAGGTAAACATGCTTAAAAAAGCACTAATTGAAATAAGCAGGGGGAGGGGGGAAGGGTGTTAATCGTTAGTTTTGCTGCGCGCCGCATTCAACAGTGCTTCTCTCAGACCATTTATGCAGCGGCGCTAGGTGTAAAAATTAACGATGAGGGCGCTGTGTGTTTTGGTCCTAATTAAAACTCTTTGTGTGATTTTAATGACTGGTATAGTGTCTCAAGGGGGAAATCCCATCAGCAGCGATTAAGTTGGCGCGATGTTTTTAAGCGGTTAATTTTTGTTGCGTTATTATACATGGCCCGGAGCCCGTGTGAAGGGTTTTTTATTTGAGAAGTGAAGAGTGAGAAACGGGAATTTTTTTTAATTGTTGCACATTTTTTATTATTTGATTTTTTTTTTCTTTTGCTTCTAAAGTGGAAGGGAAGGAGTCTGCACAGTGTTTCTTGAGGTGACGGGAAACAGATCTCGTAAATAATATTTCCTTCCGGCTTGCTAGGTCTTTTGTTTGAATGCATGAAACGAATTAGAATTTTAGTCGTCTTTTGTAAATGCAGGTTTTGGATTTGGTGAAATTTTAAGCGTTATTCTATTTCTGCATTGTTAGCTAGGAAGGTGCGTTTTGTAATTTTTAATTACATCTGTAATGTAATATCGGGAGCATGCAGTCAAAATCTTATAATTAAATTTTATAATAAAAGCCCGCCAAAGACGCAGAAACTTCCACGCTTAGAGAACAAAGTTGAAATTTTCTATTAATACGTTTTGTTTTGTTTAACAGTGTGTGGAACTTAGCGTCGAAAATGGTAGTCTTATAAGTCGTACCAGGGAGACGGGATTTTGAAGGGTTTGGAACGATATTTTTGTCACCCCTTTTGTTCGCTCCTCCGGAGAAAAATCGAACATACGGCTGCGTTAGGTTCTGATCCGTTGTTGATGCAATAAAAATGCAAACAATCAGCTATCTTGTGGATTCTGGTTGTCAGGAAATACTTTTTTCCGTCACCGAGTGTGTTTATGTGGGGGGGTATTCGGATAAATGGCTCAATTAAGTTCTCTACTGCCGTTAATGCTATAAATGTGCAAAGATTCAGCCTGCTGGGTAACGGGAAGTGGCGAAACATAATAAAATAACCAGGATCCAGGACATAATAAACAAGAAAGATCAATCATGCTTAAAGCATTGATTATGAAACACTTTCCAACTTCAATGCAATTTTATTTAAAAAAGTCGAAAATGCAATACATTCCTC
Organism: Amaurobius ferox; assembly: GCA_951213105.1. Lineage (NCBI taxonomy): Eukaryota > Metazoa > Arthropoda > Arachnida > Araneae > Amaurobiidae > Amaurobius > Amaurobius ferox. The sequence goes on along the minus strand of OX578149.1, from coordinate 83,677,932 downwards.
AGTAATATTTTAAAACTTATCACGATACTACATTGATTTATTATATTTGAAAACTTAGACCTTCATTGAAAAAAATGAACTTCATTCAAAAGACGGCATTGAAATATAAATTGCGTGGTTTAAATATCTCTAAAATGCAATACATTCCACGGTAATATTTTTAAATCTATCATAATACTACGATAATTTATTATATTTGAAAACTTCATCGAAAACAACTGAAATTAATTCAAATGACGTCATAGAAAAAATAACACGCCTGGATCTCTCTATAAAAGCAGGATTTCATTCATAACTTTCTCCATTTCATTCATCACAATACTATAATAATTTATTTTATTTAAAAATTAAGACCATGGAGCTACAATTCATAAACTTTATGCTTAAAACTTCATCGAAAAATATCGTCCTTCTGTTTATAAAATCAATTAATATTTCATTCATATCAGCCATGCAGACTCCATGGACTGAATTATTTTGTGTTAAAGAAATACAGTAATTCTAATACAACTCATTCTACATATTTTGCTGTTTACATTTTACATAGGTGAAAAATAGGCTTAATTGTAGAAATAATCAAATTTGAATGAGAATTTAAACTCAAATATATTGTCATTGTGTTGTTTTAGTATGTAGATGCACAGAATTTAAGCAGAAATAAAGTAGTTTTAGGATGGATACAACACTCAATATGAATTAAAAAGAACTTTAAAAAATCACGAATTTGAAACAAGATGGATGCCATATCTCATTTTGAAGTGGGTCATGTGATCGTTTCATATCATGGTCACGTGATCGTTTCATATAAGATGTGTAATTATTATTTTAATTTTTATTTAAAAAACTACTGAATATATTTAGCTGAATTTTTTTTTATATATTTTATGGAACAATTTGACTATTACCTAAAATTTTCGAAGCAATTTGTGAATTTTAAATCCGCTTAAAAAATGTTAGAAAAATTAGGTCCCATAGGGCTCAATGTATTTCATTTTTTCAACCCGGGTTCAATCCAAAACTAATTGTGTGATATTATTCATTTATATTCCCATAGGTCCTACAGACCGTCTGAACAACATACTAAAATTTCATTTTGATTAAGTCATTTTTACGGCAGTTATCGTGCTAACGGACAGACAGACAGACAGACAGACAGAATGAACAAAGTCATAAACACTTTTCAACTTTGTTGTAAAGTGTTAAAAAACCAGGGATCAGAATTAACAAATCAAAAGTCCCATCCAGTATATTTTAAGAAGGTTACAAATGAAATGAAATGTAATAACTGAATTGCAATGAAAATAAATGAATAGCATTTTGCAAATTTGTTATTACAGGAAGACCGGTTTTGCGTTAATCCATGAAACCGATTCAAAAACGTTATATACGGGAAAACGCAATACACAGGAAACTCTGTCCTAACTGGAATATAAAAATCTAGGAAAGTAAGTAAGAAAAGAATATATGCCACTCTACAAGCTTTACTTTTTCACTTGTTAAAAGTTTAATGTATGATTCACATAGAAAAGTTCCAAAGGTATCAAACTCCCTATAATTTAGCCATTCTCGAAATAATCAAATTCGTTATTAACTTTTAAGATGATTCTTCACAGTTTTCAAACAATAAACACTATATTTGTGGAGACGTAATGATTGAAATGAAACGGCAAAATCTCGCAGCTTAGACATTTCTCCCCTGGCTTCTACATTCGTTGATAGCAGGTGCACTGTGCAGCCTATCCTGATGCGGAGAGACGTATAAAGATATGTCTCTCTTGGAGAATACGTTGGCGTTCAGACAGTCAGGCGCTCTTCGGAGTTTGCATCTCCTGTTTACAATCTGTTTACATCTCCTTTCGTTTATTTACACAGGAAACATCTTACACATTTATTTCGAATAGCATATAATTAAAATAATAGTTACTTGGTTGTAATTAATTTTGATAGACAGTATATACGTTGTTTTTCCTGATGCTTCACCACTGGTAACTGGAAGGGGTTTGGAAGGTCCGGAAGAGCTTCTGGAAAAATACAAATTTTCTGCACCTTCAGGTCGAAAACGAAAATTTTGTCCGTTATGTTCTGTCTCGCTGATTTTATAAGTGTGTAAAGATTCAGCTTTTTAGGCTTCTAGGGGGTTTAGAAAGGACTTTCAGAGTTTTATTTATCCTTGTGAGTGAAAATCGAAAGTCTGGCTCTATTAAGTTCTGTGCTGTGGCCGATTTTGTAATGGTAGTACAAAGATTCAGCCTTCTGTGTGACAGAGATGAGGCATCTAGTGGAGGTGGAAGAATTTTTCGAAAAACTCATATATTCTCCTCTTCCTTTGAAGCAATCGAACATGCTACTCCGTTAAGCTCTGTCCCTAGGTTGATAGATACAAGTGTGCAAAGATTCAGCCTTTCAGATGACAAAGACATAATCTGGGGGGGATGGAAGGATTTTTCAAAAACTCACATTTTCTGTGCTTCTTGGGAAGCAATCAAATATTCTACTCCGTTAGGTTCTGCCCCGAGGTTGATAGATACTATAAGTTTGCAAAGATCCAGCCTTCTAGGTGACAGAGAGGGTATCTGGAGGGGATGGAGGGATTTTTCGAAAAAACTCACATTTTCTCCAATCCCTGGAGAGCAATTGACTATTCTGCTTCATTAGATTTTGTCCCGAGGTTGATACCATAAGTGTGGTAAAATTCAGCCTTTTAGATGATAGAGAGAAAATCTAGAGGGTCTGGAAGAATTTAAAAAAAAAAACTCACATTTTCTTCGCTCGGAGAGCAATCGAATATTTTATTCTATTAGGTTTTGTCCCGATGTTGATACTATAAGTGTGCAAAGATTCAGCCTTTTAGGTGACAGAGAGGGCATTTGTAGGGGGGGGGGGGGCTGAAAGAATTTTTCGAAAACTCATATTTTCTCCTCTCTCTGGGGACAATCGTGTATTTTATTCCGTTATAGGTTCTATCCCGAGGTTGATAAATGTGCAAAAGATATAAATGTGCAAGGATACAAATGTGCAAAACTCATATTTTCTCCTCTCTCTGGGGATAATCGTATTTTTTTTTCCGTTATAGGTTCTATCCCGAGGTTGATAAATGTGCAAAGGATATAAATGTCCAAGGATATAAATGTGCAAAGATTCATCTTTCTAGCTCACTAGCGGGCTTCTAGAGCTTGTGGAAGGAAAGTCTGAAACACGCTAAACAATTATTATAAAGTTCTCACTGCTTAAATAGTCTTTAATCTATTATGTTTCTTTTTACTTCCGCTGCTTACATAGCATAAGGAAAGTGGGTCAAAAATCTAACAATCGCATTTTGATGGATTTTCAAGTTTTTAATATCGCTGAATACGAATCAATCATTTATTTAATGATGTCTCTCTGTCTTCGATCACGGTCTCTCGAACATATAGAGCAAATCTCGTGAAATTTGGTTCAATTTTTCAATCGATGAACGTCAGAGGCCCTGTTGATTTTTGGGGTGAACGGACCAGGGGGGGAAGATATTTCAATATTCCAAAAAATGTTTTTCCTTCCAAAAATCGCAGAATCGCTAGAAAAAGATAGTTGTACTAAAATATGTTATGAAAATCAAAATTTGATACTAATTTTTCTATTTAAAAACGATTGGCATTATGTATAAGACTCTAATACCGTCTAGATATTGCACATTTTAGATCTAGAAAATAGAAAACATTACAAAACAATTAAATGTTCCTTTAATCAGAAATTCAGGGCCTCAATGTTTAGAATATATCCCCAGCAGTTAAAATAAAAAAAATGCATTTTTCTGCATGGAGTGTAGAATCTCTCTCATAAATTAAGCTAATCGAATTAAATTCGATACGATTATATTAATAAATACTCCTCAGAGGTATATTAATTTTCGGAATGGGAAAACCAGACAAATCCTCAATTTTTCAAACATTTTTTCAGTAATCATAAACCGTTATAAATAGATAAATTTGTTTAAAAATGTAACGAAATTAGCAGTTTTATGTGATTTTTTATTTTAAAATACTATTGCCATTTATAGGACACTAACACGTGCCATCCTCCAGATACTGCACGTTTTTTATTTAAATCGTTAAAAATTATAAAATTGAAAATGTTTGCTATAATCAAATGATCGGCATAACTTTTAACCAGAAATGAATCGAGACTGTTGCTAAGAGTTATCAAGAGCCGTTCTCAAGATGTTAGAAATTTTACTTTCCCCTCAATGAGTACGATATCTTTCAAATGAATCGAGTGAACGGAATAAAGTTTTGGGTCATAATTTTGAGTTTTTAATTGCAAGAAGTCTGTTGATAGCCAGAAGTTTGTTGAAGTCTGTTGATAGGTCAAGAAGTTTGTAATGTTTATAAGTCTGTAAGTCTGTTGATACGTCAATAAGTCTGTAATGGTCAAGAAATCTGTAATGGTCAAGAAGTCTATAATGGTCAAGAAGTCTGTTGATAGGTCCAGCAAGTCTGTAAGGTCAAGCAGGCTGTAAGTCTGTTGATAGGACAAGAAGTATAGGTAAAATAGGCTGTATAGGTCAAGTAAGCTGTAAGTTTGTTGATACGTCAAGAAGTTTGTAATGTCTGTAATGGTCAAGAAGTCTGTAATAAGTCAAGAAGTCTGTTGACTTATTATAGTCTGTTGATAGGTAAAGAAGTCTGTAATGGTCAAGAAGTCTGTTGATAGGTCAAGTAAGTCTGTAAGGTCAAGTAGGCTGTAAGTCTGTTGATAGGTCAAGAAGTGTAGATCAAGTAGGCTGTATAGGTCAAGTAGGCTGTAAGTCTGTTGATAGGTCAAGAAATTTGTAATGTCTGTAATGGTCAAGCAGTCTGTAATAAGTCAAGAAGTCTGTTGACTTATTATAAGTCTCTTGATGGGTTTTTAATTGCAAGAAGTCTATTGATAGATTATATTAGTTATTGATTGATTCATGTTTAACAAGATTTGTTTATAAATATCAATAAAAAATGGAAGAAAAATTATTCTCATAGTAAAGATTGAAGAATATATTAATTTATTTTTAATCTGAACATATACCATTTTCGTCATTTGACAGTTTGTTACATTTGTTACAACTATTTGTTGAATATTATTATCTGATATTTGCATTGCGACTTTTTTTCCCTGGTTTACAATAGATATTTTATTATAATCAGCATTTTTCTCAAATTTAATTAAAAAAAATAACACGGATAAATAAAGATTTGTTGTTATATTCCTACAATAACCAAAGTTTTGATGGATAGATTTAATTTTTTTAATTAAATTTTCATTTGTCTTTGCAGGCTATTTCAAAATTGTGTAGTTAACGTTAATTCTACAACTTTGGAAAAGTTATAAAATTCAACTTTTATTGAAATTCATGCTTAATTTGAAAATTTCAACTTCAAATTGTGATTATGCTAAATGATTCAAATGCTTTGTTGATTATTTTTTTTATATATAATTTTCCATTTAATTCTAATTTAATGGGACATTGTAGATAAAAATAATGGATACAGTTTTGTAATAACCGAAATTTCGATGTATCCAATCTTATTATAAATGGACTCAAGAGTAGTTAAATGAAAAGTTGTACTCTTTGTTTTCTTTATGGGATCCATGGATATATAAAATATCAAAATATTGTTAAAATTTCAAATTTCAAATTAATTAGCTAAATAAAAAATATTTCAAACAATGCTTTTAAGTGTTGGTTGAAGAAATATTTCGAATATAATAATTTTTAGCGATTAAATTGAGTTTCAAGCTGTGTTTAATTCTGTTCTTTATAATGCTGCTGCAACTTTAAATCTCTTTTTCTATAAATGAAATTTTGGTGCTGTTATTTTTCATACAAAATTTTTCATGGCCATTAATGTTTCATAGATTGACATGAAATTTTGGTGCTGCTATTAATTATACAAAATTTTGCATGAACATTAATATTTTATTGGTTGCCATGCAATTTTGATACTGTTATTGTTCATATAAAATTTTCATGGGCATTAACGTTTTATAGATTGGCATGACATTTTGGTGCTGTTATTGTTCTTATAGAATGTTCCATCCACATTAATGTTTTATAGATTTGCGTGAGATTTTGGTGCTGTTATTATTCATACAAAATGCTTTATGTGTAATGTTTTATAAATTGACGTGAAATTTATGACATATCTTCATAATGATGCATTGCATAAGAGTTAGTATGAGTTCTAAATAAAATATATATTTAATAAATTAGATAAAATATTTAATATAATGATTTTAAAAGCATATTTTGACACAAAATGTTTTTCTCATTAAATAATAACTCAATTCTAAACTTCATGCTCTTATTTATCATGATATTATAATTACACTGAAAAATTATTATGCAGATATTTAGAAATGTAACGCGCATGCAGCACAATTCCTGTTTTAGACAGAAAATTATAACATAAATGACATCCAACAAATAAAATAGCATATCAGCTAAATGAATTTCAAATGTCCTAGGCCTCGTTAATAAACCGTTATTGTTAATATACCGTTATGTTCATATTAAGGATTAATCTGTACATTACTTGTGTTTCAAAATTCCTTAGTCAAATAAAATTACGTCATCTCCAAATTAATTTTAAAATTTTCTTTTAACTAATTTAATTAAGCGGGCCATGTTTAAGAAAAATGCCTATAAAAAAAGATGGTTGCATTTTAATATTCACTTTGCAAATTAAATTCCGATATGCGTAGCTGGATTTAAGCTATTAATTATTCAATAATGACTGAGTAAAAATAATTTTGAATTATTCATATTGCTTTTAAATGATGTTTAAATAAAAGCAACTTGATGATTAGATAATTCGTATTAAAAATCTTTAAACATAATTATTGGTTTTTATTTTATTATGAATATTTCTACTTTTTTTTCGGGCAGAGTAATTGTTATGCGAATTAAATTCAATTTGAACTTTTTACAGCAAATTACTGTAAATACTTTGTTTTCTAAGATTAATTTGTTAAATTAAATATTTGTAATAAGTGAAATTCCGCTGCCATTAATCAGAAATTGCTAATTTCAATCATTTCTTTAAATAGACTCAAACATAAAATGTATACGATTCAATTTTCACGTGTGTAATATTATTTGGCTTTAATAGGAAGTTAATAATTTGTTGAAACATTATTTTTACTTTATTGCGCTGTTTACATTTGATAAAAAATACTTAAGAGCTTTATCTAATTAACATGTTTTTCTTATTTAAATCACATTTTTTGACAAATTTCGATTTTTAGTAAATTCATTCACCCACAACATATGAGTCAATGACAGAAGATACGTTCGAGGGATTGAAGTGACTGACGGAAGTGACGTACGTATTTACGTACACGTAAATAACTACGTTACTGTATATTATTTCAACTATCCTTTGGATTCTTAGGTGTATTCAGGGACATATAAATGAATTGAAAAATCTGAATATCTTAAATTTTAATAGAAATGAAAGAAAATATATATGATTTTATATATTAATTATTAAATGCTATATATTAATTATGCAAATTACAGATAAAACATCTGTAATTTGTATAAAAAATGAATAAAACTGTCATTGTATAAGGATAAACAGTTCTTATAATATTTAAATTTTAATGAATGTTAGTAAATTGTCATTTAAAAAGTCAATAAAAATATAGAAAATTACATAATTACTGAAATTTTATTGTAATTCCAAATATGCAATCTATGTAATATTATTGTAGATAATAAGATTCAAATAAATAAAACGAAAAAAAAAATGATTAATTTGAGCCTGTAAGGGAAAACTATATGCTGGTAACATTAGGTGCAAGAAGATAAATTTCATAGAGAAAAAAAATTCAATAATTTTTGTCTTAATAGTTCAGAATTTGGAATACATACGATCAGAAGAAACAAACTTTTACAGTACAAAGAAGTGACCTTTAATTCAATACATGTTTTGTAAAAATATACTTGGATATTTTCAGTATACAAAATTTTACAACTTTCTTAAAAGGAAAAGTCTTGCAGAAATCTACCTTTGGCGAACTTTCTTCCATTCAGCGTAATCTTTTCAGGAATTCAAATGATCCTTAGAGCAAAGAACCTAAAAATTCCTTTACGTGCCTTAAACAAAAACTACAAAAGAAAAAAAAATAAATATTCTTAGATAAAAGAAAAGAAAAGGAACAGATGAACGCATCCCCGAGGAACGGCGTATTGTCCGAAAATCCTGTCACGTGACTGGCCTGACTGATGACGCATCCCCACATTCAATTTTTTCCCTCTTCCTTTTCTTAATCTCTTAAATTCAAATACTTTTTTTTTCTCTCCCCCCCCCCCCCCCCCCCTCTTTCCCTGTGCTTACTTTCGAATTTTTCGGAGGATGGGGGAGAGACAGAATTGCAGAAAAATAAAATCCTCTACTACAAAGGAATCGATCCTTCTTTTCTTTTCCTTTTTGGGTGGGGGGGGGGGGGGCATTTTGAGGAAGGGAAGAGTCTACCCCCAACAAAAACCAACCCTTTTTTTATTTTTGAAGTTAAATTGTGATGCTCTTTTTTTTTTCATTTTTCTTTCTATCCAGTTGTCTCTACCAATGGTCTGCAGAAGGAGAGATAAAATATACAGACGAAATATGAAAGCGATTGGACATCAAGGCAGCACAGTAATGTGGGCCTAGATTCAAACATTCTCCTCCTCTCCTTATGACATTCTCTGTTTGTATCGGGGGTTGTTCCCTAAGCTACATTAAAATCTTGTGGATTTTCAGTTTTAGAGTCTTGAGCGATCGTATAGATAATCAGAGGCACAATCAGAAATTGTTTGAGGTGTCTGCAAAATGTTTTAACTTCAACTTATTTAGTTAACCTTTATTTAATAGTAGATTTTTAATAGGTGTTAATTTGTTGACATTTTTTCATATTATACTAGAACAAATTTCCCGGCGGTAACCGGATCCTAAATAAGTGCCATCTACTTAAATAACACAAATACCGATAATATCACTCAATTTCCTAATCGCCTGTTTTAAACCGAAATCATCATTCCTTTCACTCCGTTCTTCCACGCGCAACCATGTAAATTATACATCGTTGGCTTAATACGTCCTAAATATATACATTTTGTACGCCCTAAATAAGCGCGCAATTTGTCACGCATGCGCACAGACATCAAAGAGTTAAAATTGAGCTTTAAGATACATTGTATATGATCTAAAATTGATTAAAATACTGTTAAAGAATACTGGATTAAGACATCAATGAAATGCAGGCCAGTAAGATATAAATTAGTTGGGATAAACAGAACTAATTTCTATCTTACTAACCTGCATTCCATTTATTTCTTAATCTAGTAATCCTTAAAAGTCTTTTAATTAGTTTTAGGCAATATATAATGTCTCTTCAAGTTCAAATTTAAAACTTTTAGTTCAATTATTAATTTTATCTTATTTATATGCTGCTTTTAGCGCAATAATTGGATGTAACTTTTGATTGGCTTTTTTGATTTTGGCCCATCATATCGTACTACTTATCGATAAGGAAAAATTAAATCTACCAGGAAAAATTAAAATCCCACCAGGAAATCTTCAGAGATCCCGCCGGTCGTATCCGGGCCGGGATCTTTTTGACTTAGTCAAATGCTGGGTGTCCACATTTTATGATAAATGTACCCTTTTCTTTTCTCGTTTTACTATAAAAGTTACTGAAGTGCATTAAAATGTATTTCTTTAACTATATTTACGTTAAAAAAATATGTATATGTTAGATATCATGCAGTAGTCATAACAGAGTTAAATGGAATAATAATAATAATAATAATAATAATAATAATAATAATAATAAAACAATCATTATTCCATATTTGTAAAATTATATTTCATACGTACGTAATTTAATTGAAAATACGAAGAGACCCTCAAGATCGAACAGTCATGAAATACCTTTAAAATGTTTCTTATTTGATTTAAGCAAGATCCCCTTGTCTTGCCATCGCATCAGCAGAGCAGCATCGCTCATATACATTCATGGAAACAACAGCTTGCAGGCACACAAATGCAGCAGAAGCCAAGAAGTCGAGCTGGAAAGCAAGAATCTTCGAAAAAATATCCAATTCTGAAATAAACTGAAAAATAAAAACAAGAATAAGAAAGGAGATAAAACAGACGAACAAGCAAACAAACGGTACCAGAGCCCTGACGGAGATAGATGTTGGAGAAGAAATAATTTAAAAGAGAGAGAGAGAAGGGAAAAGGAAAAGAATTCGGGAATTTGAAATGCCTTCGAAACGCATGCATATGTAGCAGCGAGGGAGCGAAAACGATTTTATTCAGTAGGTGGAGTTCTTGGGGGGAAATGTAAAGTGGAGTTGCAGTCAGGACTTGGCGTTTGTTTGAATGTGGGAGGGAACGAATATATATTTACGAACGTAGTGAAAGAATTTTTATTAATCAGTAATAGTGAATATAATATTATTAATTATAGTATTAATAAGAAAAAGATAAATGATTCTGACTTTTATTTTTCTATTGCATATTTTGGATATAATGTAAGGGTTGAAACTTTTTACTTTCTTATAGTGCCGTAGTTTTTTTATTAATTAGTATTATAGCAGATAAATGAATGGTTATTAATATAACTTTCAAATACTTTCTAAAAGAAAGCAGGTATAGGAAAATTGAGTGACTGTAATTCTTTTGAGGGCGTTTTGAATCCTCTTTCTCAGATCAAAAACATTTTGCTGTTGACAACTGTCAGGAAACAACTGCAATTGTTCTCCAGGACAACTAAATTTATTCCCCCAAAACAATTGTAGTTACCTAATTTTTCTATGCCTGCTTTCTTTAAAGAAGAATTTGAAAGTTATATTCTCACAAGCAGCAGTTTTATTTATTGCAAATATTAATAATTTGTGCTTACTCATATTGTTGCAGCTTTTCTATTAATTAGTATTACTAAATATAATGCAAAAGTTAATAATTTTTGCTTACTCATACGGTTACAACTTTTCTAGTAATTAGTATTATTGAATATAATGCAAAAGTTAATCATTTTTTAACACTTTACAACATAGTTAAAAAGTGTTTATGACTGTGTTCATTCACTCATTCTGTCTGTCTGTCTGCCCTTTCGTGCGATAACTGCAGTAAAAATGACTTCAAAATGAAATTTTAGTATGTCATAGTCTGTTGGCCATACGAGAATATAAATAAATAATATCCTCCAATTAGTTTTGGATTGAACCCGGATTGAAGAAATGAAATACATTGAACACTGTGGGACCTAATTTTTCAAACATTTTTAAGCGAATTTAAAATTCGCAAATTGTTTCGAAAGTTTCAGGAAATATTCAAATTATGAAAAACATTTTAGCAAAATATATTCGGTGTTTCTTTAAATGAAAATTTAAATAATAATTACACCCATATTATATGAAGGGATCACGTGACCCACTTCAAAATAAAATGTGGCATTCATCTTGTGTTAAAATCGTGATTCTAAAAGTACTTTTTAATTTATATTTAGTGTTATATCCGTTCTAAAACCGCTTTATTTTTGCTTAATTTCTCTTTATCTATATTATGAAACAACGCAATTACAATATACTTGAGTTTAAATGATCAATGTCATCCATCTTGTGTCAAAATCGTGATTTTTAAAGTTCTTTTTATATTTAGTGTTGTATCTGTCCTAAAACCGCTTTATTTTTGCTTAATTTCTGTGCATCTATATTCTGAAATAACGCAATTACAATATATTTGAGTTTAAATGATCATCAAACTTTGATTATTACTACAACGAAGCCTTATGGAGAATGTAAACACATCGAGCTGTAAGATGAGTTGTAAAGAATTACCGAATTTCTTTGTCGCAAAATTATTTAGCTCTGGAGTCTGCAATATAGCTGATATGAATTTTGCATAGATAAGCAGACGATTTTATAGCAGACTTTCCGATGCAATTTTAAGCATAGAGTTAAATTACTTTTACCTCCATGGTTTTCAGTTTTTAAGTAAAATAAATTATTGTAGTATTATGATGAATGAAAGAAATGGAATAAAAGTGCATGAATGAAATATTTACTGCTTTTACATAGAGGGCTAGGCGATTTAAATTTCAATGACGTCATTTGAATAAAATTCATTCTTTTTTCGATGAAGTTTTAAGTTTTCAAATATAATGAATTATTGTAGTATTGTGAAAATTTTAAAAATATTACCTCTGAATGTATCGCATTTTAGAGATGTTTAAATAAAATTGCATTGCAGTTGGAAAGTGTTTCATAGTCAATGCTTTATGCATGATTAATCTTTCTTGTTCTTTCTCATACTATTGCAGATTTTCTCTTAATTAGTATTAATGAATATAAGGTAAAGGTTAATAATTTCTACTTTCTCATACTATTGCAACTTTTCTATTAATTAGTATAATCAGAGATTCGAATATCGGATTAGAATATTTACCAGATCTCGGATATTCGACTACCTTAAATATTCAAATACCATTAATAGTTATCTCAAATTGTTAATAAATAATTTTATAATTTATTAAATATTATTTATAGATTATCGGTAAATAAATTAACAAATTAAAATAAAAGGAGTAGAAAGTGTAATAGAACTACATAAATGTATAAATAAAACTATACTTTTAATTTCAATTATTTCACATTAACTTTTCATTTTAGGTACTCCTAACTATAATAATTAAATAATTGTAAGTGCTTTTTACCTACTGCGAATTTTTAAGGAAACAATTGTATGAATACGTTCGATACCTAGTTTGCTTCTTCGTTTGTCGCTAATTAAACCAGCGATCCTAAAGAGTCACTCTTAAATAATTGTTGACGATACCGTAATTAAATTCGACATAAAAGATAATTCCTTCAAGTAAGGACACGGACTGTTTATTTTCCAATAGTCGAAAATATTTTCATTTGGTGGAAGCAAATTTTCTTGTAGGTAATTCGAATTTTCTCTTATGGAGTATCCTAACATTTATTGCAGAACCTGCTATTAATGATAGTATACAATATTTGAGGTAATCGAATTTCTTCTTGTGACGATATGATTATGAAACACTTTCCAACTGCAATGCAATTTTATTTAAACATCTCTAAAATGCGATACATTCAGCGATGATATTTTTAAAATTATCACAATACTACAATAATTTATTACATTTGAAAACTTCATCGAAAAAAATGAACTTTATTCAAATGACGTCATTGAAATATAAATTGCCTGGCTCTCTATGAAAAAGCAGTAAAAATTTCATTCATGAATATTTATTCTATTCTTTTCATTCATCACAATACTACAGTAATTTATCTTAAAAACTTAAAACGATGGAGGTAAAAGTAATTTAAATATATTGTAATTGCGGTTTCCGAACATTGATGCACAGAAATCAAGCAAAAATAAAGTGGTTTTAGGACGGAAACAACACCAAATATAAATTAAAAAGAACTTTAAAAATCACGATTTGGGCACAAGATGGATGCCATATTTTATTTTGAAGTGGGTCACGTGATTTATTCGTATAATGGTCACGTGATTTATTCATATAATGGGTGTAATTATTATTTTAATTTTTATTTAAAAAACTACTGAATATATTTTTCTGAATTTTTTTTTATATATTTTATATTCTAATTTGAATATTTTCTAAAACTTTCGAAGCAATTTGTGAATTTTAAATTCGTTTAAAAAATGTTTGAAAAATTACGTCCCATAGGATTCAATGTATTTCATTTTTTCAACCCGGGTTCAATCCAAAACTAATTGGAGGATATTATTCATTTATATTCTCATGAGTTCCACAGGCCGTATGAACAACATACTAAAATTTCACTTTGATAAAGTCATTTTTTACGGCAGTTATCGTGTTAACGGACAGACAGACAGAATGAACAAAGTCATAAACACTTTTCAACCATGTTGTAAAGCGTTAAAAAGAATTGTATTAATAGATATAAGACAAGGTTTAATAATTTTAACTTTTCGATTCCAGGAGATTTTTCGATTCCAGGGGATTTCGATTTTAACTTTTCGACCCGGGTTCGATTCCAGCCACTGCCAAAACTGCCGCCGTGTTCATGCGGAGTACGATCACGTTAAACATGTGGGTCCGAAAGTCCTTCCGAGAGGTTGGTGGTAGGGGAAGGAGGGTACGGTCCCTGTGGATGCTTCCCCCCCTGGGTTCCGGTCTAAATTGGGTGGCACTTCCCGACCGTCCAAACAGTTACCTTACACCTTTCTGGTAGGTCGGACGGTCTGGGTTTCAACAACAACAACACTGTTGCAGCTTTTCTATTAATTACTAATTATGGATTAAGATATAAAGCAAGAGTTAATAATTTTGCCATCTCACACTGTTGCATATTTTCTATTAATTAACATTAATTGGTATAATATAAAGGCTAATATTTTTTACTTTCTAGTGCTGCTGCAACTTTTTTTTACTATTAATAGATATAATAAAAGGGTTAATAATTATTACTGTATCAAACTGTTGAGCGTGTCGAAAAATTAAAATTGTACGATTACTACAAGCAGTAAATATGGGAACTTTATTGATTTTTAACACAATCAAACGTTAAGAATACTCTCAACTTTTTTAATAAATTTTTGAAAAAAAAAATCATAAAATATCATAATTCAACAATGTTAAAAAGAAAAATAATAATTTTGTATGCGAAAATTAAAAAAAACTTTATATTGTAAACCGTTCTCGAGACATTACACTTCCTTCAAATATATTTTATAAAACATTACAGAAAAATCTGATGTGGGCAGCACATGACTTTCCCTGCAGACTTATATCCACGTTCTCTTTATTTTAATTAAATTTATTTCACTTTTAATTCAATTTTCGTTCTCATTCGGTAACCGGACTGATTTTCGAAGGTGTCGTAGAGAAAATACGAAAAACTAAAATATCTCGAGAACGGCTAGTCCTAATGTAATGGGGTTGGTCTTATTTTTTTCTTCGCTAAAAATTACGTATTAAACAAGCATTTAATGGATATATTTGAGCATACATAGTTCTTTAGTTTAGATTTTGACAATTTTTGCGGGACATTTTGCAAAAAAAGGAAAGTTATTTTTTTTCGAATCATACTAAAATCTAGTCAGCACCAGGGTGACCCACAAATGCCTCATCTGCCGAATTTTGTGAAATTCGATCCATTAGTTTTTTAGTTACAGTGGATACAAAATGTGCACAGACAGACAGACAGACACACAGACAGACACACAGACACACAGACAGACACACAGACAGACAGACACACAGACACACACACAGACGTCACGCTAAAAATGGTTTTTTCGTATTCTAGAGGTCTTGAAACGTGTAGGTCCGTCGAAAACTCGAGTTGCGATTTTCGACATGATTCCAATACTTTCCCTATACATTACCAGGTATTGCAGGGAAAGTAAAAATAAATAGTAGGAAATAAATAGAGATCATATAGATTCCTCTCCTTATTTAAATACTTATAATACTTATTTAAATACTTATTTAAATTCAGATGGAGTATTTAAATATGCAGATATTATAGAATGCAAAGTTTTAAGATTCTACATAATTTAGTTTTGTCTCTAAAATTTGTGCAAGGTATTTATGGTCAATAGTCTTTTTTACTTTCCTCATATACAATAATGTATAAGGAAAATATTGTGACGGGGTCGAAGATTCGAATTCGAATTTTCGACGGGAGAGCACGTTTCAAGCATCCCTGATCAGGAATCGAACATTTTTTAAGTTATGTCTGTGTGTGTGGAGATGATATCTCACGAAGGAATGGAGCGATTCAAATGAAATTTGGTACAAAAATCACAATTCATGATTACTGAAAGACTATTGTTTTTAAACGCAATCGAATGTTCAGAACCCCCCTAAATTTTCGAGTGAAATTTTGAAAAAATCATCAAAAAATCAAAACCTTTAATAAAGTTACGCAAGTAGACATTTCTTATTTAATTCATCCTTAGAAAACGATTGACATAAACTTTAGAACGCTAGCATGAACAATTCTCGAGATATTACACATTTTTCAAATAAAATTATAAAAAAATCCCATAAATTAAAAAAAATATATTAACTGTTGAGAAACATGTTCACTTTTCATATGTAATATCATGCGATAAATTTGGTGACATCATTCACGTGGATCTAGCTCGTTCCATTCATAAGAAAAGATACTTTGAGTAATACATTTGTATTTGAACGCCAATAGTCATATATCTGCTATAAGAATAACTTATTTCTCCGTCCATAACGCTTGGCGAGATTTTGGCGACTAAATTGGTGGAATGTGGCCAACTTGTCGACTTTTTTAAATGTTGCCAAATTAACGAAAATCTCGCCAAATGTATAAAAATGACGCTAAATCGATGAAAATAATGACTAATTAACAAAAATTCAATATCTTGGAAAGAATTAAGTATCTACTATAAGAATAACTTTTTTTTTTTTTTTTGCTGTAAAAGTAGTAAATTCATTGCATTATATAAGGAAAGTCATGTGCTGTCCACATCAGATTTTTTAAGCATGCAACAGTGTTTTTTAATAGTTTTACAATAGTATTTAATTTCGCCCTACCTCTCTTTTTTTTATTCTTCTTTATAATATTTACATTCTGACAACGTTGGTTCATATTCTGACAACATTCTTTCATATTCTGATTTGACAACATTTGTACATATACTGACATACTTTTCACAATTTGCGACTGATTCATTTGGAGGTGAAGCAGTCTATATTGAATACTGTGAAGCTTTATAACGATAAGTGTACTGAGAGGTCAGTAAAACCACTCTACTGTGACTATCCTGGTTTCTAAAGTGACCGCTAAAAGGGGTAGACATTAACTAAGGGTTGTGCCTTAAGAACTGATAATAAAAAATATTTTTAATGTTGTAGGTGAGTTGTTGATAAAGAAACAAAATCCCTCGAGTATTACTTATCTTATGTAGTTATTAATATTTGTAATCTGTCAAAGAAGAATTTTGCGAACCTTATTATTTATCGTTCAGTTTGTCATTCTTTTCTAAATGCGGTATCCACTGATGCAATTTACTTTCATTAATGCAATTAACTTTTTTTTATCTCTTTTTTTTATGTTTTTCGGTAGAGAAATTAACATCAATAAATAACATTGACCTTTTATCGCCAACTGAACATTAATAAAATTCTATAAAATTTTAAATCCGTTAGGATATTATTATATTTTGGGTAGCTATCTGTTTATTATTCCTCTTATTATTCACAGATTAAATGGCAGAGACACTAAAGTATAAAAACTTAGGAAAAGTTACAGTTTTAAATTGTTTTATTTTTCTTACAATTGTAAGAATTGTTTTTTTGAGTACAGAAATTATTATTTTAAACTTTTATTAAGATCTGAACAGTAATCTGAATAGTAAGATCTGAACAGAATCTGAACAGTAAGATCTGAACAGTAAGACTTTATTAGAATATTTTTGTGTTTTTAATTTCGGATATTCCTATTATTACTCTTTTATAATTCGGTGAATAAATGGCTTAGAATCGAAAATATAAACAAATTAGAGAGCGTAATCATTTTAAATTGTTTTAAAAGTATTTTTTTTCTACAATTTCTTTTTCGTAAAAAAATTAACATTAATTATTATTTTGATCTACTATTGTAATTTGAACAGTAGTAATTAGTCTTTATTAAATTTTTAATTTTTTAATTAGAATAATTTTGTGTTTATTGATTTTGTTATTTTGTGTTTATTGTTTGTTAATTATTTTATTTTTATTGATTTGGGATTGTAATCTAAAAATATTGCTCTTTTATCATTCCTTTATTAAATGGCGTAGAAACCAAATTTTAAACATATTAGGGAATATGATTATTTTAAATAATTTAGAAAGCATTTTTCACATTATTTTTACAGTACTGAAATAATACATAATATTAGTCTATTATCGCAATCTGAACAGTAGTAAGATTTTATTGAATTTTAGATCTTTTGAAATACTTTATGTTATTAATTTTGATATCCACTATTCACCTATTACTCATATATCATTGGAAGGTTAAATTTACTATAATTAACAAAATAGATATAACTTTGGAAACGTGACCATCTAAAATTATTTCAAAAGCATTTTTTTTTATATTTTTTTCTTTGTGCAGAAATTACTATTAAAAGCCATTTTTTATCAATTCGTACTCTGTGTTTTTTTATTTTGTTTGGTCATCATTTTCTTATTTCTCTTTTATCATTCACTGATTAAACGACTAAAAACCGAAATATAACAACTTGGGAAGCATGGCTATTTTAAATTGTTTTAAGAGCTTTTTTTTTTATTTTTCGAATATTTTTAAATTTAGAAATTACATTAATACCTAATTCTGATTCATAATCGCAATCTAAAGAGTAACACTTTCTATTAAATTTTAAATCAATTAGTGAATCTTCGTGATTTTAATTTTGGATAGCCATCTTTTTCGTATTACTCTTATATTATTTGCTAATTAAACAGTTGCAAAATCAAAATATAAACATCTTGGGAAAAGCAACCATTTTAAATTAATTTTAAAGCAGTTTCTAAATGTTTTACATATTTTGTAATACAGAAAGTCCCATTAATACATGGTTTAAAATATTCAAATAGCACCAGATTCTAATATGAATTTTCGATACAGCAAAGGGTCCTTTAACAATTTCATTTCTAACTGCACAGCTATGATGTGCATTGCCACGATTACAAAGAAATATGAAAACTTATTAAAAAGACTTAAATTAAATCCTTAAGTGCAAATAGCTTTTTAAATATATTCGTAAATCTGAAATTTGCACTAAAATTTTACCTGAATGAAATTAATATTTCAGAAACAGCTATATTTTGTATTTAAAAAAAAAAAAAAAAAAAAAAAAACCTAACTCAAACAATTATTTTTATATAGCATTCCCATTGTGAATTGGTATAACAGAGAAATAATTCCAGCACGAACAATATCGTCAAATACAATTTTTTCCTTCTGGATCCTACTGATTTTTAGCATGCATCTTTTTTCTCTTTGACCAATCTCTTTCTACCGGCAACACCCCCAGACTCCACCCCCTCCTCTGTCTCTTATCATCCCCACAGTTCCTGATGCTCTTCAGCATCCCGCTCGGCATTAGAATATGCTCCTCTTTTTATAAATGCATCGAGGGGTGGTCTCCAAATCGACAAAATGCATACCATTAGGTCACGTTGAGTGGGTAAAATCTGTTGAATGTATGAACAGTGTTATGAAGCACTGTTTTTGAGCGCTGAATATCTGATATAAATTTGCGGAAAAATTCTCTGTCGAGTTCTAAGAATTTTCTGGGAAAAAACGGGTGAATCTAAATTATGTAATTCTCATATTTATACATTTCTGAGAATATTTAGATTCATTTTTATGCATTTTTATAGAAATACTCGTATGCATTATACATTTATATGTATTTATATCATATGCAATTATATCTGTGTACCATTTCTTTATTTTTAAATTGCCTTTTACTAAGCAAAAAAAAAAATACATGAATTATTTTAAACTAAAACATAGAATGGAGTATGTGATAGGTTTTATAATGTATGTCTTGTGCATTCTGGATATACATATATTAGTAGTTTATATTCTTTGCACAATGTATATGAGGTCATATACAGAGTATGTCCATTAATCTTTACATACAAGTATTACTTATCTTTTAAAATATTAAGCTTAAAAAATAATACACACTCGACACTATAAGTGTATGAAATGGCAAAAGCGGTAATTTATTATAGTATTATCTCCAGTTTTATATTTACATCACTATTTTTCATGTCTATGGGACTCATATAAGAGTGCCTAATGCAATTTGCATACATGTGTAATATATATGAATGACAAAAATAATTAAGAAAAATATTTTTTAAACTGATTGATGTCGGCGTGTTTTGTAAAGCATATAACATTTTACATATACCTTTATATTTTATTGAGTCTGGTAGATATTTATGATATTTTTATAAATAGTGAACATTTTTTAAAAAATAGTGAAAGCTTGATAAAAAAATTTTTATTAAATTAATTAGACATATATTTCTGTTCTTAGAGTTCATTTTCTTTCTGCAAAACTTATTGATGAACAGTTTTATTTTGCAATTTGTTATATAGATATGGTACTCATTAGCATTAATGCATGGTTTTTGATTATGTAGTGATATAAAATTTATTATGTTTACCGAGAATCCTTCAATGTCAAATTGTTCTTACTCTACTTGCTGAAAGCTACTGCTACTGTCGTAAGTTTTGTAAAGAACATCAAGCTGTGATAAAATATATAATTACAAGACCCCAGGGCATTATTATCTTTAAGTCTAGGCGTATGTCAAATTCATATATGCAATGTTTGCATTCAATAAAGATTGCATCCTCAGGCGATTTACATAATCATGTTGCTTCGAGATTAAGAATTTTTAATTAGCGGTCCTCGAAGTTTCATCTTTCTTCATTTGTAGGAAGCTACATTTTATGCTTTGACATTATGATTTATTTGTCTAAAAATATTACATGCATTTACCTGTATTAAAATATCCATTGTAAACCCCATTTCACAAAAATGCAGTCCAAGAAAACTTATGAATACAACGAAAAATACTCGCGTTTGTAATGAACACTGATTATGCTCTTAAAAAGCGTTGAAAAAGTGCAAACCGTCGGAATTAATATACCTTAAATTAAGTAATAAAATATATGAACATATCTAGTTATTTTTCATTAAATGTGTACGCGTGTAAGCAAATATACAGGAAAATGTAACTGGTTAGTTAATAAAATGGGAATTAGTACATTATATGGGAAATCAATTCAAAGTAATTTCTCCCCGAAATAAATGTTTATAGAGTAATACAGTTCTGTTTCATTAGCTTAAGTAAGTCACCATTGGTATTACACCATTAGTTTTTAATTATTTTTAAACTTAATTTTGTATAGTTCCGAATTAAAATTGTACATTATAATATATCAACCAATTTTCTAACATTTAAATACAATATTTGTGCTCTAATAGATGACATTTAGGGTTGCCAACTTAGCCATAGAGCCAGATTTTTGGAACATTTAGCATCCAAAAATGGCTAAATCTAGCCCTGAAATGGCAAAGTTGGCAACTAATAATGATCATCTACGAAATTTAGCCATTTTTACTATGATTTTAGACATAAGGTTCATCCAAGTGTTGAAACCTTGAATTAACATTGCTCAATCTAAAAAACTATGACATAATTAAACACGGAGAGAGTATTATATGATGAACTAGAATAACTGCAATAAATTCCGGGATTTTAACGCTTATAATCCCGGGGTTAACACCCCCCCCCCCCTAATATCCAGCTCTATAAACCCTTTGGTACCACTTTAACCCTCTGTGCCGGTGCCCCGTGCACAATTTTTACATTGTCCCTCATCGCGCATCCCAACTCATTTTCATCATTTGCCGTGAATTCATTTCTATTTTTTTTTTTTTTCCATTTTTTCTTCCTCTGATCTGGTGAGGCTGGGAGTAGAGTGGAAAGAACATTACTTCTCTTTCTCAAAGCAAATGGAAATTTCTGATTGGAAGAAGGTCTGGCAATTGGAATTGAGATTTTCGGCATAAAAGAAAGTAAGAATGAAGGAAAAGAGAGAGAGAGAGAGGGAGAAACATAGGGAGGGAAAAAATTTATCTCTTGCCGTGATTCCTGGAAGAATGATAACACCGAGAAGTTTCCCTTCTTCTTCGTTTCTTAAACTTCATTAATTTTTTTCTTCTTCTTCGAAGCCTGATGTATCGTTTGTAAGAGACAATGCGTTGCAGCCAGCCACGGGATGTAGATAACACGGGTTTCAGGGCAGCTATAGAATTCGAGCTATGCATCGCTGGAATTCGACGTCACATCTCATTTGCATAGCTGCGGCATAGCACTAAACCGATGTTTGGCCATTCTTATCTTGTATTCAATAATTCAAATATGAATGACTGGAGCAATTCCAATGATAGTAGTTTTGCATTCGGAGCCTTTTAAAATTAAGATATGGAATATAGTTTTTATTATTTTCTTTCTCCAATAAATTAATCAACATTCGGTTTTCAGTATTACTCTCTGTTGTCGTTTTGTGGATGTATGAAATAATGAAAAAATAGATTGTACTATAAAGGAAGATGTAACTTATTTTTAACTCAGCTTTATATGTTTAAACGTTAAAAACATTAGCAACTCTTAAAAAATAAACTCACTTCCAACACATCAAATACTGAAACTGGAAAGCATATGCAATACGGCAACTGAAGCGTTGTTGTTGTTACCCAGACCGTCCGACCTACCAGAAAGGTGTAAGGTAACTGTTTGGACGGCCGGGAAGTGCCACCCAATTTAGACCGGAACCCAGTGGGGGAGGCATCCACAGGGACCGTACCCTCCTTCCCCTACCACCAACCTCTCGGAAGGACTTACGGACCCACATGTTTAACGTGATCGTACTCCGCGTGAACACGGCGGCAGTTTTGGCAGTGGCTGGAATCGAACCCGGGCCTACCGAGTGCAACTCCAGCGCGCTAACCAATGGGCTACCGCGCCCCGGCAACTGAAGCGTATCAATTGAAAAAACAGCAATACAGAAATGCAAAAATACTGAAACACATCAAATTCTGCAACTGAAGAATTGGATATGGGCAATAATACGCTTTTTTATTTCATAATAAATATCCAAATGTGGATTAAATATCTTTATAGTATTAGAACGAAATTGTCTCTGCTGTGGGACAGTTCTGTAGTTGTAATTAATAATTAGTAATCACAACTACTGAATGTAATACTGAGACGTAACAATAATGAAACACATCAAGTTCTGCAAACGAAGAATTGGATATGGGTATTAATATACTTTTATTTTTTCATAATAAATATCCAAATATGGATGAAATATCTATTGAGTATTATAACGAAATTGTCTCTGCTATGGGACAATTCTGTAGTTGCAATCAATATTTATTATTTTCAGTATTGTTGCATATTTTCGATATTTTCAGTATTGTTGTATATCACTACTACTAAACTACAATAATACTGTCGCGTAGCAATACTGAAACACATCAAATACTGCAGCTGAATAATTGAATATTGTTAATAATATACATCTATCTCAAATGGTGATGAAATATATATTCAGTATTATAACAAGTTCTTGTCTGAAAAATATTAGTCACAGTTGTTAAAATTTATATATCCCACTACCGAATAACTGATTTTTACCTGCCGAATAACAGATTTGTCTAATAAAAATAGACAGATTGTCTATTTTTATTACAAGCTGTGATGAGCTAGTGCCATATCCTTTAGGTTGACATATATTCAGTTAGATTCCCGTGTATCAGGGAGGAGCGGAATAATTTTCCAATGTAAGGATTATTAAAATATGTATAATATTATAACTTATTTTGTGTTATTATTATAAAAACTACAACACTCTTTTTCAAATACATTAATAAAAACGTAGGTGCCTCTGCAAACGTTCAACTGGTTTCATGAAGTGGCTGACCTCTTACCTTGTAGGCGGTGCGTTATGCCTCTAAAATCGGTTGAAAGTTTTATATACAAATATAAATACATTGTATTTATAAATATTAATTTTATTCTTACCACTTACCAATACAATGTATTTATGATGTTTGAGAAACAGTAAGCATATTTATTGACAAATAGTTATAAAAATCTTCATTTGATGACTAAAATTTATCACATAAGCGTGTTGTGATAAAGTAACAGCATATTAAGATTTGAAATATGTTTATTAACTGTTTATTAATATATAATAATATATATATATAAAACTGCATTATTAAATGTTTATTAATGTATGAATTACAAATTTTTCAATAGCAAAATTTTAATAGCAGAGTAGCATACGGAAGAATGAAAATAAAAATATATGTACAAAATTTAAAACCAGAAAAAGGAAAATTTGTTAGAAAAATTAGCATTCAGACGTAAAAAATCTTAATATGTGATTTCACGCACTGGAATAATTTTAAGGAGTAATGTTAATATTAAAAAGTAAATTTTAAGGAGTAATCTTAATATTAAGAAGTAAATTTTAAGGAGTAATCTTAATATTAAGAAGTAAATTTTAAGGAGTAAGCATATTCGTATCAGAAACGTATTGTGGCAAACTCTAGACATTTCTTATGTAGTGCAGAGAAAGTTAAAAAGTGTGGCCTTCTTCTACCCTCTAACCCCATCACTCATTTTTTCCTCAAAACTTTCCAACTCTTTGAGAGGAAACGCTGTTTTGCTGACATCCTGTGCAGGGATGGGTTGAAGAAAGCGCCCCTTAAAAAGTGCCCCAGGGTAGAGAGGGCCCTCTAAAAAATGGGGGCCCCCAGATGCTCCATACCGTCCCTGGGTGAATGACCAGCATTCAAAATGGCATGCAGAGGGTAAAGGGGTAAAGGTAGATTTTTTTTTTTATAAAAAAATATTCATTGTATTTTTGATAACCAAGCGACAGCGTCAGTTTGAAAATTGCAGCAGTGAGAACAGGAGCCTCGGATTGAAATGTTTCTTTGATTTTAATGATAATTAGTGCTGGTGGGTGGCTGACAGATTTTGTGAAATGTGAGTTGAAATCAACAAGTTCTATTTTTCTTACAGAGGAAGGTGAAAGTATGAGATGAGATTGGTGAGTAATTGCTTTTATTTTAATATTGGATATTTTATGTAAATATTTTCGGGAAAGAATGTCTACGATTATTGAATAATAAGGAGGAAAATACTAAAATATTATAGTTCTTTCATAATTCAAAAGCGTAATTTTTTAATTGAATTAAATTACCATAAAGATAACTGTTCCAAACAAAATTGTTTTACGATATATTCATTAAAAAATAATAATGTATGAAGTATAAAAATATCAGTAGAAATAAGTTGATTAATCATATTTATATCTTTGTTAATATTCCAAACTTTTAGATTTCTTCATTTATAAGTTTTAAAGCGGACAAGCTTTAATATTCGTTAAATTTTAATATTTTTTTAACTAATTTTTACTACAATATTGGTTATTATATACGTAATAATTTTTGAAAAAAAAATGTTTTTCTCTTTGTGTATTTATAAAAGAACTGAAAAAAATATTTCTATTAAATGATATCCGTATATATGAACATACTCACCAAAGCTGGAAAATAGATGCATATTTCTAATATAATGCAAATAATAAATTGTTTTAAAATCAACATTTGTGTAAAATACAAAATACAAGAAGGAAATACAAAATACTGAAGTTTCTAGAAAAGGAAATACCAAATATGTCATAATTTTTTTAAAGTTAGCAAATCAACAGTTAGGGATCTTAACTGAATTTCATTCGGTGAATAAAATTCTATTAAAGCTATTTATAGTTAGTTTCAGTATAGATAAAACTAAAATTAATATCTTAGTTGTATAATAGTTGACTTTTGATGTCAGTGCTATGAAAAACCCATTGTTTAAATGTTTAAACAAAGTTTTGTGGACCCAAGCTGTTCAAGTGTTTTCACATATATAAAGAAAATTTTATTTTACTTATTGTATAAGTAAAAAGCATATAAAGAATTTAATCTAGAGTTTTTCTATATTTTTCTTACTTTACATAGTTTACGTAAAAAGCGTATTTTACGTATTTTTTTTTTCTTTTGTAATTTATGTTAAATACTTTTAAAATTTAAGAAAATAAAAAGTACTTTTAAAATCAATATGAGTTCTAAAATATAAAATATAAAATGCATATTTTCTTTTTTCCTTTTTGTATTTTACGCTTGAAAATTATTTGAATCTCCTATCTTCGATAATCGTACTTTTGTATGTAGATGCATTTTTAGGGAACTCAGTCAAACTTCGATAAGAAAAAGTTGAAGAGAGATGAACTGATTCCACTTACGGAAAAAAACAGGTTTCTTGAATTTTGCAGAAATGCATTTCACTTGCATATTTAAATCAAAACAATTTCAAAGTAAAAGAGCAGGGGTATGTACTGTTATAAGTAGAGAATTGCAAAAGCTAAGATAGTTGTTTTCAAAAGTTCATACAGTTGTTTTCAAAAAGCAAGAACAATTTTACAAAAATACCTGATTTCGGGTAATGGAGTAGAAAAGTTAAAAAAAATATTGTCAGCATCAAGAGAAATTTTGAATCATCGAATTATTCATGTTAATCGTTTCTTAGAGAATATAGTACTGTAGTATCTACAATAAAAAAGGTTAATGTCTAAGTAATATTCATTGCCTACAACTGAAACTCAGTTTTCGTATTTATAGCTGGGCAGTTAAATGGGGAGATCAACACAGCAGTACCTACAGATTCAAAGGAAATTTGTGTTACTATTTATATTTATGAAATCGAACTTTATCACAATAATTAATGCCTGAAATTAATAAGCACTTTAAATTATGTATCAAATTTGCTGTTTAATATATATATATATATATATATATATATATATTTGCAATTTGATACATTCCTAAATGACTCCAAATTGCCAAAAAAATTGCCAAAAGTGATTTTATTTGTGTCACTTAAAATTACATGTCAATATTTATTTTTATTTAATTTTATTGAACCTATTCTATTTTCATTATATTTGAAATGTTGAGCTAGATTAAATACATACATTGCTCAAAGAAACACACACATACAGGCTATGTGCTTACAAATAGTTGATTCGTGATCTATCATGTTTCAAACATTCAAATTCATCGAATACTTTAATTCATATTTTCAACTCTTTTGCAATACTTTTCCATTTCCTTTTTCCCATATACGCATATACTGTATTGTGAAGAAAGCAGGAAATTGCATTTATAAGAATAAATTAATTATTTCCTTTTCAATTCAATATCCAATATACATTTTTTTTATTAGTATATTTGTCATACTTTAAATTTTTTGAAAATCAGTAAAATTTTTACTATCGCTTGCATTGTCTTCCTTATCGACGTGACGTTATAATTGGATGCAATAAAATCAATAAAATATGCGCACTACTTTTGCCCATACATTTTAAAATTTATGTATGCTAATTCATAGTATAGTAATTGCTACTTGCTTCTTCGGGAAGCGGTTGTAAACTTGGAGATTTTTTTTTTCATTTTCTATAGTTTTCATTGTGATAGAGAAAGTGCATTTTGTCGTCTGCTTCTTGTTTTTAAATATTATTAAATTTCCAATTCTATACATTGTATATGTACAGAAAAAATATTGTAATAGGGTCGAAAATTCGAATGCAATTGATTTATGTATTTAAATGTTCTTGGTGCTCTGGAATAATAATTCATCTATTTTTAACTGTGACGCATTTGTGAGTCTATGCATAATTTCGTATTTAGTATAGTCTAAAACAAAATTTAACAGTTTTCACAAAATTTAACAGTTTTCTGGTGGGAGAAATTTGTACTATTCAAGGTAGAAATAGGCTTTTTTTTAAAATGCCCATAAAGTTGTTGAAAAAGAAGCATTATTAACTAAATTAATTTCCGTTTTATGTGAAATTTAGCAATACAAATAAAACCACCTCTACTGTACCATGATATATTATTCGAAATATAAATCTGCTTTTCGGAATTTTGGTGAAATGGCGGCCATTTCAAAATACGCTAAAATACCAAATGAAATAGGGAATTATATTTTGGATCTGGAAAATTTGGTCTAAATAAGTATTAATTTCAAGAATTATTTTATGCAAGAGAGATTTCAATTATTTTTTTTTATAATATATGTACTACTTCAATGAATAGAATTTAATATAATTGAAATGATTCTGTTATTATTATTAGAGTTAAAATTATGTTCGTCTCATATCGGCTTTGTTCTAATTTATTTCTACTTTTGTCTATGCACCATAGCATGGGGTGTTCTTTTCTGTCATGAAGGTGTTGAACTTGTAAATGGGACTAATATATGTGCTATAACACATTTTATACACAATATAAAACTTTTAATATGATTTTTTTATAACTATTTTGATAGCAATTTTTTTGGAAGAATATAGCAAAGTCCATTCTCAATGTTTAAAGAAGCAAAATCAACATTCGCTTGAATTTTGTGATTCTCGAAGACTGCAATACTCGAAAACTACATTGACTTACTAATTACTCAAAATTACTTTACTAATTACTCGAAAACTACAATAGGTACAAAGATGAAAATAGGTTGAAGAAAATAAAATCGATGAAAATAGGATGAAGATAGGTCGAAGATGAAAATTTGCAAACATACGTAAAATTGCACACAGATGTGCAGAGTCACGATTTGAATAATTAAAACGAAATTAACAGGTTTACCATGTTTCATAAAAATAACAATTAAACAACAACCAACTTATAAATAGCAATTCAAAGCGTGTGCACTTTCATTCATTGTGATTTAAACGGACTCCTGTGCATTAAATACCTCTTTTGCGATTTAAATGTGCTACTTTGATTTCATTGTTTTCTTGTATTCTAATTTGTTTAATTTAATAGTCAAATTCTAAAAACTTATATGCTATTTTGCATTAGGATTCTTAAATACTGAAATTAATTTTTTCATTCTTATATTTTATTCTTATGATTCATGCTTATATTTTATATGTATATACTATATCTATTTTATATATCTCAACAAAATGGAATATTAATAAGAAAGGAAAGTCGTATAAGGCATCTAGCTTCAGGCATTTGATATAAAATGGAAGAAAAAAATCTATAATTTGTTTAAGGTACCACTGCCCCACATTCTTTTTGTTACCAGCAACACAATTATATCTATATAAGAAATTCGGTCTGAGTAGTTATTAGGTCGGACGGTCCGGATAAGCAAAAATAAACAAGCAAAGAAATAGCGCATTTCAGCGGAGTTTATTCAATTAACATCCAAAAGGAAAGTGTTTACTTAAGGAAGTCTTTTATACTAAAAAAATCGACAAAAGAATAAAATGTAACCAGTCAAGTAAAAGTCTGTAAGTCATATAAGTCTACACGTCATTAAGTCTACAAGTCATTAAGTCTAAAGCCAAGTTAAGCGTTTTAAATATCACTTTGAATATGTTACTGTTCTGTCAATTTTTTTTTCCATAAAAATCATTGAAATATGGGGATGATGCAGATTTTTAGAACACCACTGTAAATTCTGATACGTCTCACTTTAAAAGTGATATATATTTCAATTTTACCATGATGTAATGAACATTTGAAGAACTCTTTTTCTGAGATAAATTTTTATTTTAAATATATCAGATATGATGTTGGCATAATTAACCAGTTTTTATTTCCAGCATAAGCTGATTTTTTAAATATTTTATAAGAATAACTTCCAAACGAATGTTTATAAAAAATATTCTTCATTTAGATTTATGTTCTTCATTTAGAATCTGATTATTGCAAAGTGGCCCTACTTACTAGGATGTATGAGAAAGTCAACTGGAGCTGCACACTCGAGACTTATTTTCTTTTAATTACTACAGATTACTTTTTCCTTTTTTACAACTGTCTATATAATTACTGTATTTCAGTTTAATGTGGAGATAAAGACAGGCATTAAAACGAATAATTATAGATGATTATTATATCTACTTACATATCACTATATTCCATAAATATTTCAAAGTTAATTTCCTTGAAAGGATTAACTTCATGCAGCACATTTTATTTATGTTTTAGAAGGAAAACTTGAAAAAATTAGGATTTTTTAAGACATTTTGGCGTTTTCCTTGTTTTGAAAAATGTAAATCTAAGGTGAAGATAAATCAAGCAAAAATAATAAAGTTAATTTGTGAAACTTATTTTTTATAAAGGCATTTCATGTAAATGTTTCTACTTTTTTCAGCTAATCAATATTTTTTACCGTCATGCAAAAACGTTTTATTTCGTTCAAACCGTTATATCTTGTAATTGTTTTTAATTATATCTTTAAAGATATAATCATCATATGTACAATGGCTTTAGTATTTAGTTTTTAGGATATTTATATTAGTATTTATTTTGTGGAATATTTTATTTTGTATAGAAGCAATAATAAAAAATCTGATGCAGGCATCACATGACTTTCCCTGCAGACTCAAATTCATATTTTCTTTATTTCCTTAATAATTCCTTAGATTGAATTTAATTGCACAAATATAAGACTAAATTTGCATTTTTAATTCAATTTTTGTTTTCATTTAGTAATTGGACATTTTTTCGAAATTGACGTAACAAAAATGCAAGAAATGTCAAATATCTTGAGAGTGGTTAGTCAAAAAGTAATGGAGTTGGTCTTATTTTATCCTCATCAAAAATTACGTATAAACCAAGCATTTAAATGATGCATTTGAGCATTTGTAGTCTTTTTTTAGATTTTGACGATTTTTGCGAGCTATTTCGTAAAAAACGGCACGTTTTTCTTTTCCGAATCGTTCCAAAATCTAATCGGCACCAGAGTATCTCACAAGTAACTTATCTACCAAATTTTGTGAAATTTGGTCAATTAGTATTTTAGCTGGAGTGGATACATGAAATTTTTACAGGCCATTTAGAAAAGATGCGGGTTCTGTTTTTACGAATCCTACAAAAAACTAATCAGCACCAGGGTCTCACCCAAGTGACTTACCAACCAAATTTTATAAAATTCGGTCCATTAGTTTTTTAGTTAGGGTGGATACATACATTGCACAGACAGACAGGCAGACAGACACACAGACTCACAGACACACAGACACACACACACAGACGTCACGCTAAAAATAGTTTTTTCGTATTCTAGAGGTCTCGAAACGTGTAGATCCGTCGAAAACTCGAGTTGCGATTTCGGCATGCTTCCAATACTTTCCCTATACATTACCATGTATTGCAGGAAAAGTAAAAATAGTTTCATTATTTAATCTCGCTGAAAAATTGCAGACTATAAAATTACCAATTCAAATAATCACACTGAATTTCTTGTCGAACATTAAAATTTTAAGGCAGATGTAAATTACGCTCACTGAAGGACATAATATGTATAATGTCTGGCAAACGACGCGTGATAAATTCTAAGGAATGGTGCCAATTTGTGGTCAAAATTTCATAAAATATTAACTCATTTGATCATAGAATATTTGTCGTCTTATCATTTTTAAAGAATTAGCCAAAGATAAAACATCTCATCAACGATGTGTATTATGAGTCTTGTCATTATTTTTGGATGAAAAAACTTACATAAAAATTGCTAACTTATTTTCTATTATGGGTCAAAGCTATTTATTAGAACTTTTTAATAAAGTAAAATAAAATTAAAATAAAAAATTAAAGATAAACTATTGCTGGTCGTTGAAAATGATTGTGATAATCTTACGATTGAGATAATCTTACCAAATTTCATTGGAAATGTTCAATTTGTTAGAGAGGTATTATACCCAGAGATGCGCGCGCTTGATTAGAAAAGCGATTAATTGGTTTTCTACTCAGGGATACATAAGATGTGAAATTCATTAAAAATTATATTAGTATTGTGTACGTTTCTACACATTTCGAGCAGCCCTACCAAGAAATGATATCAGTCTGGTCAGTTTGCGAGTCTCTAGTCACATCTCTCGATCGGCAATTCGAATGAAATTATATTCGATTTTTCGAAGAGTTTCTGTAGGTAAAATAAAAATCTGATGTGGGCAGCACATGACTTTCTCTGCAGACTTATATACACATTCTCTTTATTTTAATTAAATTTAATTCACTATTAATTCAATTTTCGTTCTCATTTGGTAACTGGACTCATTTTCAAAGGTGGCGTAGAGAAAAAACGAATAAGCGAAAATTTCTCGAGAACGGCTAGTCCTAGTGTAATGGGGTGGGTCTTATTCTTTTCTTCGTTAAAAATTACGTATAAAATAAGTATTTAAAGGATATATTTCAAGATACGTAGTTTTTTATTTTGGATTTTGTCGATTTTTGCGGGCTATTTTGCAAAAAAATGCAGGTTATTTTTTTCCGAATTGTACCAAAATCTAATCAGCACCAGGATGACCTACAAGCGACTTATCTACCAAATTTTGTGAAATTCGGTCCCTTAAATTTTCAGCTAGAGTGGATACAATATTTTGCGGACCATTTCACAAAAAAAGGCGTGTTCTTTAATCCTGAATCGTACCCAAAACTAATCAGCACTAGATTCGCCCACAAGTGACTTACCTGCCAAATTTTATGAAATTCGGTTGATTAGTTTTTTAGTTAGAGTGGATACAAAATTTGCACAGACAGACAGACACACAGACACACACACAGACGTCACGCTAAAGATAGTTTTTTCGTATTCTAGAGGTTTCGAAACGTGTAGATCCGTCGAAAACTCGAGTTGCGATTTTCGACATGATTCCAATACTTTCCCTATACATTACCATGTATTGCAGGGAAAGTAAAAATCTGATGTGGGCAGCACATGACTTTCTCTGCAGACTTATATCCACATTCTCTTTATTTCAATTAAATTTAATTCACTTTTAATTCAATTTTCGTTCTCATTTGATAACTGGACTTATTTTCAAAGGTGGCGTGGATAAAAATACGAAAAAAACTAATATATCTCAAGAACGGCTAGTCCTAGTGTAATGGGGTTGGTCTTATTCTTTTCTCCGTTAAAAATTACGTATTAAACAAGCATTTAATGGATATATTTGAGCATACGTAGCTTTTTAGTTTAGATTTTGACATTTTTTGCGGGCCATTCTGCAAAAAAAGGCAGGTTATTTTTTCTGAATCGTACCAAAATCTAATCAGCACTTCAGTGACCTATACGTGACGCATCTACCGAATTTTGTGAAATTCGGTCCATTAGTTTTTCAGCTAGAGTGGATACAAGCTTTTGTGGGCCATTTCGCAAAAAAAGGCGGGTTCTTTTATCCCAAATCGTACCCAAAACTAATCAGCACCAGACTCGCCTACAAGTGACTTACCTACAAAATTTTGTGAAATTCGGTGTATTAGTTTTTTAGTTAGAGTGGATACAAAATCTTCACAGACAGACAGACACACACACAGACGTCACGCTAAAAATATTTTTTTCGTATTTTAGAGGTCTTGAAACGTGTAGATCCGTCGAAAACTCGAGTTGCGAGTTTCGACCTGATTCCAATACTTTCCTTATACATTACCATGTATTGCAGGGAAAGTAAAAATCTGATGTGAGCAGCGCATGACTTTCCCTGCAGACTTATATTAACGTTCTCTTTATTTTAATTAAATTTATTTCACTTTTATTCAATTTTCGTTCTCATTCGGTAACCGGGCTTATTTTCAAAGGTGGCGTAGGGAAAGTACGAAAAACTAAAATATCTCGAGAACGGCTAGTCCTAGTGTAATGGGGTTGGTCTTATTCTTTTCGGCATTAAAAATTACGTATTAAATCAGCATTTAATGGATATATTTGAGTATACCCAGTTTTTTATTTTAGATTTTGGCAATTTTTGCGGACCATTTTGCAAAAAAAGGCAGGTTATTTTTTTCTGAATCGTACCAAAATCTAATCAGCACCAGGGTGGCCTATACGTGACTCATCTACCGAATTTTGTGAAATTCGGTCCATTAGTTTTTAAGCTACAGTGGATACAAGCTTTTGCGGGCCATTTCACAAAAAAGGCGGGTTCTTTTATTCCGAATCGTACCCAAAACTAATCAGCAGCAGCTCCGCCCACAAGTGACTTACCTACAAAATTTTGTGAAATTCGGTCCATTAGTTTTTTAGTTAGAGTGGATACAAAATCTGCAGAGACAGACAGACACACAGACATACACACAGACGTCACGCTAAAAATGGTTTTTTCGTATTCTAGAGGTCTCGAAACGTGTAGATCCGTCGAAAACTCGAGTTGCGATTTTTGGCATGATTCCAATACTTTCCCTATACATTACCATGTATTGCAGGGAAAGTAAAAATAGATTAAAAGCGAATTTATTTTCAAACAATATAATATCATATGTTCCATGAGTCAAAATTGTAAATATTATGTAGTATTTTGCGGATATAGAATTTTACATTTTGGAAATTTTTACGTGTCTTCAGTCTAAATTATATAATCTCAAATATGCCTTCATATTTACCAGCATGCACGTGCCCGGCAATCACTCACACATTCACTGTCAGACAGAAGTTGCCTCAGAATCCGTGAACAAATAAGAATGGTTCCAAATTCTATCTGAATAAGAAAATTTTAGAATCGTTAAAGAAAATGTTAAGTTGCAGAAAGTGCTTGTTTTACTGTTGCCTTAACATAGCGCCTTACAAAATGTTATGTGTAGATACATCATGTAAAGAATTAGAAATAGAGATTCTATATTTAGTAATTCGTATGATTGGAACTTTTAATTATTCGGAATTTAAGCTTCCTATTGCAAAAAATGATAATTTCTCAACACAATGGCGATCGTACATAGTCTGTGCTGGGAAATTATTATTTGAACTGCGCTATGGAAGTAAATTGTATTAAAATAATAACACAAATCTGCTAAAAGCATCCAATTTATTGGCATCACTGACATGTTGTCAGCTTTAAAAACACTTTAGAGAGTTTTATGAGAATTTCGAAATAAATTTTTGAATGAGTTATTTATGAGCAATAGCTCAGATGTATATATACATTTTACTTTCCCTGCAATACATGGTAATGTATAGGGAATATATTGGAATCATGTCGAAAATCGTAACTCGAGTTTTCGACGGATCTACACGTTTCGAGACCTCTAGAATACGAAAAACTATTTTTAGCGTGACGTCTGTGTGGGTATGTCTGTGTGTCTGTCTGTCTGTGTGTCTGTCTGTCTGTCTGTGTAGATTTTTATCCACTCGAACTAAAAAACTAATGGACCGAATTTCACAAAATTTGGTAGGTAAGTTACTTGTGAGAGAGTCTGGTGCTGATTAGTTTTGGGTACGATTCGGGATAAAAGAACCCGCCTTTTTTTTTGCGAAATGGCCCGCAAAAGCTTGTATCCACTCTAACTGAAAAACTAATGGACCGAATTTCACAAAATTCAGTAGATGAGTCACTTGTGGGTTACCCTGGTGCTGATTAGATTTTGGTACTATTCGGAAAAAAATAACCTGCCGTTTTTTGCAAAATGGCCCGCAAAAATCGTCAAAATATAAACTAAAGAACTAAGTATACTCAAACATATCCATTAAATGCTTGTTTAATACGTAATTTTTAACGACGAAAAGAATAAGACCAACCCCATTACACTAGAACTAGCTGTTCTCCAGATATTTTAGTTTTTCGTGCTTTCTCTACGCCACCTTTGAAAATAAGGCCGGTTACAGAATGAGAGCGAAAATTGAATTAAAAGTGAAATAAATTTAATTAAAATAAAAAGAACGTTAATATAAGTCTGCAGGGAAAGTCATGTGCTGGCCATATCAGATTTTTTATTATGATACAAGTTAACTTGAAATATGAATGAATAAGAAAGTCGAGTGAAGCTTTGCACTTTAGAATTTTAATAAAATGCAATGTAATAGAGTTTATAACATACATTTTAGTACCTTTTTAAACCTTTAAAAAACAACACATCAATGGACTCTATATTTTTATATACTTACAACAACAAAATTAATTTACATCCAGTGTATATACGACATAAGTTTTAAAAAGCCTATTAAACTGAACCATTTTTTCTTAGATTTTTAATTGTCCTAGTAATGGTATTATTACTGTTCGGTTTTGCTTTTTAAAGATTTGCTACTCGAAGACATGTTTGAAGTTCCTTAACCATTTTTTCAAAGCATTCTTCTGGAGAAGATTTTTTATTCTTTTCATATAAGTATTTTTAATTACTAATTCCTTCTGAAGAAATTTTTTAGACAATATCAAAACTGAATAAATTTTTTAATCAGCCAAATATTTTCTTACTCATAACACTGCATGCAAATATAATTGTTTTCTGAAAATTTTCTAATTTCGAGAATTTTGAGAAAAACTTTAAGACGGTTGAACATATTTCGAAAGTTTTGGAACAATCTGTGTGTATGTGTGTGCGTGATAAAGAGAGAGAGAGAGAGAGAGAGAGAGAGAGAGAGTGATGGAGAGAGGGATGGAGAGGAGAGAGATGGAGAGAGAGGAAGGGAGGGAGGGAGAGGGGGGAGAGGGAGGGAGGGAGAGGGAGGGAGAGAGAGGGAGGGAGAGAGGGAGGGAGAGGGAGGGAGAGAGTTGTAGGTACGATTAATCAAGATAAATAAAATGCAGATTGTTATACGAATTGCAAGTAATTGCACCAAGCACAAGAACTTAAGATTTTAGTCTCACATATTATAACAGTATTATTTTATAAATATTTTAAAATATAATAATACAAGAATTAAAAATAAACATTTTATTGATCACACTATGTGCACAATCGTATGTTATTTCTGCCCTCCATAGTCGTTTTATATATCAAAATATTCAAAAACTGTATTTACAAACTAATACTAGTATCTCTCTTGAAAAACTAGCATACAGTCATCCCTGATTGAAATTACTAGGGGGGGGGGGGGACACAGTAACGAAGTGGGCTAATTAAACATTTTTTTACAATTAAGTATAAGTTGCTATAGGACGAAAAAAATGACGCTTTTTTTAAAAAGAATTATAGAACAAACATTTTGTATTGTTAGCGTCATAGAGGTTTTAATTATTAGCCTCCATATTGCGTGGCAGTTCGAGGGCACATTATGCTTGTAGATGTATTTATCAACACAGAGACTGCTTCACAGTAATCAAATTCGATCTTAATTTGCAAAAACTGAAAAATATCGTGCAAATCAGCTGAGAATAAAATAGATTCCGAACTGTTCAAAAGGCAGCCTGTGAAAAAAGTATATTTATAAGTAGAGTCCTTAAATATTTTAAAAATAAGCCTGTTTTATTTCTGCCTCATAAAGTAATACTACGATGTGATTAATTTAATAATATGAAAATATAAAACTTTTTTCCCATGCTGAAAATAATTTTTAAAATTCTAACTGCTCAGCATAACTGAGAAAAAATAATATTTTTACTTATTCTTTAGATTTCAACACTATTAATTTTGTGCCGTTAATGAAAACTTGTGTGGTTAAATCTGTTGATTCTCTAATAGTTTTTATAACATCTGATGTACTATCCGTGATTTGAACCCCGAGCTCTATCCATTGATCAATAATCTTCTCTTCCATCATTGAAGTCTACCCTAAATTGTATTTCTCATTCCGTTTCTTTTTATATACAGTATGTCATCTGATCGTCATAACACTCTGATGATTGTTAGGTGATAGTCATATCATTGTCAGATGATCGTCATATCATTCAGATAATCGGCAAATCATCGTCAAATGATTGTCATATCACTCAGGTGATTGTCATATCATCTGATCGTCATAACACTCCTGGATTGAAAATAGTCAAAAATTGTACGGTTCTTTTAAAAAATTGAAATTCTATAATTTTAAGGCAACCCCTAGGGATCTATTATATTTAAAAAGTAAGTTCGAATTGTTCGGGCGCCATTGTAAAGATTCATATTTTAGTTGGGATTTGAACCACATGCGAAGCTCAGATCTCGGGAAAGATGAGGCTACAACTCGAATGGAATAGAAAATTTGAAATTAGAAAAACTGTTTTTCATACAGAGCTGTAACTAGAAACGAAATCTAAGAGGTGGTGGGGATCAGCAATGCTTAAGCAGGAGATCAATATGATTTTTTTTTTAGAATGTGTAAAAATGTTAAATTTATTTCTTAAATAAATGTCTCTATTAAAATATATTTTAATTAATCATAACTAAATACGGTACTTTTTTATTATTAAGAACTACTGTTTTTATGTGTTATTGTGTCACATTTTATGTGATACAAAGACAATTAGTCATTAGCATCTGTCAATTAATAGTTACTATTATATATTTCAAGTCATACTACTATTTTTCTTGAAAACAGCTTATAGTGCATCTATATGTGCAAGTTAATAGTTGACTGAAAATCCATATATCTGCTGTATATCAATATTAACACGTAATAATTACAATATGCACTAACATAACCATTAAATAATAACGGAGCTGCTAATTAATTGATTGAAAATTCTAATAGTTAACGCATAATATTAACTCTATCTTCAAATTAGTTGATTTTGGTTGATTTAGTTGATTTAGTTGATTTTAGTTGATTAGTTGATTTTGATTAGTTGATTCTACACAAAATGAAGTAATTTATAAATAAATTCTCATAAAAGCAATTTTTCATGCAAAATTTAGATAATATTTTAGATGAAATTTCATGTCACTACTAAACATTGAATGTTTCTTTCAGGGTGTGTGTACGCGGGGGGGGGGGGGGGGGGCTCAAAACCATTTGTCAAGCTACAGCCCTGTTTTCATAAAATACAATTTTTACCAAGCTCTCTAATGTTACATTTCTTCAAACATTTTCAAAAAACTTTAAACCTCAAAAGGCGGCTGTAGCATAAAGACCCTTTACCACACAGACCCATATCCGTTCCTGCCAACCTTCAACCCAACCCTAACCAGGTCACTAATACAATGTCGTACATTTAC
This sequence comes from Amaurobius ferox, assembly GCA_951213105.1. NCBI lineage: Eukaryota > Metazoa > Arthropoda > Arachnida > Araneae > Amaurobiidae > Amaurobius > Amaurobius ferox. The sequence goes on along the minus strand of OX578149.1, from coordinate 83,639,383 downwards.
CCCTTTTCCGACCGTTATACCTAATTTCTCCGCGAGTACACTCTGCATTCGGCACAGATGGTTGTTTCAGTATATTTTTACCGTTCTCCCCATTGTATACCATGGGCAAGAGTTCATGAACCCTGTCCTTTGCTGTGGGTTGGTAGGACAAAAAATGTCCTAAAAAACAGGACGTCCGTGGGCCCGGGCAAGGGTTAGGACTCCCGGACGGGAAAGGGGTAGAACTCAATGCTATAGGGTTGACGAACTCGAAAATCCAGGTGGGTTGGGGAGGGTAAAAATAGGTTGATGAAACTGGGTTGATTAGGTGTTTCAATTATGGATAAATTAGACATGGTTGTACAAGAATGTCGTAGGAAAATAGGCTTATTGTCGATATTATTTAAAGTAAGCGATGTTGTGGTAGATATTCTACATTTCAGTGAATATAATTTACAAAAGCGAATGCAACAAATAATATAATAAATTTAAAATATACGAAGTTGTAACTAAATACGGCAGATATTTTTCATTTCAGAAAATATAATTAACAGAATTAAAAATAATAATATGATGAATTTAAAATACACAAAGTTATAATTCAAAAAGCGCAGTTATTTCCCATTTAAGTGCATGCACTAACAAAACAGAATAAACAAATCATATATAACTTTAAAATATACAAAGTTATAAACTAAAATCTGCAAATATTTTTCATTTTAGTGAGTGAATATAATTAATAAAATAAAATTAAAAAGACAGTATAATAAATTTCAAATATGCAAATTTGTAAATACAAAAAATTAAACAATGCAAAAATTTTAAATATAAAATTTTTTAACTATAGGTTGCGAATATTTCTCATTTCAGGGAATATAATTAACTAAATAAAATGAAACAAATAATATAATAAAATTGAAACGCGAGAAGTTTTTATTCATAATTGTGGGTATTTTCATTTCAGTGAATATAATAACGAAAAAGATCAATCATGCATAAATCATTAAAAAACAATTTCCATCTGAAATGCAATTTTACTTAAACATCTCTAAAATACGATACATTCAGCGCTGATATATTTTAAATTATCACAGTACGACAATGATTTATTATATTTCAAACTTAAAGCTTTATCGAAAAAAATCAACTTTATTCAAATGACTTCATCGAAATATAAATCGTCTGGCTCTCTATATAAAAGCAATGAAAGTTTCATTCATATCACTTTTATTCCAGACTCCAGAGCTAAATAATTTTGAGTGAAAACAATTCAGAAATTCTTATACAACTCATCTTACAATCAATTGTTTACATTCTGCATCCATTAAAATTAGGCTTGTAGAAATAATCAGAGTTTGATGATCATTTAAACTAAAAAATATTGTAATTCCATTAGCACAGAATATAGGTGCACAGAAAATACGCAAAAATAAAACGGTTTTAGAGAACGGATGCAACATTAAATATAAATATAAGCGTTCCTTAAAATTTACGATTTTCACTAAGAGAAAAAAAAATAGATGTCATATTTTATTTCGAAATGAGTCACGTGATCTCTTCATGTAATATGGGTGTAATTATTATTTCAATTAAAAAAAAGAAATCTCGACATATTTTGATGAAAGTTTATTTTACACATTTTACGTGATAATTTGAATATTTCCTGGAATTTTCAAAACAATTTGTGAATTTTAACTCCGTTTAAAAAATGTTTGAAAAATTAGATTCTATAGTGTTCAGGATGTTTCACTTTTTTAATCCAAAACTAATTAGGTGATATTATTCATTTACATTCCCATATGTCCCACAGACCGTCTCAACGACATACTAAAATTTTATTTTGATACAGTTATTTTTACGGCTGTTATTGTGCGAACGGACAGACAGGCAGAATGAACAAAATCATAATCACTTTTCAATTACGTTGGAAAGTGGCAACAAAATAGGATAAAACATATTATATAATCCATTTATAATATACAAAGTGGTAAGTAAAAACTATTATTCTCTATTATTTCTCTTTTCATCATTTTTAAAGTTCATAATTTAAAAGTAAGAATAATTATCACTGATGTATTATTTTGTGGAGAGAAGCCCATCCATCTATATTTTCATCACCTTCTGTTAATTTGGCACTTTATTCTTAATACATGTCAGTGTTTTAGAACAAAAGATGTTGTCGAAAACTTTACATATATTGTAATAAAATATATTATATATATATATTATTACAGTCGTTCTTTATCGCATTCTTTATTTATAAACATTAGTTAGCGCGTAAGCAACTTACTTCTGAAATATGTTTGAAATTCAATTCCTTTAGTTGAAAATTATGAATCCGTTGAAGTTTCTTTTTCATCGTGTGTTAGTATTTATTCTTATTTTATTCTATTTTCTTTACATTACTTTATGTAATGGAACTATTATATTTAATTACTTTTCTGTGTATGATTTATTTTCTCCCGGTGTTTTGTTGCAAAGACAGTAATTTGTCTTTTGCGGGAATAGGCGAGTACAAATGTTATTAATATTTTTGTGTTCATTTCGTTTAAAATATTAGGACTTGATAAGGAATTTTTTCGAAATGAACTATTCTTAAGCCTAGAGCTCTTTCTTAAGCCGCAAGCTTTAATACTTGATTATTTTGGTATTCCTTTTTTTTTATTCCTCTCCATTGGCATTTATTGATTATCTTTAGCTTTCTGAACTGTAATATGTATTATAATTTCCTCTTTATTGTTGAATTTCATTTTATTTCATTGTATTCTGTAGGCATAAAAATTTTTAAGATAGTGTATTATGCGTTACTCCTTCCATTCTACCATTGGATTTACGATTTTAATATTTTTTATTATATAATTAGTTTATAGTACTTTTTATTTCATTGTCGAATGTTCATGTTTAGTTTAATCGGATAGGAAAAAACAAAATCTTTTATCTAAAATTGAATTATGATATTAGACTTGTTGTTTGTCCATTAAATTTCTCAAATTTTACAGTCAACGAAGTGTAATAGTAAAACCATTGCTAGTAAAACCATTTTGTGCAAAGGATATGAAACATCTTAAGTGACGTAATTAAACATCACTTACATAATTACAATTATATATAATTGTTAAATGTATCTAGCCTGCTTTATGCCGTTTCAGACCTCCCAGAAGTCTCCCAGTGACACCTAGAAGGTCGAAATTTTGCACGCTTATAGTGTCGACTACGATACAGAAGAACCGAATTTTTTATTTAACCCCCCCCCCCTTGGGGAGGGGGGATGTAGAAATTGGAGAGTTTCAAAAAATCTTTTCAGGTCCTCTAGAAGCTTCCCTGGTGACTTAGAAGGCTGAATCTTCAGACACTTATAGCAAAGACCATGGGACATAATCTATAGGATTTTCGAATTCCCCCGGGACTTAAATTATGGGTTTTTTAATGTCTTTCTAGACCCTTAAGCAGTCCTCCGGTGGTTTAGAAGGTTAATCTTTGCACACTTATAGTATCGAGAACTAAATCGAACCTGACGCAGATGGACATTCAATTTTTCTATCGGAGTGGGCGAAATGGAGGTTGGGGAATGGGTAAAATCTCACAGAACCCTCTTGAAGCCCCCTAAAGTATATAAAAGTCTATAAAGGTCTGAAACTTGACCTCGGAGCAGAACCTAACTATGTCAATTTTCCATTGAAATATCTATTTTCGACGCTAAGTAACCATACATTGTTAAGCAAAATAAAAGTGATTAAAAAAAGTTGCAGCTAAATTTTTTAAAAGTGTGAATTTGAACAAGCTTAAATACTAATAATAAGTTAATAAACAATGCACCATACAGCTGTTTGATATGCCTTACACTGAAGAAGGGGATGCGACGTATCCTCGAAACAGCTATATTCAGCCTTGTTTATTAATTAAATAACTGAAGTTTTTTTTATGATTTTTTCTTAAAGCTTAAAATTTTTCTTATTCTCAAAGTCATTCTCAAATTGTGCATACTTGGAAAAATCAACTTCCACCATTTCTTCAATACTGGATAGGATCAAAGAATTTTACCTGTTTAAGTATAGCGACAACTGAAAATTTGCACTTCTGAAAATTCTGAAAATAAAGATGAATTCCACAAACCGGAATAATTACAATATTTTCTAATGCTTTAATCTGAGAGTTTTATCAGTATAATGAATAACTGTGGATTTGGACATAGGTATTTTATTTTCTTAAAAAGGATATTCTATTAACCGATATTCTATTAAGCAGGTTCAACTCTATTTATATCAAATAATGTTAATGCTTTATAACTTTCATTGGAAAGGTAATAATTTTATCATAACGAGTGATTGTGGATTAGGAGATATGAATTTTATCGGATTAAGCGGAATATTTCATTATTCAATGTTTAATTGTATTCAGATCAAATAATATTGATAATATTGTACAACTATCACCGTGAAGCTAAATTTTTTTATATTATAGTGAATGGTTGTAGATTTTCTTCAGAAGGATGTTTCGTTAACCGATATTCTATTAAGCGGATTCAGCTGTATTTAAATCACATGTTGTTAACATGGTATATCAACGGAAAGAGAAGCTTTTTTATGAATGGCAATGGACAAAGACATAGGAATTTTATTGTCTTAAATAGGATATTCCTATATCCGATATTTTGTTAAGCGGGTTTAACTATATCAATATCGAGCCATATTGATAATACTGTACAACTATCACCGAAAAGCTTTAGCATTATAATAAATAATTATGAATTGTTTTATAGAAATTTCATTCTGTTAAGCAGAATATTCCTTTAAACGATATACCATAAGGCGGGTTTAACTGTATTCAGATTAAATCATGTTAACATTATATTACATAACTGCCATCGAAAATATGATAGTTTTTCGTTATAACGAATGGCGGTAGATTGTGACGCATGAATTTAATTCTCTTAAGCGGAATATTCCATTAAGCGGGTTCGATTGTATTCAAATCAAATCACACTTACATCATTCACAACTATCACCTAAGGCAGAATAAAGCTGCCGAGTTAATTGCTTTGAAAAATCATTAGCACCGAACAGCAGTTTATTTAATGATGTCTTTAAGAATTAAATACTTCTTTAAGGCAGCAATGAAACATCATAAATCTGAATGAAGTTACGTGCTGAAAGATTAGTTAATTAACACTGCATTTTTTTTAACTTTATCCATTTGAAACGTTCGATGTCTTTAAAAAGATTTGATGTATCCAGTATATGACTTAAACTACAGATTAAAGCAATTCGATATTGTGGAAAATATCAACACCATTTAGCGTTAAAATCAGTAAGTTGCAGTAAATTAGAGCTAAAATAAGTAACACAAATTACAGTTAAAATCAGTATTCGTTTGGTTATTTTTGATTAATTATTGCTATGGTTATTATTGAGAATAAATAAGCAGGAGCATGTCAATTTTCATGCCATTCCCTTGATTGTTCAGAAAAACATTGTGCTTTACGTGGAAAGTAAAATATTTAATATCTCCAAAACGAAAGTGATAATTACTAACCACTTATACCCTTTTATTTTTGGTTAAAAGTACATATAAATAATTTACTCAATTGATAATTGTGAACATATTTAATGTATTATGAATTTTTACATTTTGCATCATAAACATGCAATATCTCGACTACGTAAATTATAGTTTTAATATAATTACGCATTTACCATACGACTATATTACGTACTATATGTACATATAGTTCTGTAAAGTAAATCATACACTTTGAAATGCTAAATAACAAAAACAATGGCTATTTTTGTCAAAAATATTAACATAACCATTGCTTAACTTCTACTATATTTTCTAAAATTAATGTTCGAAATAATGAAGGAATTCCCGTTGTTTGAGTTTTTTTAAATTCCACAGGCCTCTGAAGTCTATTGAATGAAATGATTGTACCCAATTTTATATTCAATTTCTTCCCTTTTCCTGCGCTCCATGTAGAAAAAAAATTAAATTTAAAATATCTCAAGAACGGCCGTGATAATTATTAAAATTGCATCAATAGTTTATTCTCATGATAACTCTTAAACAATAATTAATCTCGCATGATAAGCACTTAAAACATTTTCTTATTTTATAGTAGTGCAGTTATATTTATTTTATGTGATTTTTATCTGTTAGATCAAATTTATGAAATAACTCGAGAATGGCACATATTAGAGTCCAATAATTGATTTAATTCGTTTCAAAGCAAAAAGAAACGTAAATAATTATTTTTATATTCTTTTAAAACATAATTGTGTTTTTATTATATAATTATTTCTTATGGATTTGTGAAAATAACATGGAGAATTTAAGGACCTCATTTAGTCCTTTGGTCTCAAATTAATAAACTTTTGACATTTATCGATGGAAATTATCGTACCGAATTTTATCCGATTTGCTCAATTTGTTCGAGAGACAAATTGACACACAGACAGACATACACTATGACAAAAAATGCATATTGAAATATATAAATATACGCAAAAAATTTTGTAATATTTTTTCAGAAAATTTCAAATTCCTGTAACTTTTATAGGAATTTGATTAAGTATCTTAAAATTTTTTGATGAAGATGGTGATAACTATACAATGATGGTGATAGCTATACAATGATGGTGATAACTATACAATGATGGTGATAACTATATTACTTCCTCGTAAGGTATATTACTTCTCTCGTAAGATATATTACTCGATATATTACTTCCCTTGTGAGAGCGCAGATTTAGATCAAATAAGTGTTTAGAAAATTATATTATTTCCTTATCTTTTATACTTGAAATGTTTACAAAATGCATGCTTCATGTTATATGCACGATGTGAATACATGTTTCACCTCGCTAAACTTCTCATATATACCTTTATGAAATTTTTACTTTCTTATACTATCATATAAAAAAAGTACTGTTTCTCAAAAAGTTTTAATTCGAATTTTTGACGAATAGGTACGTCTCAAAACTTCCTGAAGAATTTATTTCGAACTCTTATAGAAATATGTCCGTCTTTGTCTGCGAAGTGTGAACATAAGATAACTAAAAACAATAACGCTTTCCGTTATAGAATTTTATGTGTGGATACATCATGTAAGAAACTAGAAAAAGAATTATTAGCAAAGAATATTTAGCAATTATTATGATTAGAAGTCGAATTATATATATGAAATAGATGTATTTTAGGAAAAAATAGGATAATTCCCAGAATAGCAATGATAGAATATTTAGTAATTCGTATGATTAGAATTCGAATAATTTGAAATATAAAATAAATATAGCATTATTTCCTAGAGAAAAATAGGATGGTTCTAGGAATAATAACGATAGAATATTTAGTAATTAATATGATTAGAATTTGAATTATGTAAATATTTATAGAAATGTAAAATATTTAAAGAAATATTTTCTGTGAAAAAATAGGATAATTCCTGGAATAATGATGATCGAATATTTAGTAATTGTTATGAATAAAACTAGAAATATATGGAATGTAAAATATTTATATCATTATTTCTTAGGAAAAAATAGAATGATTCCCGGAATAATAATGATCAAATATTCAGTAATTATGATTAGAATGCGAAATGTTTGAAATGTAAAACATTTATAGCATTATTTCCTATGGAAAAATAGGATAATTAATGGAATAATGTTGATAGAGTATTTAGTAATTCTTATGACTACAACTAGAAATATGTGAAATGTAAACTATTTTTAACATTATTTCCCTTGAAAAAATAGGATAATCCCCGAAATAATCATAGACCATTTAGTAATTTTTATGCTTAGAACTAAAATTATTTTAAGTGTAAAATATATATAGCATTATTCCTATGAAAAAAAAAGGATAATTCCCTGAATCATAATGATAAAATATTTAGTAATTCCTATTGTTAAAACTCGAAATATTTGAAATATAAAATATTTATAACATTATTTCTTATGGAAAAATAGAATAATTCCCGGAACAACGATGATAGGATTTTCACTGCTGAAAAATTATAATTAAAACTATGAATGAAAAAGATACTAAAATACCATATATCAACACATATCAATTAAATGCATCCCGATAGATCTGTTGCCAACTTGAAAAAATAATTGGTATTCTGATAATGATTATGATACAAGTAGATATATGAACAACATGGATATGAATGTATGAGACTTTCGAATGACCCCCCCCCCCCCCCCCGCACACACACACACACACTTCTAATACTTGGATTAATGATAAATAAGCAAAATCCTTTTGTGAAGTGACGCGTCACAATTCTAAATACTACTTTACAAAATAAATTAATCATCAGTGAATGCGGAATAAACAATTTGATATTATCCTGTGGTCACTATAATGTTTATGTTACTTTAAACGTGTTTGTAAATGCTTCTTTAGAAACTGCGCCTCGCGTATTTTTCTTTCCGTTTTATTTTATTTACTACAAATCAATTTTTAATAAAACGTTTTAAATTTGATATTTGGATTTAAATATAACTGACTGACACGCCCACTGCGTGACATTTCTCCACACTTAGAGTGTGTTTACACACTTATAAACAGACAAATAGCTGTAAAGATTTCTCGTTAATGTGTGCAAGAAATTATTTCCCTTTAGATATGTTTTTTTATGAATTTGTTTAAGAACAGCACGATTGCAATATCTAACAAGGCTACTCACTAATGGAGAGATTGTTTGGTCTTCAATAAAATACTGTTTATACAATTACCATTCACTTAAAATGAATTATTGCGTGTATTTTATGATTTTACGTCACTTTATACGAAAGTAAATGTTCAAATAAAACCCATTTAAAAAAAATCAAAATAAAAGAAGTTTTATTGATTTTTATTTCATATTTAGAAAAATAATTTACTGTACATAAACTTTTTCTGTTAGTTTCAAAGTTATCCAACTCAAATGTACAATCAAAATATCAATAAAATTTCAATTTCTTTCCCAGTCTTTATCGTAGCTAGATTATTAAGAAATATTTTATAGATTATCGTATCTATGCTACATTATAATATATAGGAAAAAATGCTATGATAACCTGACATTTCGATTAATTTATGTTCTACTTATGCAAATTACAAAGCAATTTTTCAAGCTGCTTTTACTAAATGTATTCATGCGCTTAATATTTTATGAAGGTTCATGAATTATATTCATTCTTGAGTTTTGTGTTCTTGACACACACACATACACACATACATACACATACACACATATATACGCATACACATATGCATACACATACACACATATATACACATACACATACATACACATACACACATATATACGCACACACACATATATAATCATACACACATAAATACACATGCACACATATATACGCATACACACATACATACACATACACATATATGCACATACACACATAAATACACATGCACACATATATACGCATACACACATACATACACATACACATATATGCACATACACACATGAATACACATGCACACATATATACACATACATACATACATACATACATACATACACACACATACACACATATATACACATACACACATACATACACATACACACATGCATACACGTAATACACGCACATATTAAATTCTTTCAAATGTGGGCGTCATGTTTCTACGAGGTTCTAAACCGTTTTTCCCTCCAAAATATTAATCTCGAAAATTTTGTCAAAGCAATATTTTCACTATACAATCGTGAGAGGGAAAGCAAAAAAAGTTTGATGTGGGCAGCTCATAACTTTCCGTACATGATGCAATAACTTGGCAATAACTTCGCATCTTTCACAGCGGAATAATGATATTAAGTTCCACAACATAATGCTATTGATGAAATAATACCATGCATATGGAAACTTGGCGCTTTTAGCGACTTATTAATCCAAAAGAAGTGCTTATTCTTACTAATCTTCATCAAAATGCCATTTACATTTAACTAACATCGTGTGAAATAAATTATTACCGACGAAATCTTTGGTATTAAAATACAAAATTTTTGCAAAAAATAACTTATCTTGCGAATGGAATAAACTAAATCCACAAGACTGATGTTAACAAATTTGTTGCATTAATATTGCTTATGGAAAGTGAACATATTGGATAATACTTACTAATATTAAATTTTATACAATATTTTTTATACAAATACATTTAATATATCGAAAACGGTTCCTGCTAGTGTTCTAAAGTTTTGTGCTATTCATTTGCTAATAAAACATCAAGTATAAAATAATTATTTTACAGTAATGAAAGACCTGATTTTTAACATTTTTGAGAAAATTGTGCAATATCTTAAGAACAGTTCGTGCTAGCGTTCTAAAATTTACGTCAATCGTTTTTCTAATAAAAACTTACGTCGAAAATTAATGTTTATTTATCACTATCGAAATTTTAAATATTTAATATTTTTTTTTTTAAATCATTGGAAAATTTGGAGGGGGAGTGTTCCGACTATTCGATTACGTTTAAAATCAATAGGGTTCCAGTATTCTCCGGAAATCCTAATTAAAATCTCCATTTGTTCGTGAGATATCGAATCTACAGGCTCACGAATGCACACACTAACATATACATGCTCACACTAACATACATACATAGACTAATATATCGAAAACTGAGTGACGATTTGGTTCTAAAGATCTAAAGAAATGGGGTTAATTTTATTATTTTTAACATTAAAATTTACGTATGAAATAACCATTTAATCAGTACATTTAAGTATATTTATTTTCTTATTATAGATTTTGACGATAATTGCGGGACATTTCACTAAATAAGGCAGGATTTTTTTTTTTTTTTTTTTAATACGAATCGTACTAAAATCTACTTCGTATCAGGATAACTCATAAATATATTTTGACTACCAAATTTTGATATATAATTATTACAAACATTGCACAGAAACACAGATGTCGGCCACTCAAATTGCTGCTCGTGCCCTAGGGCGAGTCGGGCGGTCTAGGTTTTCGACAGAAACACAGATACGCACACAGACAGACACGCACAGATGCTATGCTGAAAATAGTTTTTCGTGTAATCCCTAAATCTACTAAATTTTGCGGAATTTGGTCAATTAATTTTTCAGGTAGAGTGCATACCTACATTGCATAAACACACAGCAGCAGACACATGCATAAACGTTACGCCAAAAATAGTTTTTTCAGACTCTAGAATTTTCGACACCATTCCAATACTTTCCTTATACATTTTACCATGTATTGTATGAAAAGTAAAAAGCATCGTTGGATATGAAAGTATGAGAATGTCAAATGGAGATTTATTCCTCACATAATTAAGTAACATGCACAGAAGCTACATGTTGCATCCAAATTCATAAAAACTTCAAAGTTTCTCATTCCTGTTTCTTTGACCGCTGGGAATGAATAGAACCATTTATAAAATTGCCTCGCATTACGTCTCATTAACATCTGTCCACGTCCCCATTGAAATAATGTTGCTATTTACATTGAGTTATCTGTTATTAATGCCATCCGCAGTGTCTTAAAGACATGTTTTAAGCGTCTAAAATGGGCGGAGTCTCAGTCCGTTTCCAGGTATTAATGTCATCAACGTGTGTGGCAATACGCAGAATTAAAATTAATGTATAAAGCAATGATTGAATGATATTCGTCATTAAATGAATTTAGGAGTGGTTATGCCAAGGAAGCGTAATTTCAATGACTGCTTTGCAGTTTGAGCAAGCATGAGCTATTATTCGATTTAAATCAGCATCAGAATCATAATTAAGTAAATGTTCCAACAGCATCTATGGACCAACTTTGTGCTTGTTTTTGTGCTAATTATGCGCTTCGGGATAATTATGTGCTCGTTTGTTCAGATTATACAATACTTGCAACGCCAGCAAGAAAACTGCCACAATTTTGCGAACTCCGACAAATTGAGTCCTACAACGCATCCGATTTATAATTTCTTAAAGATTTTTAATTAAGATTAAAATTTCTTAAAATTTCTTGAATGATTGCCTTTCAGTTTAAACTTTTTATTTCTAGTAAAATAGTAATCGTGAACTATTATTCGATTTAGTTCAAAATCAACAGAATCACAATTAAAAAACTGTTCCAATTGTAGGTAAATGCATCTATAGATCAACTTTGTGCTAATTATGTGTTCGTCTGTATGGAATATCCAGTATTTGCAACGTCAGCAAGAAAACTTGCTAGCTGCCACAATTTTGTGAAATCCATGGAGTCCGACAAATTGCTTAAAAATTGAGCTCAGATTGCAACAGCAAAGTTCATGCTTCCAGATCTATGTTAATCAAGCTCATAAATTAGAGAGTGATTCAATGTAAATTATAATTCAAGACCATAAATATTGGAAGATATCTACTAGCATCACTACATGTACCTTTGATTTACTCAGAAATCCTGGGGGTGTAAGTCCACCAAACTTCATAAACAAACGCAATAAATTTAATTTAATATAATTAAATTAAATTCTTCTTTGAAACGAGCCTCCGAACTCAAGGAAGAAATATTCAAAAGTCAGTTTTATATTTCCATCTATATAAAAAATTCATGCCACGTGCATTGTGAAAATTTCTTGAATAAATTTATCGATAACCTATAAGAAAATCCTATAATAATTTGACCAGCTTTCTAAGTTGACTTCCATTTAGCAGTTAAATTGTGTAGCATATCAATTTGCACGTCGTTTAAAGGATTTTATAAATATTTCTAAAATATATACGATTACTGTTTTTACAATAAACAAAATGCATATAGTGAATGGCCTCACAGCACTTTCTCACATATCAGATGTTCGATTTACATGTTCGTCAACCTTAATCAGGACAGTTTGATGACACTTCTCTTTCTATGATGCCATTCTCTTTTGTAGCTTTATAAAATATTATATTACGACTTTTTAAAGATGTTCAGTATTTTATGAAAACTATCTTCAATATCGGACAATGTCGACATCAGTATACCCTTTCGCATATTGATGTTGATTAAAAATGCTAATTTTGGACCTCCTAAAGTTAAAATGTGACAACTGATTGGATATTGGCAGTAGTTATTGCAACAAAATAGGAACAATTGGCAGTATTTATTGCAAAAATTGGTAACTTTAATGAGGTAGCAGTATATCATAGTGGTCACTTAACCGGGTTTTGTCATAGTAGAAAGTAAAGTAAAAAGTAATGGTGCAGAAAAGTCGTTACCTAAGGTCCATGATCTGGAAGAAGACTTGTGTTCTCAGTTCTCAGAGTAACTCTAAAAGTATCAATATGAAAATGTTTGACAAAATTGTGAAACCTCATAACTCACAATGGCCTTTGGCGGCTGTAGAACACCCATATATTAAAAAAATATATTTAATAATATTTCCTTTATGATTTCACAGAGTTGTAGTACGAAATTACAATCGTGAAATTCTGCAATTTGTAATATAAAAAATATAATGTGGGCTGAACAGGGCTTTTTCTGTATAATGCAATGAATTTACTTCTTTCACATAGTGAAAAAATGATGTATGAGATCCATGGCACAATGTTTTTAATGTTGAATTGTACACTTGGCATTTTCCCGTCTGACAACATGTAAAACTATTTCAAACTACCCAATTACCTTATTTCACACACCTCTAAATTCACAATTATCAATATTGATAGCATAAGCAATATATTGATAGCATTAAGCAATATGGTCCTTACATTAAAATATTTGAATATTTAATTTATCAATGTGGAGTCATTTTCGTTAACTTAGTGTCGTATTTGCAATTTTGATGATATTTTCCTTAATCTGGTGCGAAATATCGCCAAGTTGGCGATATTTCGCTAAATTAGTCACCAAGTTTGCAAAATTTAACTCCAAGCGTTACATACAAACGGAGAGAAGAGCATTTCATATATATAAATGGCTGTTGGCGAATTGTTAGGCGTGGCGTTGAAATACAAAACTATTACTCAAAGTATCTTCTTCCGTGAATGGAACTAACTAGATGTACAACAGTGATGTTGACAAATTTATTATCTAGCTGGCAGAGATTGGGGAGCTGATGCAAACACTCTTAGAACCACATATATTTTACTTATAAGGCCTATTCTGGAATATGGCTACCCAATTTACTCTTGCGCGTCTGAAACCAACCTCCAGAAATTAGAACGTATACAACTGAGTGCCGCTCGAATCATTCTCGGACTCAAAAATAGCTGCCCTTCTGATATTGCCCTGTTCGAGGCAAACTTAGAACCACTGCATATTTGAAGAAGAGCCAACTTAGAAAAATACTTTAATAAAATTTACAGCTATGGCCCCCAACATCGTACTTCCATGTATCTGCACACCTGGCACAACAATCAAAGACTAAAGAAATCCAGCCCGTTTAGCTTGGCGGAAACTCAAAACCTAATCTCTCGTGAGGTTGAATCTCAATATTTAAGATCTTGTATTGATCCCTCAGAGGGGATGCCAGGAGTTTTCTTCCACTTTGATTTGAATTCCACTGCAAACAAGCAAACGCATCTTGACGACTATCTTAGGCAGCTGGCCCTAGAAGTTATTAGTTGCATTCCTAGAGATGCAGTGCAGGTCTATACTGATGGTAGTCGTACAGAAAACCGTACTGGCAGCGGTATCTATATTAGAGCTCCTCATCTTGAGACTTCACTAAAACAACGTAACCCGGACACTTGTTCTGTCTTCAGGAGCGAGTTAATTGCGATCAACGTAGGGCTTGACGCCATCATATCTCTTGATTATTATTTTGGAGAACTGTGGATATTGTCGGACAGCCGCAGTGCACTTCAACATCTTAGTGGCTGGTCCTCTGCAGGCGATGAAACCAGTATATCTATTCTGCTCAAGCTAAAGAAGATTTCTCAGAACCACGAAGTCCATCTCCAATGGATTCCATCACATGTAAACATTAGTGGTAATGAGGTTGCGGATAGATTGGCCAAAGAGGGCAGTGAGGACGAAACGACCACTGGTTCTTCGCTTACTTATCAAGAATTGTACTCAAATGCAAGATCTAAACCAAATTTAATTTGGCGTACTCCTCCTGCACACCAATGGTACACCGGAACTTTCCCTGGCGCTCTTCTGGAAATTAAATGTGATCGTGGCTCCCAGACTGCACTAGCTAGACTTAAAAGTGGCCACCTTAAGTATCTTTCTTTTGAACCCGGTGGAAAAATCCATCCCAGCAATAAATGCTGTGTCCATACGGCCTCCCCGGAGCACATTCTGAGTTGCGGCGGACTTTCCAAGGAGGACTTGACATCTGACCCCCTTTTAGTTATTGATTTTCTGGCGGTCAACAACCTACTGGAGTTGATCTGACTTATGTCAGATCTGTTAAAGAGGATAAGCAACAACAACAACAAATTTATTGCATAATATTGTATATGAAAAGTGGATATATTTCACAATAGTTAATACTGGGGTTAATACTGGGGTCACAATAGTTAATACTTAATTTTAAGGGATTTTTTGATAAATTTATTTGAAAATTGTGCAATACCTCGAAAACGGTTTATGCTAATATTCTAAAGTTTATGATAATCATTTTCTAGCGAAAAATTACATACGAAATGATTAGTTGCGTAACATCATTCTGAAGGTTCTGATAATTTGATGATTTTTTTCAAAATTTCGTTCGAAAATTTGGAGGTCTTCTGAACACTTGATTGCGTTTAAAATCAATAGGCTTCCAGTATTCGGTGATTGTAATTTTAACACCAAATTTCATTCGAATAGCTCCTTTTGTTCGTGAGGTATCGTCTCCACAGACTTACTAACACACACACACAACACACACACAACACACACACACACACACTATATATATATATATATATATATATATATATATACATATATGTGTGTGTGTGTGTGTGTGTGTGTTTATATATACATGTGTGTGTGTGTTTATATATATATATATGTGTGTGTGTGTATATATATATATAAATATAAAATTGTAAATCCAATGGTAGAATGTAAGTAGTAACTCATAATACACTATCTTAAAATTTGCCTACTAAATACAATGAAATATATATATATATATATATATATATATATATGTGTGTGTGTGTGTGTGTGTGTGTGTGTGTGTGTGTGTGTGTGTGTGTGTGTGTGTATAGACATCATCTCAAAAACATTTGATTCAAATACAGGAATGTTTGAAACGTGCTCTTCCGTCGAAAACTCGAATTCGAATTTTCCACCCCGTCAGTACTTTCCCTATACATTACACTACACATACATATAAAGCAAAAAAACAATGAATCATAGAGGCCCATTGTTTTAGCGTAGAGTTCCCGAAATTGTACATCAATCAGCCTTTGAAAGTACCAACTATTTTCTTATACAACCTGCAGCTTCTGTCCATGTCAACTAGAAGGTAATAGCGCTTTACTTACCTTGTATCTTACGTACACAGAAGCTACAAGGTTGAAACAGAGGTCTGAACACGAGTTACATCCAGAAGTGTGATCTGCAAGAAGCTTCCAAGTATGTCTGCTTCATTTCCTTGACTTCGAAAAATAAAATGAAGCATTTATCTAATCTTCTGCTATTACGTCGAATTAATAACATCCCATTTCTATCAAATTGAAATAATGTTGCTATTTACGTTGAGTTATATGTTATTATTTTCCTTCTTTGTGTCTTAAAGACATGCTGTAAGTGCCTGATGTGCTGAGAGGGGCGGAGTTTGGAACATTTTGTTCTTTCCCACTTCGTGCCATTTATGCCACCGACGTGTGCGGTAACACACAGAATGAAATTGGATGTCCAAAGCAATGGTTAAAAGATGGGCTTCATTAATCACAATTAGGAGCGATAATGACCACAAAACTTAATGTCACTGAATGCTTTGCTGTGAGGTTTGGTTTCCTGGTAATTATGGTGGACCACCCCGTTGATTCAAGCTCGGAGAAATAACAGGAATGTATTCATATACTCCTTAATTATATAAAACTGTGGGCTGTATTGCGTGTTATATCTGTCGTACAAAATATTCAAGGACCATGTGATATCGGATTGCATAGGGAGTGCTAACTATTTTTGTATTTCAATTTCAATGCATGTAACTTAAATCTGAAATAAAAAATACTTCCTATATAACAATATAAATAATTAATACAAAGCTTTCAATAAGTGCAATCAAAGTATTGACAATCAAAGTTCATCAGGGTACCAATTAAAGTACTAAACAAATACAATCAGAGCACTGACAATCAAAGTACCAATCAAAGTACCAAGTACAATCAAAGTCCATCAAAGTACCAAGCAAGTACAATCAAAACATTGTTACAATACAAAGCATTGTTATAAATAACTAAAATAATATCTTTATGACATATTGCTTGCCGCGTGGATAAATTAAATTTACAGGTAACTATTGTTATTATTTAAAGGTCCGAGTCGTTTGACTTTGGTGGCAAATTCGGTGACCTTTGCGACAAATTTGGCGAAATATCCCAACTTGGCGAATTTTGGAAACTTCTCGAATGTTATAGATTGTTTGAGAACTTTAAGAGTTACGTGGTATTTTTCTAGAATCGATAGAGGGTACATAATATTGCTGGGTCGTCACAGCGGAAAAAAAGTCAATAACTTGTAAAATTAAGGATAGTAGAGGGGGTCCGCGCATTTGCTGCATAGGGGCCCGTGTTTTTTTTTTGATAGGTTCTGTCGGTGTCACTGATCGTTCCCAAATGAAAAGAAGAAAAGGAGGATATGAAAATAACAGTGAAAGAGTTCAAGTGAATAAAATCGCAAATTAAGTGTAAAAAATAATAAACAGTTTTGGAAGTAATCTTTTTTTTTACTTCTTATTTGACAATAATTTTCTTTCTGAGTCATGTGATGCAAATATCTATTGACAGACACCTTCTTGCCTATGGTAGCGCAATGCTCTCTCTTTCCTTTTCTCCTGAAAGGGAGGCTTTCTTTTGACTCCGATACCAGTTTGACACTTCTAGTCAACTACCTATTCTGTTAGTAATGTTTTTTTTTTTCGTTGTTTTTCTTTTAGATTATTCAGATAGCAGTTTAAGCTAATTTCTGTATTTATAGTTTATTATTTCTATATTTAAAGTTATCAGTAAAACTTTATGCATTGTAAATACTTCAAATATTTAAGAAAATCAATTCCAGTTTTATACTTCTTACAATGTATATTGTATGTATAGATACAATACTTTAATGCTGTCAAAAATTAGAAAAAACTTGTTTGCTTTATATGCTTTAAGCACCATTAGAATACGAATAAACTGTTTTTACAGTGACGCTTGCTCCCGTGTGTACATGGTGAAATTTTCATACCTGGATTATTATTATTCGTTTTGTACAAGTTGTCTTTGACTATGCATTGTAAAACATATCCTTAATATTTCTTTACTCACAAGAAAAAAACGTTTAGAAAGTGAATCTTTTTTTTTGTTGTTGTTGAAAAACACAATGACTTCTGCTCCAGTGAAATCCTCATTGAGAAATTTCCTAAAGTTGGAAATGCACACAAGGGACATTTCGTAAGCTGCAAAACTCACATTTCTTAATACGGGCGGAGAGTTCTGTTTGTAATAGTTTGAAATCTACTTTGAACTTTAGGTCCTGTTACTTTAGGTCCTGAACTTAAAGTAGACCTGCTGTGTATAAAAATAGCAAATCCGAGACCTGTAAGCATTGGCAGAATAAGATAGTTTTCTTGTTAAATTCTTTATACGAAAAGAAAACTTTATAATCCCTAAAAGGACAACTGGGTGTATATTTGATACTGTGTAGATCATTGTCTATATACATGTTTTACTATTTTATGTGTTGTAGGTAGGTCCGTCCATAAGGAGATAGATATCACCCGAGTAGTGCATCTGAGTACCAGGGGGTGGACTATATTTTTTTTTATTTTTGAGGGGGGGGGGGGGTCCAATTTGTTATTTTTAAAGGAGGAAAGAGACAGGAAAATTCGCAAAGGGAGGAAATCCTATATTGAAGGGGGACGTGATAAATGTGTGTAGGAGCTCGCAATGTGTATAGATGACCTTGATTGTAATTAGAGTAAAAATCTATTAACTCGGATTGTAATCAAAGTAAAAATGTTTATAATCTCGAAGAATTAATTCAGTTGATTAAGAATTTTTACTTTGTATGGAAATTTCTTCACAATTAAAACATCAATAGAATTCAACTTCTGTTTATTTTATGAATAACTTTTCTTATAATTTCCTCCATGATGAGCTTAAATATCATTATCTTGAAAGTATCATTCACCAAAGGAAATAAAGTATAAAAATGCATTGCTTTAACAAATACATAATGATGTTTTGCATATTAATATGGATTGTAATTTCTTTTTATGAAGCAGCTGTAAATAGTTAAATAAATTCCGAATTATTTCAAAATTATCACACATCGAAAATCAAAAACAATTTTTCAAAAATTTATTAATTTCAATGAAATTAACAAAATAAAGAGAAATATATATTTAATTTTTTTTTTAATTATATTTATATTTTCCATTGTAAATTATAATGTATAAATTATATCTACTTTAAATTGATTTATCTTTCGAAATATATCTTCATAAAATATCAGATTAAAAAAAAATCAAAATTACTGGAAAGCCTTCCTCTTTATGCTCGCCGGATTTCTGCACTACTCCTTTTATAAGAAAATCTTTATTGTACTTAGTAATTACCGGATGAGCAAACATCACATTTTCATTGGAGCCTGCATAATTTTTGATTTTGAAATTTAATAAGCAGAAATCTGTTTCGCTAATTGTGAAACAGAATTTATATATCATGGCAAACTCAGTTTTTCAAATTTTTCGTTATTTTCTAATTATAAAATTAGATTTGAGCGTGTTTCATAAATGACGTTTAAAACTAAATAAATAGGAGATTTTTCATTTCTAAATGAAATAATTTAATTTGACGGATTAAACTTCGTCAACCGAAAACTCTTAATTCACTAAAATGATTTCCCCCTCCTCCTTTGACATTCTTTTATTAGCAATATTTTAATGCATTTTCGCAAGGGATATGTGTTTACCAATGGGTATCGTCCAGTTGAAAGATTTTGGAAACAGTCATATTATAAATTAATCGTAATTGATTATTATTATTTTTTTTAATTCACTGCGTATATTTTCTGCTCAGAATGTTGGAAGCTGGAGACTGCAGTTCTAGTTTCTTAAATATATTAAACAACAATAAAGTAGAAAACATTATATAACAACATATAATATAATAAGGGTCAACCTGTTTCGGTAACAGTAAAAAAGGTTTTTTCAGTTCTCATTTCAGGGACTCATTTTTCAATATGGACTCTATAAATAACTTATGTTGCAACGCCTTATTATAGGATATAATTTATTTCAATATACTCCTTCTTCAGAACAAAAAAAAAACATCGAAGCCATACAAAAATCAAGACCGGTTTCTATATGCTTGAGTGAGCTTGTGACTGGAATGCTTCAACTGGTCATTCCTGCTATTACCTATATAAGGGGAAGTCGCTTTACTGTAATCCAGAAGTAACTTCACTGTAATTCCTTGTGCTTAGAATTTTGCCAACTGTAGGCGGGGTTTAAATGATGTCTGCTTTGCATCGCTATTGAATTTAAAGTAAATACTTCTACCAGAAAAAAATTTAAAATAGTTTCTTCAAGTTGTTTATCTTAAGCAAATCAATGTTTCAACTTTTTCGGTTAACAAGCAGCACTATTTCGCCTTAGATTGATATTATTGGTATATTTTGTAGTATGCGAAACTTTTTGCAGCATAATTTTTTTAACAGTAGTTAGGGAGTATGATGCTATCTGACGTAGGAGCCCGGTTATAACTTTTGGAACTTCTCCCTATAAGCTGCTTCAAATGATGCGTTCATGTTTTTCCAGCATACAAATGGTAATTAATATTTCATTCTTCTTCTATTCGTTCTTATAGGTCCCAAAACTTGTGAACAAGAAACTCGATAAATCAACCCATTATTCTTTCTTCCATACCAACATTTGCAAATGACACGAGAAGGTCACGGCTTAATCTCATTAAGCGATCTCAGACGTCAAGCGAGAGGGGGAAAAAACCTGAAAGAAAAAATACTTTGAAATTTAGTATCAGATTATTTGGGATTCGTGCTTTTATGTCATAAATAGACCCAACACATCAGAATGCCGCCAAAAAGGAAGCTATAAAAATTATCATTCACAACGGCCAGATGCAGCGCAGAGTTGCCACGGAACAAGTAAATACTCTGAGATGGAGGAATGAATGAAGCTTCGACAATATACCTTGTGACACGCTCGGATGAATGAGAAAATTGTTGTGTCAACATTATGTACTTAATAATAGCAAGTAAAACAGCTAAAAAAACATCTTCTGTTGAATACTCGGTGTAATAGCGGATACATTAAAAACAGGATAAGTGCATCTACCAATTGGGGAGGTAGTCGTTTAAAGAATTTGGTTTGCAGTGATAGTTGAGCTGGGGGATGATTAAATACCGCCTGTTTAAGGCTTGAGAAATGGTTTTGCTTTATTTTTCTCGATATTAGAGGTTTTAGAGAGGGTGTAATTTTGAGAGGAAAGACATCATCATCATCTTGAGTTACTTGGCGAATAATCTGTTTGCGCCAGACATCGTTTGTCACTCATGCAAGATATATGGTATAAAATACTGTCGTTATATCAGGCCGTCATCTCTAGTTAGCGTCCAATGATCTTCAATATAAACCCTTTTGGGGATTATGTGGGGAAGGATAAGAAAAACTTTAGCAACGTATTCAAATACAAATAAAATAAAAATATAGCACACTGCTGTTTCGAAACGCTGGATTTCCTTCTTCGTTACTGGGCAGGTCAGTGCTTCGTCAAAGAACAAATCCGAAGTTCAAAGGAGGAAATGGGCATGAGTAGAAGAAACAGAAGAGTATATATACCCAAGTCATAGATTGAAATTCCATTTAAGAGAGCTAATCAGAAAACAGATTAAAACACAGCACAGCCAATCTTAAACAAGCACTGACACACAAAGTTGGAGTACGCCGAAGCACAACAGAAATGTCCCAACAAGACGAAACGAGTCAGAATAAGGTTACATGAATCCCAGCAAAGCGAAAAAATGTTCAAATATTATACACAAGGTTGCCAGGAGCCAACGGCCGTACCGTGCTGAAAACACCGGTTCTCGTTAGATCACCGAAGTCAAGCAGCATCGGGCGCGGTTAGTACTTGGGTGGGTGACCACCTGGGAACACCGCGTGCTGTTGGCACATTTCGGGCGCGGTACCCCGGTGGTTTGCGCGCCGGATTTGCACGCTGCCACAACTGCCGCAGTGTTCATGTGGAGTACGATCACGTTAAACATGTGGGTCCGTAAGTCCTTCCGAGAGGTTGGTGGTAGGGGAAGGAGGGTACAGTCCTTGTGGATGCCTCCCCCACTGGGTTCAGGTCTAAATTGGATGGCAATTCCCGGCCGTCCAAACAGTTACCTTACACCTTTCTGGTAGGTCGGACGGTCTGGGTCTCAACAACAACACAAGGTTGCCAAAGGCTAAGAAATGCCACAAATATAAAGAAAATAGTAAACATCACAGTAGGACACTCCGCCAGATTGTGGGCAAAAATGAAGCACTGGATATTGACTAAATTACTAGAATTTTTCTGAATATAGAAGGCTCCAAAAAGTCAAGATCATAGATCGACGTGCATTTTTGTATAATCCTTTCAGAAGAAAAATCAACTATGGCAATCAAAATTAAAGCAACGTTGAGTAATTGAAGATGTATGTAAATTCCTGTCTTTTGACATAGTTTTCATGTTCCTTAACTTATTGACATGTGGAAAAGGTTTAAATGATTGAATCGAAGGACGAACTGGGGCATCGAAATTTAAAATTTTGTATATACAATATCATCAATCACCACCAACGTCATTTGACCCACCCAAACTTTTTTCACAATTGTGATACGACTTCCAGGGAATCGACACAATTCGGATTTCAGATCGAAGTTTGCCCAACGCTGGACTCAAGCTATTATTAGCTATGATTAGCGGGTCACTCCACTAGTGAACCATGATTTTGTAGTCATTGCTACTCATCAGCATGAAACAGGCGATGAGATGACAACCAAGCACAAAACCATTTTAAAAATCCACAAAATCCCTTTTGGAAATTTTCTGGAAAAATTATTTATTTCAAATCCAGCAAAGATGCAAGACATTATTTTATCTCACGTTGACACCGTTCTAAGTGATCAGTATTAACTCAAGAGACTTGTATGTTATAACAAAACTTTGCATATAAGCAAGATGCGTGGATATAACTTTAAAAATCCACAAAATCCCTTTTGGAATTTTTCTGGAAAAAGTATTTATTTCAAATCCAGCAGAGATGCAAGACATTATTTTATCTCACGTTGACACCGTTCTAAGTGATCAGTATTAACTCAAGAGACTTGTATGTTATAACAAGACTTTGCATATAAGCAAGATGCGGGGATATAACTTTGAAACCATGGCCTTCAGGTGGTGACGCATGACCAGTTGAGTACTTTGCTTATAAGCAACGCTCTATTATAGGACAGGTTACTTCACTGTAACTTGCTTTCCACCACAAAAGGGGGTAAATGACTGATTTGAAAAAGAAAAAATGCAGGCGACTCTCTTCAGAAATTGTTGAATGCCAACAGTCCATTACTATACTGCCTGCATCCTGTTTAGGAACAATTAAATTGAACTGAACTAGTAAAGAGTGGACATTTTTTTTTACGTTGTCTATAAAGGGACAGAGTTTATAAAATCTTCCATGGACTTTTCTTTTAGTATTTCAAAATTTTGCTCTAAAGTTCTGCTTCAATTTTGAGACTAATGGATGGTGTGGCATGTTGTGCTTCCAAATTGTGTCAGACAGATGTCAAAAATTTTACATGATGTTTTCTAATTCAACCATCTCTACTTTACTGACGCGTATTGCAGAATCATACCACCATGGATTTACCACCTAATCCACCTGAAAACAATGAAGCTTTTCATTTGAAGCATCGCTTGACGAAAAGAAAAGTGCCAGCTTTTCTTTTTATTTCTACAGGATGTTCGTCCTGCAGGGGTTCTGCACAACATTGCAGTTATTAGCTGTAAACTGGTTCCACCCTCTGTGGTTGGTCCTTCCGCTCTGGTCTCAATTGACAGGAAGAGCCACACTGAAATGTAATTGAAAGAAAGAAATATGAATGAGCAATAACCGAATTAGATATTTTTAGGATGAAAATTGCTTTTCCAGTTAAAATGCTTTGCTACAGTTTGTTTTTATCTATCAAAACAGTAGGTAGAAACTGTGTCCGATACAGGATGCTAATCAGGGCCGCCTATAGCAGGTAGTGGATACCACTCGACTTGGAGGGGTTCTATACCTCATTTTTATAAGTCAGGGCCGAAGTAAAGCAAGCAGATGTTGGATTTCTGAGGGCCCATCTTTAATGCTCAATATACATTTTTTGTACTATAAAAGTTTTATGGGTGGCTGTAGAATTTTCTTTTGCCCGGGGACCCGGCAAGAGTTAAAGCGGCCCTGAAGTGGGCCCACAATTTGTATGAAGGAAACATTGTAAAGTGGCAGTGTCATGTTGGGAAATGTGTTTAGACGTAGCAACTTTCTTACACTTTGCAGGTTTACCCGTATTACATAGACTTCTTTCCCATGTTAAAATTTCACATCAGAAAGCACATCGGGAAGTTGGGGCATATAATGCGGCCCTAAAATTAAATACAGAGCAGTAAAAACCAATTGAACTGAGCGAGCTATTGAAAAACTAAAATTTTATTGAATTTCGCCTACTTTTTCCAAATTTTGTAAACGCAAAAAGTTCGTGCCAAAAGTTAAATATTGTTGGAAAGAAAAAGGTTTTCGGAGTTTAATAAACGAAAAGGAAATTACCGTGAACATAGACTGATACTGAAACCCAAAGATTACCAAGTACTTTCTTTCGGCCCAGATATCGTCCGACCTGAGGTATCTGTTTGGATTGCCGAATTTCGCCATCCAATTTTGACCGGAACCCTGAGGAGACGACATCCGCGGAGGCCGTACTCTCTTTCCCTTGCCACCAACCTCTCGGAAGGACTTTCGGACCTACAGATTTAACGTGCTCCCACTCCGCGTAAACACAGGGACAGTTTATGCAGAACCGGGAATTGAACTCTTGTCCTCTGAGTGCAATCCCCGTGCTTTGACCTCCCACCCTGAATTACAAAGTACTGAAATCTGCATGCATGGCAGATTCCAATTTTTCAGGTGCGACAATTTCTATTGATTATATTGTAATGTTTGCAATCGCACAGATTCGGGGTTTTTTAACCGAACAGAGTTTGTGTTTGTTGATACCAAGTCAGTCAGGATTCGGGGAATGTTTCAATCAATAATTCCTCAAACGCGCGAACTCGAGGCAGAGCAACGTAAGTACGGCCAGGGGAAAATTCGGGCTTTGCCAATGTCTACAACACACTGGTCGAGGGTTGTGCCTTGACTTCGGTGGGCGCTGATTGCATATATATGAGATTGCATATGCTACAACGCGCTGCTCGAGGATTATGCCTTGACTTCGGTAGGCGTTGATTGCAAATGCTAGAATATGCAATGGAATGTGAAACTATGCATTGCACATCGCACGAAAATAATGAAAACTATGGTACAGACACAATTTTTAACCGAATTGAGAAATAGGGCGATCAAATTAGAGGGAATTATAAGGGGAACCAATTTAATGATTTGTCTCTGAGACTGGAAGGGAGACCAATTTATGTTGGGAAGGGGGGGAGGATTAGATTTTCCCCTGAAAAGCGACTAATTGGGTTTCATTTGTATTTATATCAACTAACTTCAGAGAAAAATTTTATCAGAATTGTTGTAGCCGTTTTTGAGAAAAATATTTTCATGGTTTTTTTATGCTTTTTATAATATTTTCGAGGTTTTTTGAACTTCTTATACTACTTTTGAGGTGTTTCATACTACTTCCGATTTCTGTAGCTAGAAATCTTGCCTGTGTTAGTTGTGATTACTGTGTAGAATTTCAAACTTTTAGCGCAAGTCGTTCTTGATAAAAGCGGTGACAAAGATGGCATTTGAGCGGATCCTAAAGAGCTTTAGCGCGCTCAACTTAACTGCTGATTTACATTGCCATATTTTAATGAAGTTTATCTGCAAATCTTCAATTTGGGGAGGGGGGGGGGGGTTAACTCGGCAATCCAAATTTTAAATGCACGCCACTGATCGGGGATGTAATAGGGATGCATATAATCCAATAACAATTTTTGAATTATAAAATACAAAACTTGAGCTTTATATAGAACTTACTTTTATCTTCAATCCCAATTTTTACGTTTTTACTTTTTATACATAGTATAATGATTAAAGAAAAATATTGTGACTGGGTGATTTATCTTACTGCTATTTGCAAGGCACAAATCTATCATTATTAGTATACTCAGCACAATACTGCAAAGCACACTTCATAAAGACGCATCTCAGCATCCCCCTTAGGACATATCTAAAAAAGAAAGACAAATTGAAGAATATTTTGATCGATTGTATACTTCACTTGATGGATATTGAAATTAAAGTCGATTGATGGGTCGAATCGAAATCTATTGAATCTCGGTGTTTGCCAAACAGTCGTATTGCAAAGAGGTCGCCAATTCATTCCAGCACTGTGTCATCCGAGAGCACAAAGCTCCTTACAATCCATGCTCTGGCCTAAACAGTAGTCATGAGCGGATGTGATGCTTTTTCTTTCCAATGTATTACTCATTTTCCTTTATGAAGAGTGAAAATTACCCGTGATTATGACATTGAAAAAACTAACAAAATTGTGGTCGGGGTTTTTCTTTTTAATCATCTGCACTTGGGGCGCCATACAATGTCTTTTTCTGGCAGAGGATGTGACCAGCCATTTGAATTGACCCTATTATGTGCATGGCTGCCTCAGTGCCTGACTTCGTTATTGCTATTGTTCGGCTTAGGTTGTTTATTTTGCCAGCTTATTTTCTTTCTCTTGCAGTCAATTTGGATGAATCACAATTTTGGAAGGTGATGTGACCTACAGAGGATTCCCCCCCCCCCCCCTCAGTTTTCGTGCATTCTCAAGGTTAATCAGCAACGTCGGTCAAAGCCGGTTAGGATGAAGACGTTTTAAGCCTTTGTGCTAAAAAATTGTGAATGATTCGAAATTTCTCTGTAGTTTGTTTTTCTATTATGGGTTTTTGCAAGGCTGTTTTACGCATAGGCACCCGGGACTTCTGCTCTTGCACCCGCGCAATAAAATATTTTTTCCAATATATTCTGTAACTGTGGCTGCACTGATGTATATATATATATATATAAATAAAAATTGAAAGATTTTAATCGAAAATTATGCATAAACTACTGTATATACAAAAAAAACCATCTCTAGCATATCTGTTACAAATGAGTAACTATAGACCAAGACTAAGGATAAAGATAGAAGGTAACATATCACTACAAAAGAAAGGGGGATGAGAAGAATATAAAGATACAAAATTCACAATTAAAAGTATATAAATATAAATAAAAATAAAAAAGAAAACACGGCAAAAATGAGAAAAGGCAATAATAATTAGCTCAAGATAAAAGATTAAGACATAGAGAACAATTAATTGAAACTACATAAAAATTGGCGGTTAGTTCGAAATTGCATTCTCATCAGGACAGCCATACAATTCGAATTAAAACCGATAGAATAGCCAGTTTCTGACAATGGCGATAGTATTAAATATAGACACCATTGGAACTGTCTACTGGCTAGTGGAAGGAGAAAAATAAGTCAATAGAATTACAAATCAGAAAATTAATACCTCCTCGAACAGGAATATGAACTCACAAGCATTGTTACCACGAGTAAGTTGAACAAGCGACTGAGCATTTCACCTCACTTCGTCAATGCGAGTGGGCACCGGAATGAATGCATTTGAAGGATACATAATATGTATGGAGACTTTCAAAAATAGTAATCAGTATAGGACTCAGGACAAGTGGAAAATAGTCATTCGAAAATAGTAAACAGTATTAGACTCAGGCCAAGTGGTAAGTTAGGTAATAAGAAATAAGAATGGGTGAATTCTCTAAATTGAGTTATCCAATCAAAGATAAATAATGCATGTGTAAAATTATTACGTGGTATATTTGAAATTATTGATAATATTATTTACAAATACTTCCGGATATTGGTAATTTTGACAAATGCGTTTAAGATTATTGATGTGGATGTGGATTATTGATGTGGATTATATATATATATATATATATATATTTATATATATATATATATATATATTATATATTAGAAATATGTAATAATAATAAAAAAAAATATCAACACCACCATAGAAGCAAAACCACGGCCACAATGCCGACAAGAGTAGAGAACGGCACCAAGCCAAATTCGATGATTAGTCAGAGTTAAATTCCTCCTCAGGTCTGAGTATTTAACTCTAACCAAACCAGCCTGTTTCAGATTGGGCAATAGTACATTACTATAAATACCCAAACTCAGACTACTGGCATAAAAAAATGAAAAAATGGAAATAGGATACATTAAGAAAATTTGTATTACCATGCGGCATGAACCCTTCTTCTTCATATATATATATATATATATATATATATATATATATATATATATATATATATATATATATATATATATATGTTATATATACATATATATATATATATATATATATATATATATATATATATATATATATATATATATAATATATATATATATATATATATAATATATATATATATATATATATATAATATATATATATATATATATATATAATATATATATATATATATATATATATATATATATATATATATATATATATATATATACTCAAATCTCAAAATAGATTACTGCCAGTCAAGGTTTGCGACTGGGCTGTAATTTTAGGTTAACTGCTTGCAGTTATACTGACTAGCTCAGCAAATGCGTATAGAACATTTTCTGTATGTGACAATCTTGGCTTTACATTTTTTTTTTTAATTTATTTCAATCCATATTTTGCATTGCAGGTCCAACTATTGAAATAGTACAAAACGCAACAATATGAATTAATTTTCGTGGTAAATCTGAACTCGCGTTTTGTTATGAACTGGATGTAACACATCAAGTTCATTTGATAGGCTCCTGAGTTACAAAATTGAGAATGTGCTTAGAAAATAATGTTTGTCACAAACAGTAGGAATAATCCACAAAACACGTTTTATAAATTTTCTACTTATTTGGTGCTGAAGATGAAATGGAACAGAATCTTTAATATTAAGTACAATTTATAAATGTTATTGTTTTTCTGAGGTAAATTTGATAAATAAATCACAATTATTGAACGACTTCTGAAACAAAGACTCTTTGAAAGGCAAGATTATAATCGTGTTTCTCCTACGAGCAAAAATAAAATAATTTATGGGTTATTTAAAATTTTGATACCAGAAGTTGTGTTGTTGCAATTGTTAAGCACCGTTTCCACAGCGCCAAATTGACACCTGGCGGGAATTTTGGAGACAGATTGTTTTTAAGACATATCCCACATATTTTGAAGAGTATTCCTACTGTTTGGTAATCAATCAATTTCAAAGGCATCAACCAGTTTCGAGAGTAAATATGTGACGAATGACTTCTTTCGCTGTAGACCGTCCGACCTACCCGAAAGTGTAAAATATATGTTTGGTTAGTCGGAACAGTGCCAATTTAGACCGGAACCCAATGGGAGTTGGGGATAGCTACAGTACCCTGCCACCAACCTCTCGAAAGGACTTTCGAACGCACGTTTTTAAAGTGCCAGAACTCCACGTAAGTACGGGGATAGTTTAGGCAGTGCCAAAATCGAACTCTGGTTCTCCGAGTGCATTTACCACTGGGCTATCCCGCTCTAAACAGCCACTGTAGAAAAGAGATGAAATTCTGTGGAGACATTTTTTGCACGCAAATATATTTCAGCCTTATCTAGAATGATAGAATGCAACACCCTTTTATATAGGGCAAAGGTCACTCATCTGTATTTCCTAGCGCGTAGAATTTCGCTAACTATGGACAGGGCTAAAAACGACCCTAATCTAAATTGAATCAAAATTACAATATTTCTACCAGAAAAATGATAAAATTTTTATTTTAAGAATTATGTGCTCACTAATTATGTCATCGATTACATTCTGTTAACTGAAGAGTTGCAATGACCGCAAAACCATGATCTACGGTTAGTAATAGGTGATCAATCAATTAAGCACTTTTTTGTAAAGCTCTGTTATATGGTAGAAGTGCGCTTCACTGCACTACTACTTCTGGGTTGCTTACATAGCAACTTTATGGCTAGATTCAGTCATTTATTGTAACTACAGAACAAAAAATATTTGTTTTATTTGTCCTGACGAAGGAGGCTATTTTTTGTCCGCGAAACCAGATGATGCCTTTATGTTTTTGTCTTATGCCGTTTCTAAGTATTTTAAATTCCTAGGTGGCAATTCTAGAGGATTATTTTATATTTTCTGCACATATCATTTGTCACCCCAAAAATTTGTGGTTAGCAATAAATAATTTTTATTTCAAATTTCATAACTTTACATGCATCTTTATCGTCACGATAGTTCAGAGAAGAATTATTTTTACTTTAAACCTTTCTTTATAAGCCTTACTGCTAAAACCCGAAAATTATCAAGGACAAAAAGTTTCAGTCTGATAACAGCCCATACTTTGCCATAAACATGCCAGTCCGCCATTTCGACATAGAAGGCTGAATGTTACGGAGGATAGAACTCTGTTTAAGGTCAGAACTTTTTGGTTAGTTACGATTATAAAAATATATTTTTTTTTTCTGAAACTGTAGTTATTTCTCTTTCCCCGTATTCTTAGGTGAATTATGAGCATGATTTGTCCTTGCGGAGACTGTTGAATGCCAGCCTTTCCAGCAAAACCACTCAAAGAAATCATTGACTGCATGAAATATTTCAAACAAAAACGAAAGCCTGAGTGAAGCTTTGGAATATTTGTAGTCCGTAGGGTCTTATTATTTGATTCTTCTTCTTTGACAAAGAAGCATATTTGAGTTTAATAGAAAATTGCTTTACAGTAATAACCAAATTATTTCAGGGGGAAAAAAATCAGCAGTTAATTTAGATAAGCAATAGGTTATTCCGTTCGACCAAGAAATATTTTATATTTGATTGCTACTCTTAACACTCTGCCCAGGTCTATGTATATGTCTATCTATCTATCTATTTCTCTCTCTGTCTGTCTGGAACGCTTGGCAATAATTTTGGTGATGAATTTGGCGACTATTAAAAAAATGCCGCCAAATTGAAAAAAAAAAGATGCTAAATCGAAGAAAATGACACCAAATTGAAAAAAAAAATTAAACCAAAACGAAGTAGTACTGTTATTTTAAATTCTAGGAATGGGTTGGAATTCAAACTAATTTATAAGCGAACGGTAAATTGCGTTTTAATAGTGTCTGTTTATGTGTCCATTTGTCCCACTTGGCGACAAGTCTAACGACCTTGACGACATATGTGGCGTCTTTGGGAAATGTCGAAAAATTGGCAAAACACCTCCAAATTGATGAAAAATGTTAAAAATGGTGTTAATAAATGTTAAAAAATCAATTTCAGTGAGAATCTATTATATGCATAGATTCGATGGTAATAGTTTTAGGTTTGGTATTGTGAATTAAGCAAATTTCAATGTTTCCATTAATAATTTTAACAAATAATTTCTTTTAACACATTTTCTGACAAAGCGACAAGTCTAACGACCTTGACGACATATGTGGCGTTTTTGGGAAATGCCGAAAAATTGGCAAAACACCTCCAAATTGATGAAAAATGTTAAAAATGGTGTTAATAAATGTTAAAAAATCAATTTCAGTGAGAATCTATTATATGCATAGATTCGATGGTAATAGTTTTAGGTTTGGTATTGTGAATTAAGCAAATTTCAATGTTTCCATTAATAATTTTAACAAATAATTTCTTTTAACACATTTTCTGACAAAGCAAAATTTAAAAATTTTCGTTTATGCTCAAAATATTTGTAATTTGGATTCCAAATAATTATATATTTCGTATGGCACTACTAATTTTTTAATATTCAGTAAAAATCTTATAGCTATTTATGTATTACTAAATAATCCTCGAAGGTTTAATAACAATTTCAAGATTGTATTTTTTTTTTAATAAAGATTTGTATTAAAAAAAAATCATTAATACAAAAATAAATAAATAAATAAATAAAATATATTTTTTTTGTTTAACAGATAATTTTGATTTGCCTGTTTAACATTATTATTTTATATTTCTTACTGTTGAATATGAATTTGTAATTAAAAATAAGCTTTACAAAATAATGAAAAGCAGAAAAGAAAGAAAAATTGCACTATTCAATAACAGATACACAGACTTCGCAATCAAATTAGAAAGGTTATTTCATAATTGACCGCATGATATTATATATGAATTAGACCAATATTGATTAATTAGGTGCTACACTAATAACTAAAGTCCAGAGGTTAAAACAAAATGCTTATACTTTTTGTGCCTTTTTGTCTCATATTTAAAAGAAAAATGCTTTTTATATTTCTAATGTCTTTTTTTTTTTTTTTTTTGCTTATAATGGTCTCAATTTCTTTTATATTAATATTTTTTACTCCTAAAAGAGTGCAGTTGAACTGTGTAACACAAGCATTCACACAGAAAAAAATATATTCATTGTTAACTGTTTTGTTGAGGAAGAATCAAGCTCAATAGGAATTGTTAAGCAAATTCTATCAAAAGATTCATTTGCTACGATTTTATTCAAGCACACTTGCATTATTTTCTTACGTGTCTAATCCATAATGATTTACATTTGAATTTATTGAGTGTCCTTGGTGTATCTTGTTTATTAATGATTATGTATGAGAAAAACGTACTAATTAATATTCATTAATGTTGTAATTTTTATTTGTTCCATACAAGTTTGCTAGATAAAGTAATTAATATTTGTTAATAAATATAAACCCCGAAATGTATTCGATAAGTGCAAGAAAAGACATTCCATACGCTGATGAACTTCAAAAGATGCCTACATAAACATTTATATCTATTTGCTCATCTGAGACTTTTCCGATGCTGTGGCAGTGTTCGCTTTCACAAAAAACTTCCACGATCAATTAATTTAAACGGCAATTTTGTCGATATCTCCAAGATCTTTACAGAACAAAACATAAACCTCCGTCAACAAGGAGAGGCAACCTGAATTTAATTCCAATAAAACATCTGAATGGTTAAAGCACAAAGGTCTGTTGCCATTCAGGTGCTTTACGGAGATAAAGTCCAGCACTACCTCTCATATTGTTTCTCTAATGAAAGCCCATCTATCATTTGGCCCTATGTCCTTAATTTCATTACGGCACCTGTGGGCCGAACTCACTGCTATACATCATTGTCCTGCAAACCCGTCATTACTTCAGGACAAGGATAATCCAAGGGATGGGAGAAAAAAAACCTCAGGTATTTTTTATCCACCTCCATTTTTTGCAGTGTCCCCAATGAAAAAGATTCCGGTGACAGTAAGATATTTTTTATGATGTCGAAACGCACGGTTGCCCGCCATTAGAAGTAATTGCAATAGAAGGTAAAGGAAAGGCCTTAAAAAAATGGGATGGTTTTTGGGAGTTGGTAAGGATAAATATTTTAGTTCGAAATGTAATCAGAGGACATTGTGGTTAATGATGAGTGAATTTTTGAGAGTGGGTCTATGTAAAAGGTGGATCATTATTCTAGGTTTGTCGCTATTGTAAATAATTTTAGAGCATTAAGTAATTAAGCTATTTCATCTTAATTGGACAGAGTAATAAGTACGGTATTTAAGTTATCTGTTGTAAAAGTGAATATTTCAAAGCAGGGTCTGATTTCGGAAGATGGATGTTGGGGTTTCTTATGAACTTTATGAATTTGCTGTTCCCGCAAAAGTGAATATATGTTTAAAGTAAATAGAAAGTGTTATGAAGTAGCAACTCTAGATGCAATTACAGTAATGACATTTGACTTAAAATCACAGTAAAATATTTTAACCAAAAAGAATAATTTTGCCGAAATTTCCTTATACATCACTGACATTTTCAGTTACTGTAAAAACATTTTAATTTTCTAAACTTTGTAATGAAAATTTATGTTATCAAAATTTGAAGGCCAAGGACGTACGAGAGATAACCACCGGCAAAAGAGCCCTGTAAATCAATCC